>OX155893.1:78925170-79074457 GCA_944588485.1 Phosphuga atrata | reverse complement strand
TGGACAGACAAGACTGGACAGACAAGGCTGGACAGACAAGACTGGACAGACAAGACTGGACAGACAAGACTGGACAGACAAGGCTGGACAGACAAGACTGGACAGAAAAGACTGGACAGACAAGACTGGACAGACAAGACTGGACAGACAAGACTGGACAGACAAGACTGGACAGACAAGACTGGACAGACAAGACTGGACAGACAAGACTGGACAGACAAGACTGGAGAGACAAGACTGGACAGGCAAGACTGGACAGGCAAGACTGGACAGACAAGACTGGACAGACAAGACTGGACAGACAAGACTGGACCGATAAGACTGGACAGACAAGACTGGACAGACAAGACTAGACAGACAAGACTGGACAGACAAGACTGGACAGACAAGACTGGACAGACAAGACTGGACAGACAAGACTGGCATGAGCTTCTCAGTAGAAACAAAAGAATATTATGTATCATATCATAGAGCACAGATAATATGCTTGATTGATGATAAAAAACCGATAAACAAATGTAGATTTAGACATTTCTCCACCAAAAACACACAACAATTCCAAAAACTAATTTCAGAAGAAACGTGGTTAGAAGTCTGCCAAAAACAAGTGAGTAACATAAATAATCAATGGGAATGTTTCATGGACAAATTTTTACTATATTTTAACTGTAGTTATCCGTCTATATTAAAAAATGTAGTAACTAGAAACAAGCCCAAATATGCGGTTGCGGGGATTACAGCAATCAGAAACAAATTATATATCCTACAAATATTGTCTCATTTTGATGAAGATATGAGAAAACAATATAATAAGACCAGACGGGAATATGATCTGACACTAAAAAAGAATTAAAAAAATTATTTAGAAAACCAAATTAAGTATTCGGATAATATAATGAGATCTACTTGGAATGTTGTCAACCAAATTGTTGCACCAAACAAACCAAAGAGTACACATTTTCCAATGGATCCATCGAAAGTTTCAACAATTGTTAATGATTTCAATAATTTTTACACAAACACTCCGATAGAATTGTCACAACAAATGGAGCAAGTAGAATACTCAGACAAAATTAATCCAACAATCAATTCTATATATTTTAAGCCAACGACACAGGAAGAAATTGTGGAAATAATTATGAAACTCAATAACAAAAAAAATTCGGGGTTCGATGAAATATTAATATGTGTCATACAAAATGTTATATGGGGAATTGTAGAACCCCTTGAATATATTATAAATAATTCAATAAAATATGGAGTTTTTCCAAAGAAGCTAAAACATGATATTATAACACCCGTCTTGAAGAAAGGAGACAAAACATTTATAGAGAACTATAGACCTATAAGTTTGCTGTCGTCATTTTCGAAAATATTCGAGAAAATAGTCGCTAATAGGACTATAGATTTTCTAAAATGCTATAAATTACTGAATGACACCCAACATGGGTATATCGAGAAACGTAATATAGAAACAGCTTGCTTTTATTCTATTAATAAAATCTTAGAACATCTTGAAAATCGTGACATACAGGGAATGTCACGATCCTAATTGACCTATCAAAGGCCTATGATACAGTGAACCATGATATTTTACTATACAAACTAGATAGGTATGGGATTAGAGGTGTAGCTCTCAACTGATTTAGATCATACCTAATGGGTAGAACCCAACAAACAAAATTAAAAGCAGAATGTGGTCACTCTAAATCAAGTATCACAAACACAACAATTGGGGTGCCGCAGGGGAGTATATTAGGGCCGTTATTGTTTCTAATATACCCGAATGATTTGCCGTTGGCTCTAAGTCACACATCATTTAATATTTTGAATTATGCGGATGACACGACGCTACTTATAGCAAACAAGAACT
Source organism: Phosphuga atrata (assembly GCA_944588485.1). Lineage (NCBI taxonomy): Eukaryota > Metazoa > Arthropoda > Insecta > Coleoptera > Silphidae > Phosphuga > Phosphuga atrata. The sequence goes on along the minus strand of OX155893.1, from coordinate 79,072,584 downwards.
TAGCAGAAGTTAGTCGAAATGCAAATAATGCGTTAAATTTAATAAAAGATTGGTTAGTCAAAAATAAACTAATAATAAATGAACAAAAAACGAATATAATAATTTTTAAAACAAATAGATCCCTCCTAGACTTTCCAACACAAATAGAAATCAGTAGTGAGACAGTACATCTAAAACATAGTGTAAAACTCCTTGGAACACACTTTGATGATAACTTAAAATGGGAAACGCACATAGACTCATTAATTAACAAATTAAATAAATCAACATACTCATTAAGAATCCTACAAAGAGTTCTAAGCCCAAGGGTATTGAAAATGGTATATTATTCTAATTTTTATTCTCTTATGCGATTTGGCATAATATTCTGGGGGACTGGAAAAAACATTACCAATGTCTTCGTAGCACAAGCAGTACGGATTATCCTGAATTTAGATTATAGACAATCTTGTCGAGGAAAATTTAAAGAGGTTAATATATTAACTGTATATGGTCAATATATATATATATATATATATATATATATATATATATATATATATATATATATATATATATTTATATATATATATATATATATATATATATATGTATATATATATATATATATATGAGGCATTGAATTTTATTTTTAAGCATAAAAATCTATTTGAAAATAGTAAAAACAACCACAATGTGGAAACAAGAAGGAAACATATTTAATATATGCCGCCAATCCACACATTAACAATGTCGGAAAAAGGGTCTTATTACAGCTGTATTAAATTGTACAATCACTTGCCTAAAAAGTTTAAAGACATAACGAACTTTAAAACATAAAAATCATATAAAAAGAATCTTACACATTAGAAGATTTTCTAAATAAAAAGTGAACTGGATTATAGAAATAAATGATTTTGAATTTGACTGGACAGACAAGACTGGACAGACAAGACTGGACAGACAAGACTGGACAGACAAGACTAGACAGACAAGACTAGACAGAAAAGAATAGACGGACTAGACTATGATAGGACGTGGCGTATTTTAATATTTATTTTCTTTGACAATGCATAAATGTATTATGTACATTTTATATGTGAAAATAAATTTTCAATTTGGCTAGGCAGACAAGACTAGACTGACAAGACTAGATAGACAAAAGTGGACGGACAAGACTGAATAGACAAGACTGGACCGACAAGACTAGTAGACTAGACTAGTAATAACTATAAATGAAATCTAGCTTTTCATACAATTGTATAAATCAAATTCAATTCCTTTTAACAACATTCACATACAAACAACGTTAAAATACAGGACGTAGCCGGATGGATTCGCCTATAAATAGTGTTTCACCGTTGTCATCTATTGCCTTTTTCATTTGGCGTAACAGGTTGACGTGTTCTTTTGCTCCAAATACGGAGGTGGAGCCACGACGTCGAAAATCAATAATACCTGTTACATCACGAACTCGTCGTTGCTGGCAACAAGTACAATATTCTCTCAATGCTCGTCAATATTGCGGAACATTCGCATTTTAATTGTGTTACGATGAAGGTGAAACGGCTACGCCTATCATGCCATTCGCATTTAATGGTTTATTGCGATTGTTATTTATTTTATGTTTTCAGCCTTGTTTATAGTTGAATTACTTCGGATAAAAATCGTTTGTAATTGGGTAGTTTTGTTTTATATGACGTTGATGGTGTTTTTAATTATTGGTTTTAAATTACATTTGCCGTTAGACAGAGAACCCTAGACAGACACAGCAAGTCAAAGAAGACTAAGCCCCGTAAAGAAAGGCGTGGCAACCTATGATCGACGACGGTTTATTTGAAAAAAAAAATATTAAATGTAATTATTAAATGTAAACTTCTATTAAAGTATTTACATAATTTGTGTCAAAATAAAAGGAGAAAATTTCGCGAAATAATTAAAAAATATTATTAATCGCGATGAATATTTTAGCATTTTATTTATTTAGTTGTGAATAACATTAATGCGTTCCCGTTCAAATTTCAGAATTTTTGGCATTGTTTGTCGACTAATATTAGAAATAATGTTTTGTTGTAGTCGTCTGTTATCTTTCAATGCCGGTGTAGTTTGGCGATAAGAGATAAGGAAAGTGGTTTTAATTACATGGCTTGTTTAATGTGATGTTGATAGGTTATTAGAAAACACTGCTGTTTTTTGGAGAATTACATGGAAATTATTCATTAGTTTGCTAGACCAAGTGGTTTTTTGCCTAAACAAATTTAATCGTTAAATCGAATTTATTTATAAAATGAGATATGCGTGATATCCATCGGTTCCTGCAGCACTTGAGACTACATTAAATAAGGATAATAGAAACTCGACGAGGATATAATAAATTGCCTTAGCAGGAAATCACGCTGAGCCAATCAATTTGAAATCCAAATTCAATAATTCCTTGGAAAATAAAACAAAGCAAACTACATTAATTTGTTTCTAAAAGCATTCGTAACTTGGTTGTCAATCCGAGATTTATATAGGATAAAATAGCTGAAATTAGACAAAACCCAGATTAAAATGTCTAAACAAAGTTACAGATTATCTAAATCCACGTAGAAAACTTATTGCATCAGTAAACTCAATTTAATCAACGAATCTTAGTATTTAAACCTGTAAATTATTCCGTCCATTATCTAATTTCTGCGACATTTACCCGGGTCGTATTGAAATCCTGCTAGATTCTTGCAGTAGCCGCTGTATGCAAATGTCTCCAAACGACTACGATAACAATTCGTACTCGAGTCGTCATCGGACAGCAGTTGTGCAACAAACGTATTCACGATTTTATTGTTATCTGCGAAACACGTGCAGGATGAACGTGCTTAATGTATTGAGCGGTATTGATCTGACGCTCAAGTTTTATTAAACTTGAAATGTAAAATCTGTTTTCACTGAAAAATGTTAAGGATATTGGTATCATTTTATAATTATTTCTTTATATTTTATGTTTGTTTAAACAGTATTATTTATCTATTTATATTGTTTAGACCCACAGGGGATCACATACAGTAAATTATGACCTGTTGCTGTTATTTTTCTTGTTCTTCCAGAATTGTTTCATCATCTCGCTATGTTTAGCTCGACGTTCATCTGTCCATTTTCCTCTTGTTATTTTCCGTTTTTCTTCTGATATAATTTTCCAGCTATAGACCTTATGTCTGAAAATTTTTCGACTTTCGAAGTATATCGGTGAGATGTTGGCGTTTTTTTATATCAATTTGGACCTGTTTATCCCTGACTGTTGTTGTTTTCATTTTCTGTAGGTACTTCAAAACTCTCCCGGTTAGTCAGTTGTCACTTAGTCTCATAACGTGCCCGTAGAATTTCAGTCGTCGTTTGCGGAAATCGGTTTCGATGTTGGAGTATTTTTCCGTGACAGTGTGTGATTGTAGACGATATCCTTCGTCTGTTAGTTTTGGGCCAATGATTTTTCGGATAGTTTTTCTTTCAGCCTTCTTGATATTCTCTATGTCTCCTTTATAATTAAGGTTTAATGTATCGCTGCGTAGAGTATTTCAGGTTTGATAACAGTCGTGTAGTGTCGTACGTTTTGTGTTAATATTAATGCATTTTTTATTGTAGATGCTCGCAATTTTCCCATATGCTTTCCGCATTTTGAGTTCCTGTGTTTTTTTTGTGCTAATATTTCTGTTCCTGTAGGTTCAATAATTTCGCCTAAGTGACTAATCTTGTTAATTGTGCCGTATTTTGTAATTCAATTTTCTGTTTTGATGTGTTTTGTGGCCATGAATTCGGTTTTCGAAAAGGAAATTATGGGTCTCCAAATTTTTTGATTTTCCAGTTTTTGTTCCCATACTTTGATAACTTTGTCTAAAACGATGTTGAAGAGTAACGGGGAGAGGCTATCGCCCTGCCGCACACCAGTTTTGATGGGCAAAGGTATTGAGGTTTCTCTGTTGAATTTGGAAGTTGTGTTTGTTAGTTTTTGTTGGATGAGCCGTTGTGTTTTCGGGTCCACATTCTTTTCTTCGAGTATATTAAACAGGGTTTGTCGGTCGATGGAGTCATAAGCTTTTCTGAAGTCGACAAATGTGCAGATGGTTGAAAGATTTCGTGTGGCTTGAATTTTTAGTATAGATTTCAGGTTGAAAATTTGCTCGGTGCATGATATGTGGTCTGAAACCTGCTTGATATTCCCTAATTAGGGCTTCGAGTTGTTCTTGTGTGCGTTGTAAGAGGCAAGCGGATAGGATTTTGTAGGGAACGAAAAGGAGGGAGATTCTTCTGTAGTTATTCAGATCAGATTTATCTCCTTTTTTGTGGAATGGGTGGATTAGTGCGATCTATTTATTTCCAATCGTCTGGGAGTTCTTCACTTCGCCAAATTTCCTGAATGATTTGACGTTTGTTCTTGTAATGATTGTGGTCAAAGATATTTCAGTAGTTCTGCGGTTATTCCATCTTCTCCTGATGCCTTTCCAATCTTCAGTTTTGTAATGCGGTGTCGGATTTCTTCTTGTGTCGGTGGATCAGCGTCGGGTTTTGTGTTTCTTGAGGATGTGTGTGGGAATCGTTCGGATGGTTCGGGGCAATTAAGGAACTCGGAAAAGTAGTTTGTCAGTTCTTCGCAATTTTCTTGGTTGGTGAGTGCAAGTTTTTCAACTTTTTTTGAAGGACAAAGACAGTTTTTTTTTTGTGCATTCTCTTCGGAGAGAATTTTACTTTAACTCGGGTGAGGAAGTGGTCTGCGTCGATGTTCGCACCTCTTCGGACTTGAATGTCATGGATCATTATGTAGCGGGCGTAAGAGATGGCAATGAGATCGCCATGTTTTCTATTTTTTGTTGGTTTTCTGAAGTGGGTAGACATAACTTTGAGATTGAATTGTTGGCATATGTCAATCAGACGTATGCCGTTTGTGTTAGTGTTTTGGTGTGCATAATTTTTGCCCATAATTTTACGATAAGATTTTTCTTTCGAAAGTTGGGCGTTGAAGTCTTCCATTAGGGTTTTCACGTCGTTTTGTTGAATTTTGCTCATGGTTTTTTCGAGTTTGTGCCAAAATGTTTCCACGGTCTCTGGTTTTTTTTTATTGTCGATATTGGTGGGGCATGTACATTTATGAGCGTATAAAATTTATTGGCTCTCTGAATGCGCATCGTCATGAGTCGAATGTTAATGGGTGTGATTTCTTTACCAGCGTTGATGATGGATTTGTGTACGAGAAATGCCGAAGATTGGTGCGCCTTCCGCAACCTTCTGTTTTGTTTTGCTCTTGAAGATGCGGTAGTTTCCATAGTCCATGGTTTCATTGTCAGTCAGTCGTGTTTTTTGAAGAACAAGCATGAGAATTTTTTGTCGGTCGATTTCTTGAGTGAGATCATGTAATTTTCCTGTCTGGATTAGAGTATTGATGTTTAATGTTCCCATGAATGTTTTCTTCCTGTGGGGAAGTTTACCAGATATTCTCTGTTGTGCTTGTCTGGACTCCCCAGAATAAGATAGTCCAGCTATCGTATAACAAGGTAAAGTTGAATTTGCTTGCACTGTTCATGTTTGCTTGTGTTTCACTGGTTTGGCCTAGTTGATACCAGGGCCGCATAGGACCAGAGCTTGTTGAGGTCTTTGGAACATATTACTTTCAGCCGAGCTCATTAAGCTAACAGACGTTGACCAGAGTACCGGTGATTTTCACACAGACCTGACTGGATTTTGAGTTTGTGTGCGTGTCTGCTGTTTCAAGCGATGGTGTTATGGTCCAGCAGCAGGTCTTTATTTAACCCTCTTTTCCGGTATCTTAGGTCGATAAAGGGGGGATAGCAAAAATATGTGTATGTCACTTTGACATTAAAAAACAAACTTAAACAGTATTATATATTTTAATTAACTAAACGACTAGACAGACTAAACAAAAAATAGTCAGACTAGATTTGTCTACGCAATCTTCGCTGACCTGATCCACCTCTATCTAGTCTATTTTGTCCAGTCTGATATATAGTCTAGTCTTCTATATCTTGTATAAATATATATCATCATCTGTGGTGCCACAGCCCTGTGCGGGTCCTGACCTGCCAAGTGTCTTCCAACATTTGTCCTTGTTTTGTGCTAGCCCTCTCCAGCCTCGAAGTCCTAACTTTGATGCGTCTTCTCTTACTCCGTCTTCCCATCTGAGTTTTGGTCTGCCTCTTTTTCGTAATCCCTGTATTTGGGAGTCTAATAGCCTCTTTGGTACTCTGTTTTCCGCCTCGTGCTACATGTCCTGTCCATTATAACTTAGTTACGATGTCGGGTTCTTCGTGATTTTTTAGTAACTGTTGCAGCTTAAAATTTTATCTACGTCGCCATGTACCGTTATCGAATATCCATTTGAAGATTGTGCGTAAGATTTTCCTCTCAAAAATGCGGAGGTTGGAGGAGGTTGGCGCCTTGTTAGATTATTGTCCATGTTTCCGCGCCATATGCTACAACAGGCAGTATTAGAGTCTTGTATATGACCATCTTCGACTTTCTAGAAATGCTAGGGTTTGCTACTGGTTTTCGTAGTGCGTTGTAGTGTTACCGAGCAATATTCTCTTTCCTATTTCAGCCCTGTAGTTATTTTTTGCGTTTACGTTGACGCTCAGGTACGTGAACTCTTGTACGATTTCGAAATTTTTTGTTCCGATTGTAAGTGTTTCACCGAGTTCATGCAGGGCCCTTTGTGACGTAGTTTTGTTTTTTCCTCGTTTATTTGTAGGCCGAAGTTGTTGGCTGCCTCCTCGAGGGCTGAATAGGTTCTAGTAATTTCTCTTGTCGCCCTGGTAATTATGTCAACGTCGTCTGCGCATGCGAGTAGTTGTGTAGAACTAGTTACAATCCTGCCTCTTCTGTTTGCGTTCGCGTCTCTGATAGTTTTTTCTAGGCATATGTTAAATAGGAAGCACGTCAGCGCGTCTCCTTGACGTAGCCCGTTCTGTATTTATATATGCTCTGAGATATTGTTTTGTATTTTTATGGTACACTTAACGTTTTTCACTGTCATCACTACCTATCCCACTAGCTTCGTTGGCATTTCTAGGGTCGTTAGAGCATCATAGAGTTTGATTCGTATAATACTGTTATATGCTGTTTTAAAATTGACGAACATATGGTACGTATCCATTTGGTATTACGTACCCTTTTCTAATATTTGTCTAAGCGCAAATATTTGATCAAATGACGATTTTCCGGGACGGAAACCGCCATGATAGTCCCCTATGAGGTTTATCACCTTCGGAAGTAGTCTTCCGTAGAGTATGTTGGACAGTACTTTATATATTACGTTTAGCAACATAATACCTCTGTAATTCTCACAGTTTAGAGAGTCCCCTCTCTTGTGTATGGGACATATGAGTCCTTCGTTCCACTCTTCGGGCATTTCTTCCTTCGCCCATATTTCTGAGTATATTATTTGTTGCTGGTTAATCAGCTGATTTCCTATCTGTTGGGGGAATTCTGCAGGTATTCGGTCGCTGCCAGGCGACTTATTGTTCCTTATCTTTTTAAGGACGTCTATAATTTCTTATCTGCTAGGAGGATCCATCTCTTCTTCGTCCATTCGTTGTCCGATTTCTGGGGTTTCGTTTGCGTTTGTGTTCGCGTTTAGGAGTTGTTTAAAGTGCTGCGTCCATCTAGTTAGTATCTCCTTTGGGTCCGTTAGTAGCTTTCCATTGGCGTCCTTACACACTACGTTTCTGGGTTTGTATCCTTTTTTTGCTCGTTTATCTGCTTATGGAAAAGTCTAGAGCTGCTGTATTGCCGAAGTTTTTCTAAATTCGCTATTTGAGCTTTGTTCAAAAGCTCGTTTTGTTTTTCACGAAATTTCAAGAAACAGGTTCAGTAGCCAATAAAAAAACGGGATCCTCAACGTGAACTGCCGGTAAGAAATGAGGCTACTGTGGTTGGAGTTTTGGGACAAGTTGCTGGTGACCCAACTCTGTGATTTTTCACAAGTCCATACTCAAAATTCACCAAAATTAAATATCTGGACCGGTATTTTTGGAGACTGCATTATTGGACCCATTTTTTTTTTATTGTAATTTGACGGGTGAACGTTACCTGGATGTGTTGAAAGATGTTGTCCACCCATTGCTTGTTGATATCGTTGAAAATGATGATCGTGATTTAGAAGACTATTTGACTTTTCAACAAGATGGACGTCCACCACATTATACGCAGGCTGTTCGGGAGTTTCTGGACAGAGTTTTCCCGGGACAATGGATTGGACAAAGATGTGCTCTCGAATAGCCGGCCTGCTCACCTGATATAAGTCCTCTGGACTTTTTTTCTAGGGTCATTTAAATAGTTGAATTTATGCAGCAGAACCAGAGTCTCAGGAAGAGTTACATCGACGCATTATTGATGCGTCAATTTGTCAAATTACGCCACAGATCATCCAAAATGTGAGAAAACATTTCGAGCGGAATTTGTATATGTGTATGGTTTATTTTTGTATAAGTTGGTGGCGTACAATTTGAGCATTAGTTAAACTAATAAAAATCTTTTTTTCCTTCACTATTGCAGTCTTTATAAGGACAGATTGAACAATTGGACTTCCTTTGAAATTAAATAATCTGGACAACAAATCGATAAATTTGGAAAATGTTTAGTGTTCACGGCAAAAGTGGCTTTCAAATGAGGTATCATTTATCCCACCGTGCCAATTCAAATTTTTGGGGTTGCGGTCCCAGTGCGAAGGGGTTTAAGTGATTTAAAAAAAAATCTAACCTCACAAAGTTGACGTTTTGAAACAAGGTTAAATTCCGTCTAGTCTGTCTAGTCTTGTCTGTCTAGTCTTGTCTGTCTAGTCTTGTCTGTCTAGTCTTGTCTGTCTAGTCTTGTCTGTCTAGTCTTGTCTGTCTAGTCTTGTCTGTCTAGTCTTGTCTGTCTAGTCTTGTCTGTCTAGTCTTGTCTGTCTAGTCTTGTCTGTCTAGTCTTGTCTGTCTAGTCTTGTCTGTCTAGTCTTGTCTGTCTAGTCTTGTCTGTCTAGTCTTGTCTGTCTAGTCTTGTCTGTCTAGTCTTGTCTGTCTAGTCTTGTCTGTCTAGTCTTGTCTGTCTAGTCTTGTCTGTCTAGTCCTGTCTGTCTAGTCTTGTCTGTCTAGTCTTGTCTGTCTAGTCTTGTCTGTCTAGTCTTGTCTGTCTAGTCTTGTCTGTCTAGTCTTGTCTGTCTAGTCTTGTCTGTCTAGTCTTGTCTGTCTAGTCTTGTCTGTCTAGTCTTGTCTGTCTAGTCTTGTCTGTCTAGTCTTGTCTTTCTAGTCTTGTCTGTCTAGTCTTGTCTGTCTAGTCTTGTCTGTCTAGTCTTGTCTGTCTAGTCTTGTCTGTCTAGTCTTGTCTGTCTAGTCTTGTCTGTCTAGTCCTGTCTGTCTAGTCTTGTCTGTCTAGTCTTGTCTGTCTAGTCTCGTCTGTCTAGTCTCGTCTGTCTAGTCTTGTCTGTCTAGTCTTGTCTGTCTAGTCTTGTCTGTCTAGTCTTGTCTGTCTAGTCTTGTCTGTCTAGTCTTGTCTGTCTAGTCTTGTCTGTCTAGTCTTGTCTGTCTAGTCTTGTCTGTCTAGTCTTGTCTGTCTAGTCTTGTCTGTCTAGTCTTGTCTGTCTAGTCTTGTCTGTCTAGTCTTGTCTGTCTAGTCTTGTCTGTCTAGTCTTGTCTGTCTAGTCTTGTCTGTCTAGTCTTGTCTGTCTAGTCTTGTCTGTCTAGTCTTGTCTGTCTAGTCTTGTCTGTCTAGTCTTGTCTGTCTAGTCTTGTCTGTCTAGTCTTGTCTGTCTAGTCTTGTCTGTCTAGTCTTGTCTGTCTAGTCTTGTCTGTCTAGTCTTGTCTGCCTAGATTTGTCTGTCTAGTCTTGTCTGTCTAGTCTTGTCTGTCTAGTCTTGTCTGTCTAGTCTTGTCTGTCTAGTCTTGTCTGTCTAGTCTTGTCTGTCTAGTCTTGTCTGTCTAGTCTTGTCTGTCTAGTCTTGTCTGTCTAGTCTTGTCTGTCTAGTCTTGTCTGTCTAGTCTTGTCTGTCTAGTCTTGTCTGTCTAGTCTTGTCTGTCTAGTCTTGTCTGTCTAGTCTTGTCTGTCTAGTCTTGTCTGTCTAGTCTTGTCTGTCTAGTCTTGTCTGTCTAGTCTTGTCTGTCTAGTCTTGTCTGTCTAGTCTTGTCTGTCTAGTCTTGTCTGTCTAGTCTTGTCTGTCTAGTCTTGTCTGTCTAGTCTTGTCTGTCTAGTCTTGTCTGTCTAGTCTTGTCTGTCTAGTCTTGTCTGTCTAGTCTTGTCTGTCTAGTCTTGTCTGTCTAGTCTTGTCTGTCTAGTCTTGTCTGTCTAGTCTTGTCTGTCTAGTCTTGTCTGTCTAGTCTTGTCTGTCTAGTCTTGTCTGTCTAGTCTTGTCTGTCTAGTCTTGTCTGTCTAGTCTTGTCTGTCTAGTCTTGTCTGTCTAGTCTTGTCTGTCTAGTCTTGTCTGTCTAGTCTTGTCTGTCTAGTCTTGTCTGTCTAGTCTTGTCTGTCTAGTCTTGTCTGTCTAGTCTTGTCTGTCTAGTCTTGTCTGTCTAGTCTTGTCTGTCTAGTCTTGTCTGTCTAGTCTTGTCTGTCTAGTCTTGTCTGTCTAGTCTTGTCTGTCTAGTCTTGTCTGTCTAGTCTTGTCTGTCTAGTCTTGTCTGTCTAGTCTTGTCTGTCTAGTCTTGTCTGTCTAGTCTTGTCTGTCTAGTCTTGTCTGTCTAGTCTTGTCTGTCTAGTCTTGTCTGTCTAGTCTTGTCTGTCTAGTCTTGTCTGTCTAGTCTTGTCTGTCTAGTCTTGTCTGTCTAGTCTTGTCTGTCTAGTCTTGTCTGTCTAGTCTTGTCTGTCTAGTCTTGTCTGTCTAGTCTTGTCTGTCTAGTCTTGTCTGTCTAGTCTTGTCTGTCTAGTCTTGTCTGTCTAGTCTTGTCTGTCTAGTCTTGTCTGTCTAGTCTTGTCTGTCTAGTCTTGTCTGTCTAGTCTTGTCTGTCTAGTCTTGTCTGTCTAGTCTTGTCTGTCTAGTCTTGTCTGTCTAGTCTTGTCTGTCTAGTCTTGTCTGTCTAGTCTTGTCTGTCTAGTCTTGTCTGTCTAGTCTTGTCTGTCTAGTCTTGTCTGTCTAGTCTTGTCTGTCTAGTCTTGTCTGTCTAGTCTTGTCTGTCTAGTCTTGTCTGTCTAGTCTTGTCTGTCTAGTCTTGTCTGTCTAGTCTTGTCTGTCTAGTCTTGTCTGTCTAGTCTTGTCTGTCTAGTCTTGTCTGTCTAGTCTTGTCTGTCTAGTCTTGTCTGTCTAGTCTTGTCTGTCTAGTCTTGTCTGTCTAGTCGTGTCTGTCTAGTTTTGTCTGTCTAGTCTTGCCTGTCTAACTGTGCGAAGAACTGGACTACGAGACATGGGGAGATGCCTTCCAAATCTGCAGGAAAAGGCTGAAGGTGCAACAACCAAATGTCAACATGCCTATGAAGGAAATGAAACGCATAGTCGAAGTACTCTTTCCACGTCAGGAGTTAGTGAGATGGCAGCAACCAAGAGTAGAAGAGGTACCGCTGTTCGGCCGACCATGCTATAGAAGCCGTCATGAAGATCGCAGAAAATGCTAAATCAGGCTCCCAAAGATCTAGAAGAATATGTGCATTAATAACACTGGACGTACTAAACGCTTTTAACACAGCCGATTGAAAACTCATTATCGATGATCTAATAGCAAGAAATATAGCTCCCTTTCTGCTAAGAATTATTCAAATCTATTTCACCAATAGAACGATCATTTTGCAAACAAATGACGAAACCGAGGAATAATAGTTAGTAAATGTGTACCACAGGGATCGGTTATGGGCCCCACTCTGTGGAACATACTTTATGATGGAGTCCTCAGATTAAAACTTCCGGAGGGAGCTAGGTTAATAGGTTTTGCGGACGATTTAGCTCTTGTAATAACAGCAAAGTCCGAACAGACGTTGATGCTAACTGCAAACTAAGCAATATCCCAAATTAACTGTTGGATGCAATCAAGAAAATTAAATCTGGCACCAGAGAAAACAGAAGCGTTCCTACCAGCGGGACTGAGGAAGCTTACGCCCATAACGTTCCAAATAAATAACGTTAGCATCGCCCCAAAAGATTCGTTAAAATACCTAGGTGTTATCATAGACAAGAGGCTCTCCTTCTTTCCCCATCTTAACGAAGCCGCAGCAAAAGGTATGAGAGCAATGGCAGCAATGGAAAAACTCAAGCCTAACATAGGGAGGCCGATGAGCTGTAAACGAAGAGCACTCAGTTGTGTGGTCCACTCAGTGATGCTATATGGGGCCCCAATATGGGCACATTACCTTACATCTAAGCTATCTATCGATAAACTCTCAATAGTCCAGAGAAAACTAGCACTAAGGATTTGCTGCGTATATAAAACAGTGTCTGGCGACGCTGCCCTAGTAATTGTTGATATACCACCTTATGAGTTACTGGCCAAAGAGAGAAAGGACCTGTATGAAGCAGGCTCTAGCAAAAATGCCAGGAAAATGGCTAGAGATAATCACGATGAATAAGCACGATGAATGGCAGAGAAACTGGTGGGCGTCAGATAAGGGGCAATGGACGAGGCTACTTACTACCCAAAATAGTTCCGTGGATAAGCAGAAAACACGGAGAAATTGATTACCATCTAACCCAATTTCTTACTGGGCATGGCTGCTATAAAGACTATTTACAGCAAGTACGAAGATCACCTGATAATCTGTGTGAATATTGCGGTGAAGAATATATATATATATATATATATATATATATATATATATATATATATATATATATATATATATATATATATATATATATATATATATATATATATATATATATATATGTAATTAGTAATATAGTGTATATTAAATAATATTCTATTAAAACCAGCGCGCCGATGTCATACGCTGTTTCGTTCCGGTGTGCTTGCATGACGTCAAATAAAAAAAAAAGTCTTGCCTGTCTAGTATTGTCTGTATAGTCTTATCTGTCTCGTCTTGTCTGCCTTATCTGTCTTGTCTTGTCTGTCCAGTCTTGTCCGTCTAGTCTTGTCTGTCTAGTCAAGTCTGTCTAGTTTAGTCTCTCTAGTCTTGTCTGTCTAGTCTTATCTGTCTAGTCTTGTCTTGTCTGTCTAGTCTTGACTGTCTAGTCTTGTCTGTCTAGTTTTGTTTGTGTACTCTTGTTGGTCTAGTCGTGCCTGTCTAGTTTTGTCCGTCTAGTCTTGTCTGTCTAGTATTATCTGTCTAGTCTTGTCTTGATTGTCTAGTCTTGTCTGACTAGTCTTGTTTGTATACTCTTGTTTGTCTAGTCATGTCTGTCTAGTCTTGTCTGTAGAGTCTTGTCTGTCTAGTTTTGTCAGTCTCGTCTTGTCTGTCTAGTCTTATTCGTCTAGTCTTGTTTCTCTGGTCTTGTTTGTCTAGTCTTGTCGGTTTTGTTTCGTTTTAATCGCATTTCAAGAACTAAAATAAATCATGCCATTAACTAAATTTACTAAATAAAAATCCAATTAGCTGGATTAGATCTAATAAAATTTACTTCGTGTAGTCGGAACTAATTGGAAATTTGTCAAGGTTGACAAAATTAATGATAATGTGGAAATGTGAATTTTATTTCCACAGTAGCATAAGGTGACCAGATTGCTGAAACAGGAGAAAAAAATGAGAGGGCAGTTGTGTCGCTTGCCAGTGGTTCTCTTTAATAAAATTAAAGCAAAAATATGTCTTACACATAGGTTTTAGTCTTTACCCCTAATTGCAATTTATCCAATATTCTCGCTTTATTTATGTTAGAAATAACTACGTTCAGCCGCGGCATAAGTTCCTGATACGGACAGCGCGTATTCCACACTTTTTAATGCATTATTGCATGGAATGTAGATTATTTTAAAACGATGAAATACTTCTAACCATTTTTTTTATGTAGAGATTTTGCTGATGGTCAAGATTTAACCTTTTCTTTATGAATATATTTTTTAAATAATGATACCTGATACCATGATATTATAAAGAACATTTTGGGAAATATTACTGTTAAAAATTTTGATTCCTTGATTGTGCACAAGCTCTAGCCGATTTTTTGAAGAACCTCTTTCAAAAAGCCCTTCTAAACTTCCTGCGATAGCAAGTAGGATTTCAAAAATAATTATTTTCGTGCAAAATTAGATTTCAACATCTGAAGAAATAGATTGCGCGTTCTACTATACCCAAGTACTTTCTGATATTCAACTTCCACCGTTTCACAATAGTATATTACGTAACGCGAGTTGTAAAAAGCATATTACGAACAGTTACGCAGGACCCGCGTAGCGCGAAGTGCTACTTCCGCGAGCACGTAATTGCCCTACAACTAGAGTGCTATAGGTACTTTATCTATGACCTGTACTTTACTTTATCTACGACCACACTAATTTGTTTCTGTTTAACAAGAAAAATATGTTTAATGTAACATCTTCGACCTTATTTAACTTGATAGAAATGAAAAGAAAGACATTCTTAATGGTTACATAACTTATTATTTAGTACTTATTTGTAGTTTTCGTTAGATTTAAACGTGAAAAGACGAAATGAATGACAGCTTCTATGTGAATACGTTCTGCGCCACCCTTGCCACAAATCAAACTAACGGAAATTGACATAAAACCTCCAGTGGCGGGTAAAATACGCCACCGTAGCTACAGATTTGAACTAAATGGATGGTTAGATTAGGTTATATTAGGAGCAGATAAATTAAGACCACATATCGCACGGCAGCGCGACTTCTCGAAATAAGAAAAAAATCAATAGTTTAAACAATTTTTATATACCCCCTTCAAATTTATTTTCCCTACCCCTATGTGTACAATGCGAACATTGGATTGCCTATATCTATGAGCACTCTTATACAGTTTAACCCTATATTTAACAATAGTAACAGCTCTCAACCAATCAACGAATAAACTAAACGCACGTGTGTGTTATAAATCATAACCATTAATCGCGGACTGTTACGTGTGTAATATGATGTATTTACATAGTCCACGAACTGTACAATAATGGGCATTTTCAATAGTGGTCGTAGATAAAATGTTTTACGGCTTTCAACGTACCACCACGCACCGCATCATAAATGATCTATACGAATCATAAACATAAGACAAGTTTATGACACATTATTGACAAAAACTTAATAATAATAAATAATAGGCACTAAGTTTCACAAATTAGTTTTATTTAAACACTTTATCGATTTCGGCTTCTTAGGCCTTCGTCAGAAGATTACGTGACGAAGTTATTGACGAGGGCCTAAGAAGCCGAAATCAATAAAGTGTTTAAATAAAACTAATTTGTGAAACTTACACCAAGTGCCTATTATTTATTATTATTATTATCATGTTTCACCTAGTGCCTACAGCTGAATTTTTTAATTTTATAAACTTGGTATTTCCAATTGGGGATTTTTTTGAAAACTCCGAGCGATGCGGGAAAAATGGGGATTGTCCCGACAAAAGCGGGACAACTGGTCACCTTACATTAGCATAAATCCGATACCAGCGGGTTTAATCTTGTAAACTCGAGAAAAAAGCGGTACAAGTTGTCTTTTTTTCCATTAAAATTATTAAGTTATGATTGAGTGTATTCACAGACACGCTCTCTAATAATTAGAAGTGGAAGGGTAAATTAGATTCAAAGATCCGACTGAAGTTTCCCTGATTACAGATTGGAAGCGAGGCGGAGCCAGAACCACCGTTGCCAGAGGTCCCTATTTGAGCTACGCCTCGGAAATCCCGTTTTGAAAAAAATGTATATGCAGCAATAGAATCTGATTTCAGTTTTTATATTAAAGTTTCAATTGTTAAGAGAATAACATAGCTCGCCAATATATCATTTATTTATTTTTTGTTAAATTTTTGTTACATATTTAATCACAGCTCGGCGTTTTAGTACATGCCTTTGACAGGTTTAACAGCAAATTCTTTTTTTTTCCACCTGTTGTCCGTCTGGTTTTCTCTCCCTAGTCTTTTCTGATAAAATTCCATAAACTTCTAAATGGACCATCTTACATCCCTTACATAAATTACATCCCTTCTTACTCGGATCAAACTATCAAAACTCTTTCGAAAACGTCCTCCTTACCTTATTTTTTGCGCGTTGCGCCTTCGCCGTTTTTTGTCGCCGTCATTTCCATAATATCTGTACTGATTGATGGCTGCAGGCTCGCCGTATAGCTCGGACTTTAGGATAGCATTCTCCAGAGCCTCATCTAGCTTATCTTTACTCGTGCCGTACCGAAAGCCCTTCTCGTATTCGGCGACGGTCTTGTCGTCCAGGTCCTCATCGGATGCGAAAAGCGATGACGGGAATATATCATCGCTGACCGGTTGTCTATACCTCTGTTGGTCCCATTCGGTGAGAAGGGGTAGCTGATCGTTCTTTAAACTGACACCTGTAAGTAAATTAGATTTTATTAAAAAAGTGCACCAATGAAATGCACCAATTTATTTTCTAAAACTAACACATAAGAGTTCCTAAACTCCACATCTACCATGCTCTCATGAAGATCTCTACTCGTCCCTCCTGATTTCAATATAATATTTATGATACGTTTTGCATATTTCGGGGGGGTTGAGACGAGACTAGACAGGCAAGACTAGACAGACAAGACGACTGACAAGATTGACAGGCAAGACTAAACAGACAAGACTAGAGAGACAAGACTAGACAGATGCGACTAGACAGATAAAACTAGACAAGACTAGACCGACAAGACTAGACTTGCAATTAAATGAAGCAAGAAAGCGTGTTGGTTAAACTAATTAGGGAAATATACTACGATCCATGAGGATTGCTTTTCAAGAGAGTGACTAAAAAAATATCAGCTAGACCACAGATCCCTGGGATATTATGTCCAAAACGCATAGAAAAAAAAGACATTCTTCCCAAAACATCAGACCAGACACGACCACCATCTCTCATTACAGGTCTGGAAGAGGACTTCAAAATTGATGTATTTCAAGAAGCACCAAAATGGTTGAAAATGGGAAAATCGTCTGGTCTCGATAATATTCCTAATGAGATATTATTGGTGATAGTGAAAGTGTGGCCAGAACTACTGTTAGAAACCTATAATGGTTCTCTTCGTGCAGGATCCTTTCCAAGGAGGTGGAAGAGACTCCGTTTGATTCTTCTTACGAAGGGAAATAAACTCCTGGACGAGCCGTCATTAATTAGTCTCCTGGTTACAGCAGGAAAACTTTACGAAAGACTATTGAAAAAAATACTCGAAACGCAAATAAATCAAACGCTTTCCACGAGGCGGTATGGCTTCATAGGAAACACCGGCATATTTTTTATAGATAATCAATATCTATTTGTCTGTTAGAATCGTAATATACAACACCAAAAAAGGACCTAAATTTTATAAAGTAACTGCGGGTGTTCCACAGGTATGGGTTTTGGGACCATTTCAATCTAGAACTACCGGAGGCTTCGAGTATTGTGGGTTTTGCAGATGATGCGGCTGTGGTAGTAACTGCAAGCAAAACGAACACACTTGAACTAATGTTGAACGAGGCTATAAGAAGGGCAAGTATAGGTGGTTCAAGGACAAAGGATTGGAATTGGTGATACACAAGACCGAGGCGGTGCTCATTACAGGAGAGCGAAAATTCATACCACCAAGTTTGGAAATAGGTGCAAAAAAATATCATGGAACAGATCAGTGAGATACCTGGGAGAGCAAATTGACGACCTATTAAGGTTACTGAACACAAGGGATTGGAATTGGCGATACACAAGACCGAGGTGGTGCTCATTACAGGAGAACGAAAATTCATCGACCAAGTTTAGATATAGGTGGAAACAAAATAACATGGAACAGATCAGTGAGATACCTGGGAGAGCAAATTGACGACCGATTAAGGTATACTGAACACATAACCAGGACCACTGAAAAGACTCTGTCAGCAGCTACATCGATGTCGCGATTGATACCTAATATTGGTGGCCCCATTGAGATTAAAAGGATGCTCCTTAACAGCGTTTTGAGTGTGCGGCGGTACACTCAAAATTACTGTATGGTCCGGGTATAATGGGTTGATGCTATAGAGTGGACGACGATGAAAAAAAAATTATGGCAGTTCAAAGGATATGTGCGATACGCGTCGTCTGCGCATATAGAACTGTTTCTTTTGGAGCAGTCTAGGTGTTAGCTAGCATTCCGCCGATTGATCTATTGGTCCGGGAGAGAGACGAAATGTACAAGGAGTGTAGATTGGACAAAATCAAAACAAGATAGCTAATGGTCAAGTACATGTAATGAATGTACATGTAATGTCAAGTACATGTAATGTCAAGTACATCATGACACAAGCGTTTTCCGGAAACGGCGGTTTCATAACATACCTGTAGAGGTACAAGAAAACGGAGAAAGCGAACTTCTTGCTGTGTGGTCACAGGCATGACGACGCATATCATACGAGTTTCGAATGCCCAAACAAGGAAGATGGAAGAATTCAGCTTTTGGGCCATTGGGAGTTAGACTGGATGTAGAAGGACTAGTTCCTGCAATGCTGCAAAGCAAGGAAACTTGGTCTCAGGTGAAAACATACATACGAGGTATTATGGAAAAGAAAAGAGATGCGGAGAAATTAAATGATACAGTCGAAGACCAGCCCCTGAATCCCTAATCTCGCCAGAGTTCGGGGGACGACGTAAGGAAACGGCTAGATACGGACACCACACCGAAGTAATGTGAAAGCGGTCCCAGGGTGGCGATCTGAAGTTCAAGGGGGGGGGGGGGAGACACTTGTTGGTAGCGTGCTACCACTACGTCATCCCCCCCCCAAAAAAAAAGACAGATAATACTAGACAGACAAGACTAGACAGATCAGACTAGACAGATAAGGCTAAACAGACAAGATTAGGCAGGCAAGAATAGTTCAAATATATAATTTACAATGTGATTTTACTAAAGGAAGTTAATCGCTTAAAATTTATTCATCCAATATTCGATTACAAGTATACAAAATTCAACATACAATAAATGGTTGAAGTTCTACAATAAATATCTGGATAAATAAAAAAAAATTAATGAATTCAAAATTCGGTTACTTCGTACAAAATTAATTACTTAATCCAAAAAAAGGTTAATTCATCTAAAATAAAATGTAATCATCCAATAATTGTTTTTTTTCGTACAAACTATGATTTTTCCTTACAATAATCGATTGAATCTTAAAATACAACATAAAATCAATTCACTCAAAACAAGTTTATGTGTACAAAAAGGTTGTTTCATCGAAAATTTGATTGCTCTTTACACAAAAGCTATTTGCTTGATATAAAATCTGAACTAGAATCAAACGAAATGAAGCTATTATCATTGAAATTGGAGTAACAAGCCAGGATCAGCTGCGAATTGTTGAGACAACGAAACTGCATAAGTTCGACATGCTAGCGAGTGAAATATCAATACTTCACAAGTGTAAAACCAAGATTATCCCGTATGTGATGACATGGGACGGGGTGGCTACAAAAAGCCACAGCATATATAGCCAGCAGCTTGGAATAACACCAAACATCGGAGCTTACATCCAAACTAGAGTTCTGAAGAGGACACATGAGACTGTGTCGTTTGAGACACGCAGGGGCATACTTGATGGACCTGGCGAGGGCGAAACATCTGAAGCTGCAGTTGAGAGGTTGATGAGAAGAAGCGATACGGTGGTCAATGCGAGTATATAACAATATTAATTCCTAAAAACTAATTCTGAAATAAATATATTAAATATATAATATGTAATATGTGTGATTTATAATGTGTTGGTTATTTTTTTATATATTTTATATTTTAATTTCATTGACTAACTAACTGGCTTAGGCTACGGCCTGAGTGAACGTGCGTTGAGCGGCGAGCGAGGCGTGCAGTTTAAGCGGGCAACGGGCGTCCAATGTTCTGGCCTGAGTTATGAGTGGAGCGTGCAGCTGCATCCGATTTCCTCAAACGACATACTGCACGCTGTAGAGGAACGCTAAACACAAACTGATTTGAAATGAGCGTGCACGCCACACGCAAAACCCAACGCCCCGCTCACTTATTTACTCAGGACGCCTGCTACTAAGACCATGTGTTTGAGATGCACGATGCACGCCACGCCCCGCTCAACGCACTGTTTGAGCGGTCACTCAGGCCGTAGACTTAGTGTTTGAAGGTCGTCCACGCTTTCGCTTCTGTCCCAATGAAATTTGTTTAAGTGTCAATGGAACTTCGTACAGTTTCAAGAGAATTCCCATTCCAATACTGTGCTTACATATGTAATTCTTCATAAACCACATACATGAACAGGAAGCTTCTTTCCATTTATTCATGTTCAGAGTCACTTTCCACATTGAAATTTGATATGATTTGTACTCTTCAAAACCATTCCAATTTTTCAGGTTTTCTTTTGTTTTGTACTCTGAAATATTAATTTCTGATATCTTTTGACTGTTCAGACCGATGTAAAAAATGGATTGCCCATTCAATTCTTCTTTCGCAACGGTTGGTGATGATTTCACCCAATGATAGGCTTTAAGGACAGTCTGCTCATCAAAAATCAGATTTGTGTAGAAATTCTTTTGATTGACTCTCTGTTCTGGCCAATTCTCGACAATAATTTTTGCTATTGATAGAAACTCACTCATTGGTAACCTTTTCCTAAAAGTTTTTTTTTATTACATTGTTAGTTCATTCTAAACCATTATTATGACGCTGAACACCATCAACCAATCCAGTGCACCAACCAATTTTTTTTTAATCCAATAGTCATCCATATAATTGATAAAGTCTAGGACATCTTGAGTAGAATCAATGTATTTTGATTTGAAAAGGATTGAAGCCATCTCAAATTCTTCCAGTGATGATGCATAATGGAGTGTATTAATTTCAGCTTTAAAAGAATTTCGAACATTTTTTTATCGAATAGTCAAAAGTCTCTTGTCGAATGCCGATTTAGCGTGTGCCCAACACATAACTCTTGAGAATTTATCCCCAAAAAACAGTTTAATACTATTTGTTATTGCATCAGAAGCATCTGCAATCAACACTGTTGCTTTAAATTCATGTTGACTAAATTTGAACGCACACTCTCAAACAATTAAATAATAATTTGAAATCTTCAGAATTCTCTGTTTTTGATACCATGAGTCCAGAGGGATGAAAAGATTTGTTTTTTATTTGTTGTCCCAACCATGAGAACTGGAAATCCTTGCCATATCAATGTATACGTTGCATCCGTTGCATACGTTGTTGTATGTACTGGATAATTTGAGTTGATCATGGCTGCTAATCTTTTTGTAGTTAAAAACACTTGAAAATCATTTTTTGCATCGCCCTCCTCATCAATATGTATATTAAAATAAGAAATAAAAAAAATGTCTTCATTATGTTAAAGGAGATAATGTTAAAGGAGATTATGTTAGGAGATAAAGAGTCGTCTAGATTAGTACTTAATTAACACTCTCGTAAAGATTTTTTGTACACCATGCTTTAAGTTCTCCAAGGCTAATTTGGTAACCGCCATATTTTTTGCTTCGAATAGTATGAAGTTTTTAATTTGAATGATTGAGACTTCCGGAAGCTTCCTACTTTTTAAAGCTGACAGAATTAAATTTGGAGTCTTCACATTATCATCATTATTCATCATTATTTCATTCGGAATTCCTCGAATTTGTTTATCTTTACTATGATCATGACTTTTATCGGACTCAAATAAAACAACCTTCTGACTCACACACGTAAATAAATATATTTGTTTTGGACAAACATCGGAAAACTTATATTTGTAATATTGTTTCACTTCATCTCCATTCACTCCATCCATCACTCCATCCATGGGTATCTTTTGATGTTCTTTTGTACCAAATATTTTGATTGTGTAAATATTATTCAGCCTCATTTGGATTACAAAAAAATATTGTTTGTAAAAAGCAATGAAATTTTGGATGGATCAACCTTTTTCGTACAGTTAAACCTTTTTTGTGTGAATTGATTTTATTTTCTACAATTCCTTCAATAAATGTACTAACGATTATTATTTGTAAGGATCAATCGATTATTGGGTGTTTATAATTTATTTTGGACGAAGTAACCTTTTTTTGAACGAAGTAATCGTTTTTTGTATGAATAAACCGAATTTTCTAATTTTCCAGCTATTTTTTGTAAAAAAAACATCTATTTATTGTACGCAAAAAATCCAAGCCGAAGTTAATGTATGAAGTTTTATTTTCACACATGTCAGTGCCCTATTATCAGTTTAGTGTCAGTCAAAACCATGCCATTTCAGTACCCCTATTCGCACATTCGTACAAAGTCTTTGGTGATTTTGTCGTAGACAGTCCTTGACCATCTATTCAGAAAAATCCACCTAGTGGCGTACGAGATCGGTGTCAGTGAAACAATTGCAGTCAGTCACTGATCATCAGTGTTTTCGGAGATTTATAGAAAAAAAAATTAATACTTTGTCCTTCTTTTATTTTTGCATATAAAATTAGGTAGACTCGAATGACAAATAGCCCAGTCATTTTAGCATTTCACCCCGGAATCTAACGGAAGAAGCATTAGCATAGCACCTTTATTTCAGCATAACAAATTTTGTCACAAAAGTCGATATTCAAGTGAAAAATAGATATTCAAGGTCAAAGGCAGCAACAATCAGTTTTTCGAGAATATCTCGTTTTTTCTGCCTCCTACCGTATTTGCATTTATTATAAAAGTTGTAGAGGATAAATTTCTTTACAAATATCAACTGAGAACTTTTTTCATTCGTCGAACTGTTTTTGAGATGGAGGACGCAGTGTGAAGCGCTCTGCCATACGTACCTTAGCGCAAGGTAAATCCTGAATCCCAAGGTATTATACCGTTTTTTTTACATTGTATTGACCACAAGCTAAAGAACATTGCATCCTTAACTTATGGCATCCACAAAGCGAAGCACAATCATTCTTACAGTTGCAGAATATTGAAGTGAGTTAGTTGTTCAACTGGTGCAGGTGGTAAAAGTGTTGTTACCGGCGTTAGGGTTTCATTTTGCAGTACTCAACCCCATTCATGGGGTTGAATTAGAATAGCATTAAAATATATAGATTGTGTTAGTAGTGTAGTATATGTCGTTGATGGCATATATATTTATCAAGACATTCCGTATATAGTTTAATAGAATTGTTATATATTTTTATAATAGAAGATATACTTACAAATTGTTTTATATGTTTCGGATATATATTAATCTGTGAACTCGTATGATTGAGGTATAATTTATATGTGCACATTATGTTTTTATATTTTTTACATACTTTATGTTTATAAGTTTTTTATATATTATGTAAACAGACGTTATAATTTATGTTTATATTTTGTAGTTGCTGAGGAAGTCCTAATATAAGGACGAAACGTTCAACTAAAATCAAAACAGAGTTCTGATTTGTATGTCCTGACTACCTGTGATTAATTTCCTTATTATTTATTAATCTAAACTGGACGTGATTTAATATATCTATTAAAATATATTTAGAATGATTTACTTCAT
The DNA here is from genome assembly GCA_944588485.1 of Phosphuga atrata. Lineage (NCBI taxonomy): Eukaryota > Metazoa > Arthropoda > Insecta > Coleoptera > Silphidae > Phosphuga > Phosphuga atrata. Next base: position 79,049,083 of record OX155893.1, on the reverse strand, counting down.
TATTTAAAGGTGGGGATAATAATGGGAGTGAAAAAGGGTTTGGAAGAAGAAAACAGAACCGAAACAAAAGAAGAAAGAGGGATTATGGAAAGAACGGTGAAAAATAGACAGAGAAAATGGAGAATTATAACAATATACAGCAAAAGTATGAAAGAAACGAAGAGAATGATAGAAGAGCGAGTAAAACAGCAAGACGAGGGAACTCTGGTGATTGGGGGGGATTTTAACGCAAGAATTGGGGAAAAAGGAATACGGATAAAAGAAGAACAAACAACAATAGAAAGAAGACCAACAAAAGATGCAACAGAAAACGTCGAAGGGAGACTACTGATTAGTCTAGTAGAAGAAAGAGGGTGGGACATACTTAATGGAAACAGAATAGGAGATGATAAAGGGGAGTACACATATATCGGACCAAGAGGGGAGACTGTTATTGACTATGTTATGGTGAATGAAGAAGCATGGGATGAAATAGAAGAATTCAAGCTGGGAGAAAGAGTCGAGTCGGATCATATGCCATTGGAAGTGAAGACAAAAGGAAGAGAGAAAGATAGAAGAAGTGAGAAGGATGTTAGAAGAAAAAATGTGAAGAATATCTGGACGGAAGAAGGAATAGAAAATTATAGAACAAGACTTCGGGAGGCAAGATACGAAGAGGAAGAGATAAACGAAAAAGTGAAAGAACTGGGTGATCACGTAAAAAATTCAACAGAAAAAAAAAGTGATAGAGACAAGAGTGAAGGTGGGGTCTTGGAAAAACGAGTGGTGGGATAAAGAATGCAGGGAAGGGAAGCAAGCAGTAAGAAAGAAATTAAGAAATTGGAAAAGAGGAAAAGCAAGTAATGAAGAGTACAAGAGAGCACGCAAGAAGTACAAATTAGTATGCAAAGAGAAGAAGCAAAAGAATTGGATGGAAGAAGAACTAAAGATGAAAGGCATGAAGACGGAAGAAGAAGTATGGAAATACATAAATAGGGAAAGAAAGAAAAAAGTAGAAAGAGTGAGTAATAGAATTACTATGGAGGAATGGAGAAAGTACTTCAGTGAGCTGCTGGGTGGTGATGAAATCAGACAAGAAAAGAAAAAGGGTCAACACAGGGTGGGAGAAATATAATAGATAACAAGAGAAGAATTAGAACAACAACTGAGTAAATTGAAAAAGAAAAAGGCACCGGGGAGGGACGATATACAGGATGAATCGTGGATATATGGAACTGAAAGGGAAGCTGACAGGCTGTTAGAGATTATGAATGGAGTGTGGAAAGGAGGGGGCATCCCACAGGAGTGGAAAGAGGGGATAATATGCCCCATGTATAAGAAAGGAGAAAGGGAAACAGCAAGTAATTATAGGGGGATCACCATGCTCAACACGGCATATAAGATATTTGCAATGATTGTGGAAGAGAGATTGACGAAGGAATTGAAGGAGCGGGGTGTGATACCAGACAGACAGGCGGGATTTAGGAGAGGGAGAGAAACCATGGATAATGTATACATCTTGAATCACATAGTAGGGAATGAGATAAAAAAGAGGAGTGGCAAGATGTATGCATTATTTGTCGACCTGAAGGCGGCCTTTGATAATGTGGCAAGAAAGGCACTGTGGGAATGCCTGAGAAAAAAAAGGATAAAGGAGCATCTGATATCAAAATTAGAAGAGATTTATGAAGAAACAATAAGTAGAGTGAGAGTCGGCGAAAGGGTGAGCGAAGGTTTCAATACTCATAATGGAGTGAAACAAGGCTGCCCACTAAGCCTCAGCCTGTTTGCAGCATTTATTTGAGATATAGAGGAGATGTTCAGCAAGACGCAGACGGGTGGGGTCGTGGTGGGCAAAGAAAAAGTGTGGTCCCTAGACTACGCGGACGATTTGGTGGTGCTAGCGAGAGACGAGAAAGGTATGAAAGAAATGATAAGAAACATGGAGAAATATTTGAGGAGGAAAAATCTGACAGTGAATGGGGAGAAGTCCAAGATGATGGTGTTTAGAAAAGGGGGTGGCAGGAGAAGAGTAATTGAGTGGAGATGGGGGAAGGAGAAAATTGAAGAAGTAAAAGAATTTAAATACCTAGGGTACGTGTTTAACGACAGAAATACTGAAACAGCACACGTGAGAGAGCTAGTAAAGAAAGCTAATAAAATACTAGGAGAGGTATGGGGAATAGGAGAGAGAAAATTTGGACTCGACTATAGAAGGAGAATGATGATATTTGATAGCCTGGTGAAAAGTGTGATGATGTATGGAGCGGAGGATGGAGAGAGCAAGAAGAGCTGGAAAGGGTGCAAGAAAAATATTTGAAATGGGTGCTAGGACTAGGTAGAGAAACTCCGTGGTATATAGTGATAGAGGAAACAAAGAGAGATGGAATAAGAATAGAAGTAGGAAAGAGAGCAATAAGTTTTGAGGAGCGAGTGATAGAGAGAGGAGAGTGCAGAATTCTGCAAGAGTGCCTAAAAGTAAAAGGAAAGAAATGGGAAAGGGGGTGTGGAAAGAGAGGGAAGCATATCTGGAAAGAAACGGGTATGCAGGAGCGGAGATAGAAAGAATGAGAGAGAGAGGCAGAGTAATGACAGAGGAATTAGTCCAGAGAGATAGAGATGTGCAAAGGCAAGAAAGGAGAGCAAGAATTAGGGAGTCTAAGTACAATTGGAAATATGAAAAAATAATAACGGAAGCACTGCCAAAGTACCTAGGAAGAGAAAGTAGAAAAGAGAGAGTGACAATGGCAAGATTCGGATGTGGAAATGAAGAGAGATAGAATAAATTTTGGATGGAGGATAGGAATAGAGTATGCAGGATGTGTGGAGAAAACAAGGAGACAATACAGCACTTGCTGAACGAATGTTCAGAAATGAGAGAAAGAGATGAGTGTAGAGAAGAGATTTTAAACGAGGATGGAAGAGGGATAGATCGGATGAAGAAAGTTGAGGAGAGAAGAAGAGCAATATGTCGGGCGGGAAGCTGGTAATCGGTTTAGGGATAGGAATTTAGTGACTTTCTTTTTTGTTTTTAGTTTGATCAACATATGTTCCATATTTTTCTTTTTTTGTATGTTTTCTTTTTTTCTTTTTACTTTTTCTCTTTTTATTATTATTTTTATTTAGATTATGTACTATGTTAGTTTTAGTTATATATGTAAATATGTAAATTTTGGAATCAATTTGTAAACCCGTAAAGGGTAATAAATATACATAATATTTGATTAATATTTGATGACTATTTGATTTAATAAAAATATAAATATAAGTATAAGGTATTATATTTTTATTTGAGTAATATTTAATAAGTAATTAAGTAAAAAAAACGGTATAATACATTTGGATTCAGAATTTACCTTGCGCTATGGTACGCATGGCTGCTCATCAGAGCTCCACACTCTGCTCCCTCTATCTCAAAAACAGATCGACGTATAAAAAAAGGTTTCAGATGAAATTTGTAGAGAATTTTATTCTCTACAACTTTCATAATAAATTCAAATACTATAGTAGGTAGAGAAAACGAGATAATCCTAAAAAAACTGATTTTTGCGACCTTTGACCTTCAATATCTAAGGGCATGTTGTCATATGTGACTTTTGAGACAACATTTATTATGCGAAAATAAAGGTCTATACAAAAATTCAGCTTCTTCCGTTAGATTCCGAGATTGACCCCTTTTTTGACTAAAATGACTGGACTACAACTCGTTCGTGAGATATGAAATATCACGGACACTGGCATATATAATAAAATACGACACTGTGATGGATGAGTGTTGAAATCTAGATGAGTTAAATGAAATGATAGTTCATGTAAAAATACCACTCTTATACCATACTTTCGTCTGAATAATTAAATTTTCTAAATTTGGCAATAATTAAAACACTTGAATTTTATGAATTATATTTACCTCGTTTTATGGCGGTTGGATTGAAATATCCAGCGGATTCCTTTGGAGATTCATCTGGAGTGGAAATTGGAGCCTGCGCTCGTTTTACTGAAAGCGATAAAAAAGAAAAGTTAAAATGTATTTGCAATTATCTCATTAATTTATTTGTCTAGAAAAGACAAGATAAGAGAGAAAAGACAAGAAACGAGATTCATCATGATTAGATAACAATAGATACGATTAGATAAGATTAGAGAATACTAAACAAGATTTGGCAAGTATAGACAAAACTGGACAATAATTTGTATTTTATTAATTTTTATTTTATTAATAACATTAATAATTTTTTCAATTAAACTGGACTAGATAAAGCATATGCATTTTTAACAATTATCTTTTGTCTTTTGAGTTATATTTTCTATTATTTTTGTAAAAAAAAATGTTATTGTAAATGTTTTTAAAATTAAAAAATCACGTTTTTATGATAATTTTAACAATTTTGTGGGATCAACATGTTTTGCAAATTAATAATAGTATTATGTAAAACAATAAATATAAAAAACAACATATAAACTCAACTTAATTCTACAAATTACGTGCTAATCAAATTGTTTGCTCAATATATATAGTGGAGTTCGACTCTGACGTTAAGAAATAATTCGTAGAAATGTTTAGAAAATCTATAATATTTTGCTATGTAGCAGCAGTAATTGTAAGTGGAATATACATTATTTTAAACATTTTGAGTCAAAGAATAATATTATTAAAAGAAAGGAGTGAATTATTTATTGATATTAAATAGATATTATATTTTCGAGATGTTTTTAACCAATTAGTTTATAATTTTATGTACTAAGCAACAAACTTTATAATTTACATCAGTTTTATTTTGTAAATTTCTTAATTCTATAAAATTTTAACGGTACTTACGTACTAACGCCACCGCAGCTACAGATTTGAACAAAATGGATGGTCGGATTAGGTTATAGCAGATAAATTCAGACCACATATCGCGCTGCCTTTCTCTGCGGTGGCGTTAATACATAAGTACCATTTTAATTCCCAGCTCCAAAACTGATAAAAACGACTTAATTTGTTAAAAACAATAAAAATGTTGGCAACTGCTAGAGCTTCACTTTACTGATAAAACACGAGTAGAAACAATAGTATATTGTGCAACTAGTGTGGCAAGTTGTCAATTGCCCACGAGAGCGAAATTAGCTCACTTCGTTCGTGCGCACATTCGCTCGAGAGGCCAATTGACAATACCGCACGAGTTGCAGATAATATTTTTTATTACTCATGCGAGGGGATGTACCTTACAAATTTGGTGTCTAGTGGCTATCCAAAAAATCTAAAATGAAGAATTTGCTTTTTCAATTATCTCCGGAGGTGTGGATTCGTCATAAGAACTCTCATCAGTCACCAGTATCACCAAAGATTTTGCACAATTTTTCTTTAATATTTATATTTATTTTCTAATGAAAAAAATGCTGTCACTTTCACTTTTTTAATATTGAGGTTTTGATTGTGTTTATTTGAGTTGTTCATTCGCTTTTTTAATGTTACTTAGCGATTTTTATTGAACATATGTGTGCGACAAGAATACTTTCAATGAATATTTCCAATCCGCTTTCGTAATAATTAAATTGAAAAACAGCCATTTGTCGAACTAAAAAACAGGGACCAAAATAGTACTTTTCCTGAGTCATAAAAATACTTTCCCCGACGCTGCGCCGTAACCGACGGATATAGTTATTTACATTAGAGTGCGGAAAAGTTGATTTTACTACGCGACATCTAGTTTGGGGATTCTCCATCAGCTGGAGCGTTGTAAAATCATTTACGCACGAAATTTTTATAAAAATTTTTGGCCGACAATTATTATTTAAGAAACAAATAGATTTAGATTATTTACAATACTGGAAATTATTTATTTTTTTGGCATAAGTATGGCTAATATGCGGTAAAGTGACTTTACCGCATAGTAGCCGTATGTTGAAACATTGTGTGCAAAAATCTAGTTTCGCTTGACGTTTTTGATGCACGATGTCATAGCTAGCTTTACAACTCAGGAGGCCAAAAAAGTACTTTTCTGCTGCCGAGTTTATTCGCCGAACATTCATTTATTTTATTTAGTCAAATTCAAATAAAATTTGGAAATAAATCTTTTTAGAATTTGCAACCATTTAAGTTAATTATTAAATGAATTCCCATTCAGAGACTAGTATATACGTAATTGTGGCACACAAAAAAAATTGTATCTATATAGGTAAATGTAATATATAAAAAAATACTTAGAACAGTTAGTAAGACAACTGTAGAGTGAGTAGAGTGAAGAGTGAACATTTTTAGAGTGATTTTGGAGTTAAAAGCAGGGTGTGTTCTTTGCCCTGGCCCTTTTTCCAAGAACATTGGATTGTGTTGTTTTATTACTTATGTGCGCGAGGTTTATATCCGGCACGGGGCAGCGTAAAGAAAAGACACCTGTTTCTTCAGAGGGCCGGATTACTGTACGTATCCGATTAATAAACCGCCGAGTTATCAAGATTATACTGTATTCCCATTTTATTTAACTAAAACTTGTAAAAAATAAACAAAGTGGTGCAATGATTCTAATAATTGTCTGGTTTCTAGGCTGCTGTTAATGGGGACGACATCAAAATAAAGCAAGTCGCCGAAAGATGCGACGAAATAGTCACATCATCCCTCCAACTGATCCAACTCTACACAAACCTCAACGACATTCTAAACCAAACCATCAACCACGAGATCAACCGATATATCCCAACCGATCCTCTCTGCTACTTTCTAGCCACAAAAGTCCACAACAACAACCAAATCAAACATAAATGCAGGAACTCGTACTTGCGCAAAAAAATCTTCGACTTGGTTCAAGTCTTAAAGGAAGAATTAACAAATTTAAGCAAACAACTTGACGAATATTCCGAATCCGATTTAACAGAGAAGTCAGTGGTTGATGATCTGAGTATATCTTGTAGGGCTATTGGATCCAGCAAAACGATTATTTTCATCGAGCTTAATAAAGTAATCGAAGAAACGCATAAGTGTGCTAAATATGAAATTAAGGAAATTTGTTAGAAATAATGGAAATTGGTTTAATATTTGTAAAAAAGTTTTTCAAATCAATAATAAAGTATAGTTGAGTATGTATCTTAAGTATATAGATTAAAATAGGTTACGCATAATTAGCCAGGACTAAATAGAAATAAGGAAACTAGATGGGAATAGACAAAACTAACGTTGTCTGGTCTTCTACATTTTTCCATAATAAATTATTTTGTGAAGGCGCCGGGAAGAAAATTTCTTTATCTCTTCTAACGTTTATAGATCCATTTTGTTTACAAAACAAGGTGTTATCTTCATGTTTCGACCATCAAAGTTTATCTATCTATCTAAGTTTTCGCCCAACAAGATTCATTTATCAAGTTTTGTTTAACAATGTTGACTATCTGGGCGCACGGCGCACGCACAGTGGTCTGAAATCCCTGAAAGCTGGCCAAAATTCAAAAAATAAATATTATATTTTCTTAGTTTTTAATTTTTAATGGATAAAGTAGGGTCCTGTGCTTTCGATATGAGGTTTAAAAAGGCTTATATGGGTGTACCTGAGTCTGGGTATAAATTCATTGTGGGGCAATTTTCGCGCGTCATTATTTGTTAAACTGTTCTTAAAACAGTGCTGAGTGAAATAATTTCTATTATACCTTACAATTGATCGTTTTCAACCCAGAAAAATGGATTCTTCTTATGAAGGCATCTAGAATTTAACTTTGTTTTTTAATATCTTTTATTTTATTAACATCTTGCAAAAAAAAATTGTTAAATTTTCATAAAATTGTGAACATTTTTTTTCTCAATTTCTTTCATGCAGAACAAAAGTTAAAGATACTGCGCTATTCGGCTATGTAATTTACGGGACAGTGTTGTGAATAGGTTTTTCTAAAATATTGCAAGAAACTACAAAAAAAAACAATTTTCAAATCAAAATGCATTTTTGCATCAATTTTTGTAAAAGTTTTTATGAATTTCAAGATGGTAGAGGAGCCGGTTGAACTAAATAATAGTACTTTATTCGTGTATTTTTCTATTTTCAACAATCTTTCTTCATTTTTATCTGCAGGAATTTTCAATACAATTGCTTGCCTCTATTCAAAATAAAAATTACAAATTAATATTATATTTAAACATTTTTTTTTTTCGAAAAAATAGCTATATTTACAAACTTTATATGTAAATGTCACTATAATGTAGTACCACGAGTACAATTTAACAACTTTTCTTGCAGTGTCAACAGCGTAATTTTTAAATTTATTTGAATCAATTTCAAAACCACTGTAAAGATCTTGTAATTACATGGAAACGTTTTATTATATCTTCGTTTTAATATATCTATTATATTATCTTAATTTTAGATGCAATTTTAATAAATTATTTTATTTTCTATTTATTCTCTTTTTTATTGAAACCTCAAAGAACCAAATTCCATTATATAGTAAGTTTTTCTAGATAAAATCAACGATCAGTTAATCAGTTGATCATTTTTCAATTCAGTTTCGAGATCAGCGACTTCTAAAACACCTAAATCCCAAGTGTCAACAAAATTGAACGCTTTTTTTCGAGAAATTATACGCCATACTGCATCCGCCATTTTGAATTTCCAAATTTCGAATTCAGTTTCTTGATCAGCGACCTCAAACACGCGAGGAGACCAAAAATCACAATATTTGAACGATTCCTTCATATTTTGGCCAGCTTTTTGGGATTTCAGACCACTGTGCGGCGGTGAGTATCGTTGGTACCTGTACTAATGAAAAACATTGTATCACAGGCACCAGTAAACCTAAAAATAAAATATTTTATCTACGACCACAGTTGTAAATGCCCATGACTGTTCAGTTCGTGGACTTTGTAAATACATCATAACACATACGTATGTAACAGTCCGCGATTAATGTTAATTTATGATTGATAACACACACGTGTGTTTGGTTTAAATTTCGTTGATTGGTTGAGAGTTGCTACTGCGTGCTCATACGTTCAGCGCCCCTTTATGCCACATTTCAAACTAACGGAAATTGACATTGCATACAATGGGTTGCCTATATCTATGAGCACTTTTATTACAGTTTAATACAAATAAGTACTAAATAATAAGGTATGTACCCAATAAGAATTTATTTCTTTTCATATCTATCAAATTAAATACTGTTGAGTAACAGTTATATATGAAAATACAACTGTTTGTTTATTATAATGTTAAATAATGTACCTAATAAGCAGAGAATTAAAAAAATATATCTGAATACAAGATGCAAAATACTTTTAAGTAATGTATTTGAAATAACAGATACAAGATACTTTTGGAAAAAGTATTTGAAATACAAGATACAAAATACGTATTCATTAAATACTTTTTAAAGATATAAAATATTTTATTGAAAGTAAACATACATTTATTAATTTTATAGTTTATTTGGCTTATTTAATTATGAACAGTGATCATGTGATTAATCGCGTAAATATCAAAAAAAATATTATATTATTAAGGTTGTATTTGAGATTTAAGTAAGACCAGTTATTCAAACACTTTATTACTCATTTTTCTTCTATGAGGTCTCATTATCATCCTACCAGAAGAGAAAAGTCGCTCCACAGGGGCGCAACTCGGCAAACAGGTGTTATATTATAAAAACAATTTATTGTAGGATAAGGATTTAAACTCTCTAGATGGGTGTCTTTATTATTTAAGTATTGTAACGTTTCTATTATTTAAGTATTGTAAGTCAGCTGTATTGCTAGACCCTGTGATGTTGTCGTCACTTGCAATAGAGGAATCATAAACCTCTAAAAACATAAGAAGATTAATCTTTTCCCTTTTTTTTATGTCTTCTTCATTGTTGTTTAATGTCTCCGATTATTGTTTTTCATATCAATTAATTTTACGTGTTTCAGCCAAGATCAGTTCTTTAACATGTTCTTTAAGTGCTTTTGGTACCCATTTCATTTAAAAAAATGGATGTGAAACTGTGGCTAAAATAGCATCATTTTCAGCAGGCTCTACCTGCAAAAACTTTTTATAACGTCTGTATAAGTTTTGTTCAATCACATCTAGCAAAGTGCCACAATATTTTAGGTTTTCCATTTTAAGATTTTTAATGATATATTGGATTCGTGTAAGTTCTGGTAATAGACAACCAGATTGCTATTGGCTTTGATCAGTCCACATATTCACTTAAAAAATGTATTTCATTTTCCTTAAATGCAGGTAATTTCAAGATTTTCATAGTTTCATTTAGACATTCCTGCACTGCTAAAAGGTCTTTTATGGAAATATAATAAGAATTCCAACGAGTTGCACATGGAGAAGTTGGTGATTTCCCTAAGAAATCCTCAAATCCAAATATGTTTCACATGTTTTTGGTGACCTAGAACAGTGGTGGCGAACCTATGGCACGCGTGTTACAGCTGACACGTTGGAAAATTTTATTGGCACGCGAACTACTTCTCACGCATGCCTTGTAAACATGTCAAAGTATCGTTTCTAAAATAATTTTTTAAGTTTCTCAATCTACTTTTGTGCAACATCAATGGTGTAAAATATAAGACGTGTTCAAAATGCGTCGATTGGTTTGCCCGTAATTGCAAAAGGCGCACCAAAATTTTCTGATTTAAAAAATTGTCCAAAGCCGTATTTACTAAGCTACAACTTTGAAATTTGTGAATTTGTGAGATCTCCTTAGAATATCAAATCATACCACGTGTAATCAAAATCCGTCTATTGGTTTGCCCGTACTTTCAAAACACGCACAAAAATTTCAAAAAATTCACGAAAGCCGTATTTACAAAGCTAAAATTTTGAAATTTGGCAATTTGTAAGATTTCGCAAGAATATCAAATCATACCAAGTTTCATCAAAATTCGTAGATTCGTTTCTACGTAATTGCAAAAGGCGCATAAAAATTTACAAACTTCAAAAATTCACAAAAGCCGTATTTACAAAGCTACAATTTTGAAATTTGTGAGATCTCGTAAGAATATCAAATCACACCTAGTTTCATCAAAATCCATTAATTTGTTTGTCCGTAATTGCAAAAGGCGCACAAAAATTTACAAACTTCAAAAATCCACAAAAGCCGTATTTACAAAGCTACAATTTTGAAATTTGGGAATTTGTGAGATCTCGTAAGAATATCACATCATACCAAGTTTAATCAAAATAACATGGCACAAAAATTTACAAACTTCAAAATTTCACAAAAGCCGTATTTACAAAGCAAAATTTTTGAAATGTGGGAATTTGTGAGATCCAATAAGAATATCAAATCTTACCAAGTTTCATCAAAATCCGTCAATTAATTTGTATGTAATTGCAAAAGGCGCACAAAAATTTATAAACTTCAAAAATTCACAAAAGCCGTATTTACAAAGCTACAAGTTTGAAATTTGGGAGTTTGTGAGATCCTGTAAAAATATCAAATCATACCAAGTTTAGTCAAAATCCATCGATTGGTTTGTCCGTAATTGCAAAAGGTGCACAAAAATTTACAAACTCCAAAAATTCATAAAAGCCGTATTTATAAAGCTACAATTTTGAAATTGGAGAATTTCTGAGATCTCATAAGAATATCAAACCATACCTCTCGTTTTCAAATCCGTCCATTGGTTTGTCGGTAATTGCAAAAGGCGCACAAAATTTTAGAAATTTCAAATATTAACAAAAGCAGTATTTACGAAGCTACAATTTTGAAATTTGGGAATTTGTGAGATCTCATCAAATCACACCAAGTTTCATCAAAATCCATCAATTTGTTTGTCCGTAATTGCAAAAGGCGCACAAAAATTTATAAACTTCAAAAATTCACAAAAGCCGTATTTGCAAAGCTACAATTTTGAAATTTGGCAGTTCGTGAGATTTAGTAAGAATATCAAATCATACCAAGTTTCATCAAAAGCCGTCGATTGGTTTGTCCATAATTGCAAAAGGCGCACAAAAATTTACAAACTTCAAAAATTCACAAAAGCCGTATTTACAAAGCTACCACTTGGCAATTTGTGGGACCTCGTAAGAATATCAAATCGTACTACGTTTCATCAAAATCCGTGGATTGATTTGCCTGTAATTGCAAATTGGCACGCGGCCGGAAAAAGGTTCGCCACCCCTGACCTAGAACATTAATTCCAAAGTGCCTTGGCACTTTACTAAGGCCGCATCAAGAAGTTTCTTATAAGAAGTGTTTTTCATCTTGTTCAAATTGTAATGAGGAATCTGGAAAAGGGTTCTGGTAACAAATCATCATCTTCATTATCTTCGTCGAATGGTGTTCTTTAAAGATCTTCTTCGTGTGATATATATTCAATATGTGCAACTGTCTCGGAATCAGATTTACCAAATATTAATTTAGAGGAGGCGCTATAAATGAATAAGTAAATAAGTAAAACAACGATTACAGGAAGAGGATGGGGTACAATAGATCTATGAAGGTCGCAGTAGCAGTTACCACCGAAATCTACAATCTATCTATCTATCTACCTATCTTTGTCTATTAAGCTTAATCTTTTGAGTTTATAGATCCAGTTTGCCAATCGAGGTTCATCTAAGAGCCTTTATCTTACAAGGTGTAATTCATCTATTTTTTTTCATCTATTAATATTTAGTTACTGTGTCTCATACAACTAGGTTTTTTAACTAAATTTAGTCCAAAAGGTTTATATCGGTGTATTATCTAGATTTTGCCATCAGCAAGTTCAGTCCATTAAAGTGTATATATCAAAGCTTTCTATCAGTGTTTGTTTATCATGTTTTATCTACCATTATTTGTCTATTAAGTTTTAAACTGGCACGCGGCCGGAAAAAGGTTCGCCACCCCTGACCTAGAACATTAATTCCAAAGTGCCTTGGCACTTTGCTAAGGCCGCATCATGAAGTTTCTTATAAAAAGTGTTTTTCATCTAGTTCAAATTGTAGTGAGGAATCTGGAAAAGGGTTCTGGTAACAAATCATCATCTTCATTATCTTCGTTGAATGGTGTTCTTTCAAGATCTTCTTCGTGTGATATAAATTCAATATGTGCAACTGTCTCGGAATCAGATTTACCAAATATTTCAAAGGCCTTAACCATATTTTATCCATTATCTGTTACTGTTTTAACAATTTTGGATAGCTTTAAATCATTTTCTGAATGTATATCAGCTATCATTTCAGCAACTTTGTCATAAGTGTGAGCCCCTTTGAATCTTCTACATGCAATGGCAGTACTTTTCCTCACAAGAGTGTCACTTTCAATCCAATGGACTGTAACCCCCAAATAACTTCTTTTAGAGGAATACCAAACATCAGCTGTGATGCACACAAATTCTACAGACTTCAAATCAATCTTTATGTTTTCCTTGAATTCATTGTATTCATTACTAATCCTACTTTTGATTGAACGACGGCATAAAAGTTACATTTCCACGTTGTCTTCGATTATTATAATCTTTTCTTTAGAAAATATTGTAATCAAGAAGCAATAATTTATTTAACTTAAGACTTTGGTAGTTTGACACACACGAAACGACTTAAAACTTGGAATCACATGTCAGCACAATAAAATACAGCGCGACGACGGCGGAAGGCAAAATTAACTAGACCATACCGCATTTTGGTAAGTATAAAAGTATTTTGCCAAACGTAGTATTTACAAAATACTAAGATACAAAAAGCATGTATCTAAATACAAGATACAAAATTAAAATTTAAAAAAGTATTTAGATATAAGATAAAAATACTTATTTTGTATCTTGTATCTGTATAACATAAGTCACATCTCTGCCAATAAGAAATAAATTTGTTACATCAAACATATTTTTCTTATTAAACAGAAACAAATTAGTGTGGTCGTAGATAAAGTATAGATAAATAAACATAACTCGAGTTGTAACGCAATTACGTACTCGCGGAATGACGTTAACTGTAACTGTTCCGCTCGTGCGTAATATTCTTCTTACAACTCTCGTTAAGTAATATACTATTAATTACTAGAATATGTTGCCATGCATTTTCCTAGTCATTATAATTATTATAAAAATAAAGGTGTAATAATATTGATACGGTCACTATAAATGTTGATAGGTAATTGATTAGATAACAAATTATAACAAAGTTGTTGAATAGGTGCTTCCATGGACACTAACTAAAATAACTGACTTGGTCTTACATGAGATCTCACATTTTTTTGTAGCGAAAAAACTACGTTAGGAGACTTTTACATTTTATGGTTTTAATAGGAAGAAGTTATCTATATTGTTTTGACTGACGTGATTTAGACTCCAAGTTCAAGTTTAACTATCAATTTTTATCTATCAAGTTTTGTCTATTAGAACAAGCTTAGAATTCTGACAGGAGTCCTGGCGGGACACTGCAGACTTAGAAAGCCCCTCAAGGCCATGGGCTTGGAGGAAAATGACAGATGCCGATTCTCCGGCTCAGCAGAGGAAACCCCCGTACATCTGCTCAAAGACTGCGGAGCACTGCTACGAAAGAGACAAATGTATCTTGAGGCCCACTGCTTGAACGCAGAGGAGTTGCGGTCGTTGAATCCCACCCAGATCCTGAAATTTCTAAAGGAACCAGGACAAGAGGAGGCGCTATAAATGAATAAGTATATAAGTAAACCAACGATTACAGGAAGAGGATGGGGTAGAATAGATCTATGAAGTTTGCAGTAGCAGTTACCACCGAAATCTACAATCTATCTATCTATCTATCTATCTATCTATCTATCTTTGTCTATTAAGCTTAATCTTTTGAGTTTATAGATCCAGTTTGCCAATCGAGGTTCATCTAAGAGCCTTTATCTTACAAGGTGTAATTCATCTACTTTTTTTCATCTATTAATATTTAGTTACTGTGTCTCATCCAACTAGGTTTAACTAAATTTAGTCCAAAAGGTTTATATCGGTGTATTATCTAGATTTTGCCATCAGCAAGTTCAGTCCATTAAAGTGTATATATCAAAGCTTTCTATCAGTGTTTGTTTATCATGTTTTATCTACCATTATTTGTCTATTAAGTTTTATTTATATATTTTAATATTACAATTTACTATTAGAACATTTCAGCCATTGGAAATAATTTCATGTTTACATAGTATATTAAATTATTATTTCATGTTTATATAGTATATTAGCTATTGAATTAAAAATTCTACGTATGTAAGTTCAAATATCAAACTGATGTGTAACTATTATTTTAAATCTCCAATTCAATTTTCGTTGGGCAAAACGTTTGTGGGTTGCTGAATTATGAATGGAACGCTGCAACAGGTACGTACGCAGATACTTTTCGTATCGATCTCCAACGCGACGCCCACACGCCAAGGATTGCGTCCGGTGCGGCAGAAACACATCTTCCCCGGCAATAGCTGTATATTTATTGTCCTCGTGTGCTTTCGGTTCGCGACGAAATTGTCGCAGAATGATTGAATCGGCTGAGAAGATGGGTAATGAAAATGGATTGTTTGAAAGCCGGCGGAATTGAGAAATATCGAGAGCGAGGAATGGAAGAAACGAAAGTAAACAAGGGAGAAAAATATATATAAGATAATCGGTCGGTTTGATTGGATAAAGTTTTAGACTAAATTTTGATTGTATGTGTAATAAAAAAATATGGTTTAAACAAAATAAGCGCTCTCCTTGGCAGACTACACAAAGAGACAGACAAGACTGGACAGACAAAATTAGACAGATAATACTAGACTGACTAGGCAGACTAGACAAAATAGACGAAGTAGACAGACTACCTTATAGTAGTATATACATACTATAGATAGACTACGTCAGACTGACCAAAACCTGACAACCTGAAAAAAAAACCTGACAAACATGACCAGACAGACACAAGAGCAGAGAAAGCACCAAACAGACAAGCCAAGATAGACAAGACCAGTCCTCCTCGGTAGTGTAGTTGACAACATACCCGCCTGACGAGCGGGAGATCCGGGTTCGATTCCCGGTCGTAGAAGCAATAACTAGGGCGGTTTTCACTAACTCTCCGGGCAACCCATCCTGAATGAATGAGAAATATGCGATACCGGGGTGGCGCCTACTAAAATCCAAAGTGGAATAGGTGGTTTAGTGAGAGCTTCCCCCAAACCACTTAAAAAAAAGACAGACAAGACTAGATAGATAAGACTAGACAAACAAAAGAAGACAGACTAGACTAGATGGGCATGTATATAATAAAACTGATATAAAGAAATAAAAATATGAATAAATTATAAATATGTGTCAAGAGATTATTAAAATTTAAAGCAAACTGAACGGAAATATGATCTTTTCCAATTTTCTCAAACTCACTCCTAAACTGCCACTCATTTCTGAAACTAATCAAAGGAAACTTCACAACGAGACGATGCGCTTATAGGAAAGATTTTCTTTATTAGATTTTCTAGGGTTTCCCTTGGTCGTCCACACGATTTTCCTAACCGCTTTATCATATAAATAGATATACTGCACATAGTTCATACAAACTGATATATACTTATATAAACTTGATCCTTTTATAATATACAAGTTCATGGATTGTAATAGTTGAATAGTTTAAAGATTTAATGGATGTTTGGCAGAATTTGCAAAGTTGGGCAGAAAATAACTTTGAAGTACCTCTATTGAGATATTTCTCTATTTGAAAAAATCTTGTATCAAGGCTATCGACCGTGACGATGCCAAAATGATAGAATATATAGAAAAATGTATTATCTATGTAGAAATGATTTTTGTAAACTGTTATAGTTTTCAAGCTATCTCTTGTATGGGTGCCGTGACCGATATAACCCAACATAACCTATCATTTTGTTTATAAATTTGTTAGCAGCAGCCCGAAAAAGGTCACTATTGTATCTCCACATCACTGTCTAAGATTCTTTGACCAGGAGGTACGTCTTCTTCCAGGGCCTCTTCTGCTATCTATCTTTCCTTGTATGATGAGGTGTAGTATTTCATATTTAACATTATCTCTCATAATATGCCGAAGTACTCCATTTTTTGTATTTCTATTGATTTGATCACATCTGTTTCTTTATTTATGCGTCGTAGTACCTCTTGGTTTTCAATCCTGTCCGTCCAACTGATCTTGAGCATTCGTCTGTACAGCCACATCTCAAATGCGTCCAGACGCTTTAACATTGCCTCTGTGAGTGTCCAGGTCTCCATCCCCTATAGCAGAACAGGAAAAACATAAAACATAACACCATACGTACTCTGAGGCTTAGCATCAAGTCGTAACTGAGAATGGTCTTTTTTGTGCGAATGAATGCTGCGCGAACTCTATCTATTCGGATTTTAATTTCAATAGATGGTTCCCAGTTTTCGTTGAAATTACATTCAAGATACACTGCCTTCGAAATTCTTTCGAGGTTTGTTCCATTGATGGTAATGCCGGTATTTTGTTTTATCGATGTTAAGTTTTAATTAAGTCCAAATTCATTACAAATATCGGCTATTCTGCTCATTAGAATTTGAAGATCGACGCATGTTGTTGCTAGCATCAGAGTGTCATCCGCATATCTTATGTTATTTATGATTCTTCCGTTTATGTTTTTCAACATCTACCTCTTGGGTTGCTTCAAATATTTTCTCGGAATATAGGTTGAAGAGTAATTGTGAAAGTATACATCCCTGACGTACGCGTTTCCATTTCTACTTCGTCGGTTAGCTCTTGTTCCACTCTGACCGATGCTCTTTGATGCCAATACAAGTTTCTTATTATACGAATGTCTATCCACGATTCCAGTTGTTTTCAGAATTTCGAGCAGTTTGTCATGTCTCACTTTATCAAATGCTTTTTCAGTCTATTACGCATGCATACAAATTGCAGCTGACATATCACCAAACTGCGTATCACGTGTTCCCAGGCCATTTCAGAATCCGAAGTTTGTCTCGCCAATGTTCTTTTCTACTTTTTGGTGTATTCTTCCGTGGATTACTCCAAGGAATATTTTAATTAAACTGATTGTGCGATAGTCATTGGACTTCTTTGCGTTGCTTTTATTTAGGATAGTGACAAAAGTTGGTGCTAGCCAGTCTGGTAGTAGTACTCCAATATTATATATGTCATAAAACAGTTCTGTCAAGGGGTTTATTCTATTTTCATTAAAGTTTTAGGCCTTTGTGGTTATACCATCGGAGCTTTTATGTTTTTCGGCATTTTTAGCGCTTTAGCTATTTTCATCTTTTGTTCGTAGATTGGCGGGCCGGTCACAGCTCTCAGTTCCTCATGTTTTCACTTTTAATGTTATTTTCAAGCGATAGTTATTTGAATTATTTTCTGTTATAATCTGACTGAGCAAACTCGACAGAAAGATTTCATAAACTAACTAGAAACCGATTCACTGTAAACTTTTGAACTATTTTTTTTAGAAACTATTTATAAGATGAAATAAAGAAGTATGCCGTTTGAAATAATATGCCTTAATTTTTAATAATGAGTATGGCCCCCTCTTGCCCCAAAACATCTTTCATACCATTAGGTATAAATCTAATCAAGTTCGTTATTGTTTCTTGTGGGATGTTAAGCCACTCTTCTACTACAACAATAAGCTCTGGGATCGAGATTGGGGCAAGAAACCTAGCTCAAATTCTTCGTTTAAGCTCATCCCATAAATGTTCGGACTTAGGTCGGGATTGCATGCTGGCCACTCCATAACCCGAAAACCGATTTATGTAATGTAATCTTGCAGTATTCTAGCGGTGTGCGGCTTCGCATTGTCATCCATAAAGATAAATTCTTCTCTAATGTAGTCGACGTAAGTTACCACATGAACTGCTAAAACCTCGCACCCGTTAAACCTCCATTGTTCCAACGTCTAACGGGTAAGTTTTTGACAAACTGCAGGTGTCTTAGGGGTCAAGTTACTTTCCTGCAGTCTTCGTCTTACTGTCCACTGACTAATAGCCTCCCTTCGCACTTCACAGAGCTGTGAAAGAATGATTTCTTAATGATGTTGACTAAATAAAGCGGTCATCCCGAGCCGTTGTAAATCATATTCTACATGTACCAGGTCGTCTATGAAGGAATCTAAGTCTCCCCATAACGTTGGAACATTCTTTGAACCGCGGCGCGTGTCATATCCAGTCGTCGTGCAATAGCTCGCTGACTAATTCCATTTTCGATTAGAACAAAAACTTGGGCGGATTTTTCTTTCAATCAATTATTCTTCTTTCGGTGCTCATCCGGTTCGAAAGTTGGCGATTATGATGGCTATTCTTGTCTTGTTGGTGGCGATGCGGTACAGTGCAGCTGAACACATTTTGCATTGAACTTATAGCAACCATGTTGTTGGTTATAAATTTGTCTGCAACAGCCCGGAGAAGCTGCACTATTGTCTGTCCACATCACTATCTAAGATTCTTTGGCCAGGAGGTACGACTTCTTTCAGTGCCTCTTCTGCTATATACCTTTCCTAGTATGATGAGATCTAGTATTTCATATTTTTCATTATCTCTCATAATATGACCGAAGTACTCAAATTTTCGTATTTTTATATGTTTTATATAGTGTATATGTTACGGTAAAAGTACAAAATCGGCAAATGTGAAGATTTACCGGTATATGTACACATCTACCAATGCGATAGGTAAATGTGAGTTTACATCTGAGATCAGCTTTGTATATCTATTTTTACCGGAAAATGTTTACTTTTTGTGTGTTACAATATCACGTGTGTCTTGTTGGACAGCCCATACGTTGTGTATGTTAATGTAAACCTCTAACAATTGCAAACAACATAATGCATATATGCACATTTGCCGGAAATAATTGGTAAATGTAAGTTGAACTCACATTTACCAACCAAGAAGGTAAATGTGTACATATACCGGTAAATGTTCACATTTACCTAACTACGCACTTTTACCGTAACATATATATCGTATTTTCTTAATAATCGATAATTTTGTAAAAATCGGGACAATAATCGATCATTCTGAATCATTCGATTACTCGAGAGGAGGAGTGATCAATTATCACTCGGACTATTAATGAATTGATTATTCTGGATCATTCGAATACTTGATAATGACTAGTGTGCATGAGTGATGAAGAATGATCACTCGGACTTGGAAATCGGTATAGGGCGCGAGTAGTCGTCGGCAGTGCCGATATTGCTAAAATAGATTAACAATATTCATTTTAGCACTCGGTTAGTACTCGTGTGCATGAATTATGAAAGATCATGTGGGTTGAACATCGGATTCGGCAGTCGACAGCACTAGTCTCTCGGTTAAATGGTTTTTCTATGTGAATAAGAAAGCAAATTTAAGTTTTTGTTATTTAATAAAACACAACTTTTTGAAGTGGTTATGGACCATACTACGTGAAAACTTTTGAACACATTTTTTTAAATTTATTTAACACAACTAAAATAAAGCTTGTTTAAGGGATTACCTAGAATTTTCAAAAAATCGATTTATTTATTGTTTTAAATGGTCGCTTAGAACCTCATAAATTATATCCCAAAAGATTATGGCCGGGAAATATCTCCGGGAAATATCGCCGGGAAATAAGGACTTGTTTTTCGAAGTACAGCAGTAACAGGTCGGTATTTTAGGGGACTAGAGTAAGTATGCGGTTGATCTTTTTCTAACTATTAGTAACGCGTTTATCTCAAAACTGGATTTTCATGTTGGGTGCGACCCATAACTCGAACAATTTTCAACCAACTCACTTCAAATTGTAAATAGCTCTTTAAAAATGTATTGTCCAAATAAGTGTGTAGTGTTACCCTTAATTTAAAGAGGTATTTATTAAATAAGTTTCTTATTTCTTCTTTAAACTTATGTGCAGTTATTAAACAACTAAATACAATGATTACAGGTTTTTTAAGTAAAATCGGGTCGGTGAACACAAATATATCAAAACACAGTTTATAAGTCGTGGAATAATCTCTCAGGGCTACTAAATGACCAGGACAAGGACCGAATAGTGCGCTTGCTTAGTGCTGTTTAGTGAGCCAGAAAGATTCTAGACTGGTTGTAGGGAGCTAGATCAGCACTAAGTCGCCTGGCTGGAAGGAGGAGGTATCTCGATGTGAAGCGTCGTTGTACCTCTTGTGACGGTCTTGTTTTTTCTCGTGTTGTTATTTAGCCTCTTGGATCACATCAACCACTTGCCTTAGTCGTAGAGTGGTCTCTGGTAAGAAATTCTCGTTCTGTAAAATCTCTCGAATATCGTGGCGTACTTCGATGGAAGTGCGAGGGTTCCTTCCATAGGTAAGATAGGCTGCAGAGAACCCTGTACCTTGACAACGGGCTGTATTGAGCGCAAACCGAATGGGCGGCAGTTTCTCGGGCCAGTTTTGATGTTCGGATTCCACTAGTGTTGAGAGAAGGGTTTTCATATACCAATTTTTTCTTTCAACCATATTTGCAGAAGGATGATAGACGGGGTGAATTTCTGATCAATATTTAGACAATAACAGATTTGTTGCATGATCCCGCTAATGAATTGAGTTCAATTATCTGAGATGATGCGGCGAGGAATCCCGTAGCGGAAGAATATTTCGTCGATAAGTACTCTGGAGCAAGTGGTGGCAACTACTAGTGGGAATATTTCGATCCACCGGGAACTACAATCTTCTACGATAAGGATCCATGTTCCATCACGAGGTCCCTTAGGAAGTGGACCAAAAAGGTCGACGGAAATTACTTCAAACCTCTGGTACATAATCGGGGTCTGAAGAAGTCCCGTGGGTTTCTGGTTACTGGCTTTATATCATTGACACGAGGCGCATGTTTTTAGGTAGTCTTTGATAGTTTTCCTCATTCCTGGCCAATAGAATAATTTGGAGACCTTGTAGTAGGTCCAGTCTGCTCCAAAGTAACCAGCTTCTGGGGAATCGTGTAGTTCTTGTAATATGTCCTGACGTTTTGAATTGGGAATAACACGCTGTGGTTCTTCGTTGTCGTCCTCCGGAGAGTAACGGTATAATACACTTTGTGATAAGAGGTAACTTCTGGCAGTCCATCTATGTGCTTCAGCAGGGTCGTTAGAGTCGAAGGCTACGATGGTCTTCTGTAGATCCGGGTCATTCAGCTGGTTCTCTCTTAATTGTTGTGGGTGTTCTCGTGGCCATTATCGCCACGGTCAATCGAACTGTTCTTCTGGTGGCGATGGGCGAGACAAGGTGTCCGCGACAGAGTTTGCTTTTCCTGGGGTATAGTCAATAGTTAGGTTATAGGGCTGGATCTGTAGTGACCAGCGGGCTAATCTGCCACTGGGAGATTAAAGCGACATAAACCATTTCAAGGGTTGGTGGTCGGTG
Organism: Phosphuga atrata; assembly: GCA_944588485.1. Classification (NCBI taxonomy): domain Eukaryota; kingdom Metazoa; phylum Arthropoda; class Insecta; order Coleoptera; family Silphidae; genus Phosphuga; species Phosphuga atrata. The sequence goes on along the minus strand of OX155893.1, from coordinate 79,026,892 downwards.
ACTACAACGGCAGAGGATTCCTCCATGTAGCCACGAAATTTCTTAATGGCCCAAACAGGGCTAAAGCTTCCCGTTCCATGGTTGAGTAATTCCTTTCCGCGGATGTCAGCAACCGGCTGGCGTATTTTATGGGTCTCTCGTCGTTTCCCTCCCCTTGGAGAAACACTGCTCACAGTGCATAGGCGCTGGCATCTGTACGTAGGGTATAAGGTAGACCTGGTTCGGCTTGTCGAAGGACTGGTGCATTTGTTAAGGCGTGTTTTAGTTTATTGTACGTGGTCTCCTCGAGGTTTCAGCAGGTCCATGGAGCATCTTTCTTTGTGAGGTTTGTTAGAGACTTGGCTGTCTCAGCGAAGCGGGGAATAAACCTCCTATACCAATTGCACGTTTGTAGAAAAGTTAGAAGTAGTTTCACGTTCCGGGGAGGTGTTCTTTCGGTGATAGCGGTGATCTTCTCAGGCCGGGTATGGATACCGTTGGCAGAGATTAGATGTCCTAGGTATGGCACTTCGGGACACGCGAATCCGCGAATCTTTTGTCGGCTCATCCGGAGTTTAAAGTGACCGAGTCGGTGGAAACATCTACGTAGATCCGATATATGGGTATTGAAGTCTGGAGACAGGACGATCAGATCGTCTAGGTAAACTAGTAGTCTGACTGCATTGAGTCCTGCCTTGAATTTGTACATTAGCCGTTGGAACGTGGCGGGTGCGTTTCGAAGCCCAAATGGTAGTCGGAGAAACCGATAGGTTCCTGCGCTGGTGATAAACGAGGTCTTATCTCTATGTGGGGGATATACCTCAATTTGGTAATAACCGCTCTTGAGATCAATTGTGGAAATGTATCGTGATTGTCCGGTTGAATGTAAGAGATCTTCTAATATAGGCAAAGGGTACAGAACTGGCGTGGTGATACTGTTATGTTTTCGATAGTCAATACATAGTCTTGTGCTTCCACTGGGTTTTGGTACGTGTACCACAGGCGACGCCCAGGCACTTTCGCATTCTTCAATTATTCTTCTTCAGAAGTTGCTATATTTCTGCCTCTAATATCCTTTGTCGGGAGGGTGTGATACGGTAAGGCGGGCTGGCTACTGGGGCTTTATTACCGGTTTCGATGCGATGTTCAGTCATGGTCGTCGGTGGTCCTTCAGATCCGTATTTTCGATGAGTAGGTTGTTGATTTCCATGCGTTCTTGTGCGGATAATTGTGTCCCTTCTTCCGCTCGAGGATTGTTGGTCGCTTTTTCCACAGTTGGTCGATTGTTTGAATGGCATTATACCACATATAATTGACTCCAATTGAGTAATCGGGACCGTAGTTATTATCTAACCCAGATTCGTAGTCGCATTCCATGGAGACGACGGGTGAGTGTAGGGGAGTCACAGGTTTTTTCCTCCCTTGTGATCCTTGGGTCCTTTGCAGTGTATCCATACGTTTTGTGTGTCTCGCCTGAGAAATGTCATCTTTCATGTTTATGGTCAATAAAGAGACCAGCTGCCTTCAGGATGTCTACTCCTAACAGTGTTTTTGCATCAGGTGCGTCGGGCATGACGATGAATTTCGTTGAAATAACGCGATGCTCAATTTTCACTGGAGCTACTGTTGATTTAACTATGAGTAGTTTCTGGTTTCCGTCAGCTTGTATTAAGTTGATTGGGACATTCTGGAACTCATATCCCTGAATTTGTAGTACTCGGTATAGCTCTAAGCTTGCTAGCGTAGCACGGGCACCACTGTCCAGAAATGCAGTCCCTGTCACTTCATTGATTGAAATTTTTACGGTTGTTGAACATGTAGGGCAGTTCCGACGCATAACCCCAGGTTTTCCGCACCCATAGTACTTTTTGCATAGTAATTACATAGTAATTTTTTTTGCAGGAATCGTGCTTAATGTTACAGGGTGTGTGGGCGGAGCCAGTAATCGTGCGGCAGGTTGTGTCTTCTGTGATTTTGCCTTCTTCCGACATACGCTGATGTCGTGGCCGAAGTTTGGCAGAATTCACATTTGGTGCGCGCCTTAGTTGATTCTTTCTCGTTTCTTACATATCTACTATTTTTCTTGTCTTGCTCGTTAGCTTCTATAATTCGGGCTTTTTCGAGTAGATCTTTGAATGTACTTACATCAGCTCTGGCTATGCGGTCACGGATAGGCGTGCGTAGTAATCCATATATTATATCTATTTGCCAGGATTCGTCTAGCGGGCGTGAGAGTTGGGAAAAGCTATCTCTTTGCATGGTGATATATTGATCTGTAGGTACCGAATCTGTTTGGTTTTGAGCGAATATGTCTGCGAATATTCTAACATTCGGACGCTGTGGTGCAAATGCGCTTCGAAGAGTTTGTATTGCTTACTCAAAGGTAGTTATGTGTTCCTTTACCCCGTTCCACCATTGATTTGCCTCACCTGTGAGCAGAAGTGGGATTCCCATCATGGCATCTTGGTCGGAAATGTTGTCTACATTTTTGAAGATGGTGATGGCTGTGATAAATTCTCCTACGGAAGCTTTGGTTCGTGTACCGGCGTATCTTGCGGTGCATTGCGTGAAATGTCGGGATGTTTTCGCTGATTTGGTAATGCTTTATAGTAGTTGTTGGAACTGCTCGTTCGTCATTTGGACCGTCATGGTAGGAGGATTAATTCGCGGACTCCTCCTGAATGGTGTAATTGTTCGCTTTTTAGGCCTAATTTTGACCTATATTGGATTCAGGCCATAAAGTTGGGCGTCACTTTGTTACACTTAATTTAAAGAGGTATTTATAAAATTTATAAAGTTTTTAATTCCTTCTTTAAACTTATGTACATTTATTAAACAACTAAATACAATGATTACAGGTTTTTTTGAGTAAAACCGGGTCGGTGAACACAAATATATCGAAATACAGTTTATAAGTCGTGGAATAATCTCTCAGGGCTACTAAATGACCAGGACAAGTACCGAATAGTGCGCTTGCTTAGTGCTGTTTAGTGAGCCAGAAAGATTCTAGACTGGTTGTAGGGAGCTAGATCAGCTTTTATATAGGGGGTGGAAGGCGCGTCGTTCGAGGGTAGGGGTGGTAGGCGCATCGCCGAAGGTAGGGGGTGTTGTCTCTAGAGTAGGGGTAGCATCAGGTAGCGCCAGTGGCTCTAACAGAAAGCCCTTGGTAGAGAGTTTGGGAAGTAATTTGTTACAGCAGGATTTTTTTGTTCATTTGTTTATCTGGTGATTTTTCTGCGAATTTTGCAAGTTTGACTTAGGAACTGCGCCATTCGGCCAAAAATCAATATATCAAAAATATCCTACGCTCCTCCTAGCTGTTGTTATGTACAATACAAAAAAAATAGTGATTCATCATAAATCAAAATTTACAGTAGCAGTTGGTAAGTAATAACTTTGATGAGGATGATGGTCATATATGAGAGATTCCTGGAGAACAGAAGAAAAATAGTCCATAGAGATTTCTGAAAGGCAGAGCCAATTTTTGCCAATTTCAGAGAAGACATATTTTCCATGCAATACAAGCAACTATATGAAAAGAACGTTTTTGTCTACATCAAAAAGCAATTGATACCATTCCAAGAAAAGAAGTTTGGAACAGCCTTAGACAAAACCGACTAGTATCAACCTAGGAGAAGCTATTTTCAGTCTTTATAAAAATACTTTATATAATAGTCTTTATATAAGAAATTATTTATGTTATTATGTTAGATATTATTATGTTAGATCCGGCAACTTGCAGTCAGCGGAATTCGTACAAAGAGGGATTAAGACAAGGGGCGTACTGAGCTCGATTCTACTCAACTCAGTTCTGGACGTCGTATGGAATAAAAGAAACTAAGAGTAGAATGAAGAAATTTAAAGTATAGAAACATGTAGATGGTGGAAATAACAGAATGTGCCGACTGCCTAGTGACCTATGCAAACAACAAAAAACCGGCCAAGTGCGAGTTGTGACTCGCGCACCGAGGGTTCCGTACAAACTTGTAAGTAAGGTATCTTTTTTTTTGTGGAGGACGTAGCAAGCACATTCAGTTAACTTGACCTCAAGATGTCGCTGTCGCACGATGGAATTCTACCCTATATTTTATTACCATACATCCCCCATTCACTATGAGTGTTTAGGGGTTCTGGAACTTTACTATTTGTTTTTACTGCTCAATTTTGCCTGTGTACCTATATACCCTGTATAAAGGTAAATAGGGTATTTTTTTTAAATAACGCGAATATTTTTAAACTTATAAAAAGATAACTTTATTTTAGTATTACACTTATTCACTAACTTATATTATTATAATAATATAAACTAATATATTAACTATTTCTAGATCTATTTCGATACTCTTAACATTCAGTTGTTCATTTGACTGCTTTTGGGCAATTGACTACCAAAAAATATAGGGCGTACTTGATTTAAGTATATGTAGATTATAAACAAAAATTAGACGAAATATAATATATACAGGATGCTACGGGACTTGAGTATGTCGCATGTCGGTTATAAACAAGCAAAATTTAGACATAATATATACCCTGTATATATTATGTATATAGAGCGTACGTGATGAAATGCATAACGAATATAAACAAAGAAAATTCAGAATAAACAGCTTGGTGCCGACACATACTTTTTAACCTTAACCGAGGAGGACCTAACTGTATGCAACCCATATGCTTCTGGTGGCTGACAATACCACGCACATACACATTAGTGTATTTTCATAAGTTTCTAATAGTAAATTCGCATTTTTCTTGCAATTAAACTACATATTTTCCCTTTACATTTGCTCTAAGACACCGCTTCTTGCCAAATTTCATGATTCTAGGTCAACGGGAAGTACCTTATAGGTTTTGATTCCCTTGTGAAATCACAAAATATGCGACATCATACGGTCATATGCGACGGTCATATCATTTGATCGCGTTGACTTACAAGTTTGATTTTTGCAAAGCTGAAAGAGACCGCAGACCCGAGTATTTGATACAAATTTCAACTTGTTACCTCTACACGTTCCTGAGAAAAATGGTCTTGACAGACAGACAGACAGACGAACAGACGGACAGACAGACAGACAGACGGACAACAAAGTGATCCTATAAGGGTGCCGTTTTCGGTACGGAACCCTAAAAAAGACCTACAAACGAATTTAGACTTCTGGCAGACAGCGTTAGAAAAAACAAATATGAAAATAAACGTCGCCGAAACAAAAAGAGAACCAAACATAACGATAAAACTGTTTGGAAAAGATGTAAAGCAAATAGAAACCTTGAAATATTTGAGAGTAAATAAATAAATATATATATATATATATATATATATATATATATATATATATATATATATATATATATATATATATATTGACGGAAAGGAAGAGGTTGGGATCAACACCAGAATTGAAAATACAACTAAACTTATATAAATTCTTAATAACACCTTCACAAGGTATAAAGAAATATCGAAGAAAACGAAAATAACAGTTTGCAGTACAATTTACAAACTAATTCTGACATACGGTGGTAAAAGCTGGGTGTTAAGCAGTCAAATAAAAAGCAAAATACAGACGCTAGAAATGAAATATCTAAGTAGCGTTAAAGGTATTACTCGAAGTGATCAAATACGAAATGAGAAAGTAAGAGCAGAACTTAATGTTGAACCAGCTTTTGGAAATCACAGAGAAAAAACGTCTAAAATGGTTTGGGCATCAAGTAAGGATGGAGGATGGAAGATAAACAAAAAGAGTATGGCTAGCTAAATCTATACAGAATCGACAAAGAGGAAGACCAAGGAAAACATGGAAACAAGCAGTAGAAAAATCTCTAATTTGGCCAATAAACTAACACAATTCTTTTCAGTAATAGTAATATCAGAGTGGCCTTGAAAAATATTGCAAAAATTGTATTTCCTCCTAGCTCAAGCAGAGGACATGAAGTGTGGATCAGTCCTCCACAGGATGTTTTTTCAAGATGCGCAAGGCGACTTCCTCTGTCGGTCCAGAGATTTTACAATCATAATCTTCCAATTCAAGAGTCTTATGGTTTTTAGTTGACATTAAACATGTTATCTAAATCATAGTCGAAGCAAATAATATCAGAGCCGCCTTGAAAAATATCATATCACATTGTACTAATAATTTCATTGGTTTTGAAACGCATTTAGTTGGAGTTACTTAATTTTTAGTTGAAGCCTAAATCGAACGAGCTCTGTAATGAAGCACTCATTAACATAGATGAGCAACTAGATTTCGGTGGTGGCTTGTACTGCAACCTTTATAGATCTATTGTACCTTTGCAATTAGCTTACGAAGAACAGACAGACAACTTAGACTACGATGTCTACGTTGAAGGAGAAAAAAATAGTTGAAAAAGTGGAATGGAATTCGTTGCTATAAATAAATGGACGAGGATAACAATTTGGAACCAATTATCGTTTTTAGTTATTTCCTCGATTACTCCGGTTCCAAATAATCCGGTTAATCGATTGAACCGTACCATGCAAACTATTCCGGTATTTTCATATATTTTGTGCGAATTCATGCACGACTTAAAATGGGTTTCAATTTCCAAAAGCTTTAATTTGTAATCGTAGCTTTTATTTCAATTTGATACCATATAATGAATATTCGTTAAAATGAAAAATGTCATTGATATAGTAAAAAGTTGTCGACAGAAAAAGTTTTCGATAAAAAAAAATAATTTTCTCGTTCTGTTCTAAAAATTATTCATTTATTGGTTTGTTATTTGGTTTAAAAAAAATAACCGAAATACAAAACTTAAGTATAAACGATTCATTGAAATTTAGTACTCTTTACAAGAACCAAGTATTAATTTGATTTAATTAATTCTAAAAATATAATTTATTCTCAAAATTTGGAATAATCAAAATTTAATCATTTATGACAGATTCAGACAATCCAAAGATCATACATGAGAATTTTGAGAGAATTAAATTTCCTACGAACTTTCCTCCTTAGCAGCTTACAAGATTTTCCTCAAACTTTACAATTGATTCTCCTAACATAAATAATGATAACGATCTTACAAGTTTCCATAAACTCAAATCACTTTCTGTTAGTTTATTACAAACAATTCAAAAGGGCGAAGAACAAAATTAGATAGCAAAAAGAAGGTTCAAACCTTGTTTAATAACAATTACCTAGTTGTTATTATAAAATAGTATATTTTCTGATTTTACACGTATCTACGTAGTTAAGCTATAACTACAACTACGCAGTTTATTTTTCAGCATACAATTTAATCAAAATCCCAACTATAAACAAACATATACCTTTTTTGTTATTAATGTCGTCTGTCTTGACTTCTTCGACGATGGAGGCCGGCAGGGCGACGGCGACGACGGCGAAGTAGAGGAGGAGGGCCGAGAAGATTTTCAGTGCGTTCGACATGTCGGACTAGTGCAAGACTGCTGACTGACTGGGCCTGAAATCCTGAAACCTGGTGCCTCCACACCGGTGCGTCGGCGTCCCGGCGCATCGCCCACCTTTCCGACGTCCTCACCCACACGTGACAGAGATCGACAGACACGGGAAACAAGGAAAAAAATATTCAATACATTCGTAGATACAAAGCGGATTTTCTTTTTTTTGTGGAACGTCCTATTATCGGTTTCAAATGGGAGAGGGTTATTAAAAGTTTGTCGTTGAATTATTGGCTACATATAATTCATTGTTGAGTGTTTTTAGCCTCGTCTATATCATGCTTACATCTTATTTGTCTTGCCTATTTAGTTACGCCTCTTTAGCTTTGGATGTCTCCTCCGGTCTAATTTTATGCAATTATTTTTTAATTCAATTTATAACCAGGTCCAGGCCATGTCCCTCTGGCCAGGTCCATTTTTTTGTCTATCTAGTCATGTCTCTTGTTCCTCGGAAATTCTGTTGCACAATTTAGCAGGATTTGCATTATTCAACTTTATATTTTAGTTGTTCCATATCTAGCTGGATGGCCATCGTATTCTGTGGCCGCCTAATCTTCTAGTGCCATTAACATTGCATTCTGTCCATGCAGTTCGATCAAATCCAAAGCAAGTCAACTTGACCCTTACAATTCTGCCTACAGGTGATGTTATTTTTTAAGGAAGGGGGAAAGTGGAATCTCTCACTAAACCCCCTATTCCACTTCGGCTTTTAGAAAACTTTGGATGTCTTCTCCTGTCTAATTTTATGCAATTATTCTCTAGTTAAATCTATACCCAGGTCTAGGCCAGGTCCCTCTGGCTATTTCCATTTATTTTGTCTATTGAATCATGTCTCTTGTTCCTCGGAAATTCTGCTGAACAATTTACCAGGCTTTGTATTATTCAACTTTATATTTTAATTGTTCCATATCTAGCTGGATGGCCATCGTATTCTGTGGCGGCCTAATCTTCTAGTGCCATTAACATTGCTTTCTGTCCAAGAAGTTCGATCAAATCCAAAGCAAGTCAACTTGACCCTTACAATTATGCCTACAAGTGATTGTTTTTTTAAGGAAGGGGCAAAGTGGAAGCCAAGACTAGATAGACAGGAGAAGATAGACATAGATAGAGATTTCGCTGACGCATAGCTACACGAGCTTTAGAGCCTATTTAAAACTCCCCTTCCAATCCTGCTTCTTTCAAGAACTCCAGGCTTTGCAACAGTTTCCAAAATTGCATTTCTTCCTGGCTCAAGCAGTAGGACATGAGGAACACTCCTTGTGTGGATCAATCCTCCACAGTTTTTCAGGTTGTAAATGTAGATTGTAGATTTGGTGGTGACTTGTATTGCGACCTTTATAGATCTATTGTACCCCACCTTCTTCTTCTAAACGTTGGTATACTTACCAATCTAGAGTCCTCTAGTCCTGATTCCTTTAGGAATTTGAGAATTTGGGTGGTATTCAAAGACTGCAACTCCTCTGCGTTCAAGCAATCCGCCCCAAGGTACATTTGTCTCTTTCGGAGAAGGGCTCCTCAGTCTTTGAGCTGATCTATGGGGGTTTCCTCTGCTGATTTTTTTTCTCATGATTTCCTCGGGTATTTTCAAAGTTTGCAAAGTTTGTGTCCCGCCAGGAATCCTGTCAGAATTCTGAGCTTGTTTCTGTTTAGTTTCAGGCAAGCCTTCTCTACAAGCCAGTTCTTTTCTGGTTAAAAGATCCCAGCATTACTTTGGATTGTCTTCGCCCTGGAAGTTCTTTCCAGGTTTTCTTCCATTGTTCTCTTATTTTCTCATCTAAACTTTTATGGATGCTGTTCATACTCATACCGAAAAAGGGTTCCGGACCTATAAAGGGATTACTACATCCCTTATTTGCTAAGTTAACCGGCTTGATCTTTTCCGTCCATACCAGTGAGTTATTGTACCCAGTATAACGTTACTTTATTTTCTCTGCCGAGCTTGTTTAGCTTTCCCACACAATCCCATACCAGTTTGGATCTGATGGTGCATGCGCTAATGGCCTTGATGGCTGCTTGGCTATCTGACTGTATAGCAATTCATTTTTTGCGATAATTTCTGTCGAGGTTAAATTGTGCACATATTTCGATTGGAAGTGCCTTTGCTTGGAAGATACTTGGGTAGATTCCGAATTCAAAGTATTTGGTACGACGTCCAAACACTCCTGCACCAGGACCTTCCTTTGTCTTCGAACCGTCCGTATACCACTTGATAGCATTTTGCTCTATGTGGTATACTGAGGATTCGTCGCTACATTCGGCTTTACTACTACACATTGCTGTGTAGTTTTTCTGGAAATGGTATCTGTATACCATTTCATCTTTTGGTACTTCCAGCCAGGGGATCTTAGCAGCAAGGCTCTGCTCCAGATTATTTTACCTTTGACTATTCTCTCCTTGCTGAACCGTACAATCGCCGATCTGGCGACCCCTCCACGATAAGGTGCAACTGAGTCAGATCCAGCAGCAGTTCCATTGCTGCTGTCGGGCATGACTCCATCGCCCCCGTGATGCAGACACACTCCAGTCTTTGAATCTTCTCAAGAAGCTTCCTCAAAGAGACCAGATTGATTCTACTTCCTCACGCAACTACCCCGTAAGTGATTGCAGATCAATGGCTAGATAGATAAGGATGCTAATGTAAGTTTATCTGTCTGTAACTTGCGAGTTTGTGCAGGTTGATAAGCGTTGTAAAAGTAAGTTTGTCAGGCTGTAATTAGAAAGTTAGTATAGATAGGGGTAGTAGAAGCATGTTTGTCTGGTTGTAACTTTAGAGTTATTCTAGGTAGATAATAGCTGTAAATGTAAGTTTGTCTGTCTGTAACTTGCGAGTTAGTCAAGATATAATACAGTGGTACCTCGGTTACCGAGCCTAAAGGTCGATTCCCATATGCGCGACACTCAGCTACGCGACGTCGTGCGACTTCGCCTGTCACTTAATGATTACATTGTTTTAAATTGGCACGTCGCGTAGCTGTCGCATAGCCATAGTGAGAACGTGCTCATTTAAAACAATGTAATCATTGTTTGACAGGCGATGTCGCGTGACGTCGCGTAGCTGAGTTTCGCGTATAAGAAAATCGGCCTTAATTCGTTCCGGAAACGTACTTGTAATTCGAAGCACTCGTATATCAAAGCGAATAACTCATAATAAATAATGGAAACTCCAATGATTCGTTCCACAACAAAAAAATTATTCAAATAAAACGTTTAATACAAAATAAAAAGAATGCATATAGCTAAAAAAAAATAATACAATTAATTTGTGTTAGGAACACTGGAATCTTTTTCATTTTGTGTAACTCTAACGACGAAACTATCAAGGGACATTTGCTTCTGCCTTCTCTTAAAAATTTCCCGAAAATGTGACATTACATTGTCATTAAAAAGGTTGACTGCTCGCACTGCCACAGCATTTGGGTGGTGTTTTTCTACAACATTTTGGACTGTTTCCCATATTTTACACATGTGCTTAATCTCATTTGAAGTGAGTGATTCCTCTTCCTTTTTTTTGTCTTCCTCACACGAGGTCTCCTCCACAAAAATTTTGCTGTTGCTCGCGATGCAGATCCATTAGCTCGACGGTGGTCATCTCCTGGCTATGTGCCTCCATCAGCTCTTGCATGTCGTCCTCATTCACTTCCAGTTCCATATTCTTCCCCAAGGAGACAATTTCATCGAGAACAGGCAGTTCCTCTTCGTGAGATAACCTCACCACAGTTATCTCCCAGAATGCAGTCAGGTCACAGTTTTCTCCAAGCAGAATTGAGCGTTCTCTTGGTGACCCCATTCCAAGCTTTATCGATGATCTTGAGATAGTTCACGATGTGGAAATGATTTTTACAGAATTCTCGGAGGCTAAACTTTGTTCCTTCAGTTACCTCAAAACATCTCTGAAACAAAGCTTTGGTGTAAAGCTTTTTAAAGTTCGAAATGACTTGCTGATCCATGGGCTGAAGTAGTGGAGTGGTATTATTAGGAAGGAACTTCACCTTCATGAACTCAAATTCTTCCAGTAAGTCATACTCCAGACCTGGTGGATGAGCAGGGGCATTGTCCATAATTAGCAAAACTTTGAGTGGCAGATTATTTTCTAAAAGGTAATTTTTCACTGAAGGCCCGAAGACCTCATTGATCCACTCAACGAACAGGATACGAGTGACCCAAGATTTGCTGTTGGACCTCCAAATAACGTTTAACTGACTCTTCTGTACCTTGCATTTCTTGAAGGCTCATGGATTCTCGGAATGATACACCAACAAGAGCTTAATTTTAAGCACAAAACAAGTGGGCTTCATGGGCTTGTGACCAGGCATTGCATTCTCTACTTTAGTAATGTAAGTCCTCTTTGGCATCTTTGGCGTCACAGTTAAAAACTTGCTGTGGTAGGTAACCCTCGGAAATCATGAGTTTCGGAAATTCGGTGGCGGAAATTCGCCTCAGCTGCCTTAACGTCCGAACTCGCAGCTTCTCCGTGTCGCACAACACTATAGATACCACTTCTTTTCTTAAAGTTGTCAAACCAGCCCTTCCTCGCTTTGAAGCCTTCTTATCAACGTATCGCAGATAACTTATGAGGTCGGCGTACAAAATCTTTGCCTTCTCGCAGATACAGTTTTCCGTCACAGTATCACCTGCTAGTTGTTTCTCGTTTATCCACACGAGAAGCAACCTTTCTACATCTTCCAGAACACGTGGCCGTTGCTTTGATAGTCACGTGACTCCTTTTGCCACATCTAGTCCCCTCAATTCTTATTTCTTCTTTAATATTGTGCAAATAGTCGATGTAGACTTATTATAAAATCTTGAAATGTTGACCACTCCAATACCTCGTGTGTGCTTCTCGATGATTTCCTTCATAACTTCCACCGTAATCATTTTCTTCTTCTTATCACTTTCTTTTTCAACAGTTTTCTTTTTGAGAGCCATGGTTACAGTACTGTTATCAAAAAATACTCATTAACCACGTTTAGAAAGAAAACAAACAATATTTCGTAAGTGTGTTGAGCAAATATGCAAAGCACACCGGCCGACTGAAACCAACGCCGACGTGACGGTTGGTAGACATGCGCATACATTTTACTAGTATTATTAGACTTATTGTTAGCTCGCTTGTCAAGTTAAAATTTATTTTAAAAATTTGCTCGTCTTTCAAAATACTCGCAATCCAAGGTTCTACTGTATAAGTTTGTCTAGTTGTAAGACGTGAGTTATTCCAGATAGATAAGGTATGTAAATGCAAGTTTGTCTGACTGTAACTTGAGAGTTAGTCTAGACAGATAAAGGTGGCAATTGTAAGTCTGTCTGTCTGTAAAATTTGAGTTAGTTCAGATAGATACGGCTTGTAAAACTATGATTTGTAAGTTTTATCAGATATGATATGGAGGAATAGAAACTTATTTAACCTATTCATTATTGATGGTAGACTATTCCAGATATTGTTAATATCTTTGTCTTGATGTTTTACATTGATTGTTCCTTCAATCCATCTGTTCCGTCGCTCTTTATATTATGTATATATTTAATCAAAGACGACAAAGTTTATATATGTTCCACTAATACTACCACTAATTTTCAAGACAGTCCTTGATTTCTCCGTAATATTTAATGTTCTCATGAATGCACTTCTTTATAGATATAATAGAGGAAAAGGGTTTAATTATATGAAAAATATTGAAGCAACATATTAGATACTTTTAGGTATTCTTTTTTATGTTACCTTGCAATCGATATTAAACACTTTTCCAAGTTCAAAAACATAGACCGCACATGTACGCAGATTATATATCGAAAAAAGAAGTGTATTGAAAACTTTTTAAGTTGTTTTCAAATTTTCAATACGCATTCGACCAAAGGACGACAACGCAATTATGCTTTCAAAAAATAAGAATTTTACGATTGTTGACCATCCGTGTATCAATGTTAGTGTTTTTGACAAAGTGTGTAGTTTATTTCGCTTGTAGGATTGTTTCAAAATTTTAGTTAAATTACGATCTGGAAGTCGAAATTAATCGATATGACTAAATATAAAAATTCGTAACAATAACACATGAAAAACATTTACACCATTTGTTTGAACGAATAAAATTGATTCATCTTGAGGTTCTCTTTTAATTTTTATTGACTTTTTGCAATCATTAATGTGAATGTACAAATAATAATACAAATAATAATGTACAAATAATAATTAATAAAATAAAAGTGAAAATAAAACGTTGACGAATTAAAACAATAATAGGAAAAGCTTAATCAGGTATATTTTGTGTCTGGGGTTAATGCTTGGTTTTGTAGCTATTTTTTAAGAAGAAAGGTGTAAAATAACTTTTTTTAGACTTTGTTGTGAAGTTAATTACTACCAATTTGTAAGACAGAAAATCACTAGATAACAAAATTATAGGAAATTCACTCTGAATTGAAAAAATCACTATGTATTTATTGTTGTGAATATATTATATAACTAGTAAAGTTATATAACTCTACATACTTTACGCGACTCGAGTTTTGACTGTTAAAGGTCATTTTCAATGGGATTAAATTGATGAAATTGAAATTATACCAAAAGTATTGGTGGAGAGGAGAGTTTTCTGTCTTTAGTAGTGGACTTACCAGTAGATGATTGACCTAAAATAAGAAGTTGGGAAAAGATTAGGTCGGTTTGCCTCGTTCAGGAGATTAATTAATGGATTACGGTTTTGAAAATTTCTAATGACACTAGGAGATTAAGCTTTGTTGTAATTATGCAAAATTTTTAGATTACCTATCTCGGGGAATTTATGATTACTTTCTAGACAATGGTAAGAAAATGAACTTGGGTCTTTTTTAAGACGAAAAGCACGAAAATGTTTTGAAAAACGAGTTGAAATACTTCGTCCTGTCTGACCTGCATGCACCCTATTGCATTCCGAACAATGAATCTCATATACTCCGGATTTTGTTCGATTTATTTAAATGCTACTTGTAAATTTTGTTTTCTCAAAACGTTTGTTATATTATAGCTCGTTTTGCTAAAATATGTGAGAGAAATAAAAGTTTTTTCTGAATTTGGTGTGATTTGGTTCCGTTTTTTGTTTATTTAATTTTTGCAATTGAAATGATAGTGTTTAATTTTATTGGTCTTTTGTGCGCGGCAAGAGGGATGGCAAAGGGTCGATGTATCATGAAATGATAAGCAGGTAGTTTATCTGATATTGAGTGATTTGAAGTGAAGGGGATTGCACAGCTGACACTAGTCGTTTCTATATAAGGTTTCTATCTAGGGTCCGCCAGAAGTATTGCACCAAGCAATGTAGTATTAATACGCGTGCGATTTAAGACATGATATTTTCAGGTTGCATACAGTATCCACCTGAGCATATTTTGAAGATATTTTAAATTTGTTTGTATCAATTGTTTCCGAGTGGTGGCGTCACAAACGTTTTTTTTAATGACATCATGGGTCCTTTTTGGGTTTATTGGATAGACATTTTTTTTGTGAATAGGAGAGTCTATCAAAAATGTGGGGTCACATAACAACATTTTCAATAAATAAATCAAATAAATGGAAAAATAAATTTTGTTTTCATTCTTCGATCTACATTAGAACAAATAAAATGAGCAAGATAACTTAGAGAAGATGTTCAAATTGTTGTCCATTTACTTCTTGACAATAGTTAATTCGGGTAATAAAACTGTTAAAAGCATTACGCAACCAAACACAGGAATGCGTGCTATTCGTTACGTATTCTTGCTTCCAAGTTCTCTAATATTACTGGCTTAATTACGTACACAACGCCCTTTAAATGTCCCCAAAAGAAATAATCCAACGATGTCAAATCGGAGGAGCGTGGGGGCCACTCAATATATGCTCTTCGTCAAATCCATCTTCTAGGAAAAGTTACATTTAAACACTTCCCTACCAAAATGTGCGAGTGCACCATCTTGCTGAAACCAGACGTCTGGGTGCATGAGATTATTATTAGATGTTAGTATTTCTTCTATAAAAAGGGCCGATTATAATACCATCTAATATCCCAGACCATACATTTATCTTTTGCAGATATTTCTTCATAAAATTATCGTTATGATTTATTAGGTGAGACATTCAATATTATTACAGTATTTATAATATTATTTTATGATATTATTTATGATATTATTATTAAATTATATATTATTATATTTATGATATTATTTTATTATTATAATCTATTATTTCCGAAAATTCAATTTTGAAATGAATTTTGAAATTTTCACTAGTGGAAAGTCATCTTCAGATAAGTCAACAAAATTGGCTGTGGTTTAAACTTTATACCATTCCTTTTTTAATATTCTTCTCATTAAGAGATTTTATTTTTTTAGAGACATCATGGTCATTGCAGACAAGCTGACTATTGGAATTCTATGGGCGTTCGACTATATCCAGTAAAATATGTAGTGCCCTATCAACATTTGTTGCCGTAATAAGTCTACCTGAGGAACTAGGATTTTTCACACTTTCGGTTTCTTTAAATTTTTGAACGGTTCGTGTCACTGTGGACTTACTGATAGGGTTTATGTTTGGATGAGTGTCATTAAATAAATGACCCGCTTCTGCGTGAGTTCTCTTACGATCCCCATAACCAACGATTATCTGAATTTCTATCCTTTTTGATTCAATTAAATTCATTTCTTAAACTTGATGTGCTAACGCTATTAAGCTTGACAAGATGTCACGTGTATCACATTATTATTTATATTCATTTAGAATGAATAGAAATAATAATAATAATAAGTAGCAATTTCTATTCATTCAATTTTTTTTCCATTTATTTGATTTATTTCTTAAAAATGTTGTTATGTGATCACACATTATTGATAGATGTCTATACAATAATACCAAAAACGACCCATGATGAAACAACGTTTGTGTGCCACCACTAGGAAGCAATATACATATATATATATATATATATATATATATATATATATATATATATATATATATATATATATATATATATTACATTCAATTTTGTAGTTTTTATGATTATTGATTAGTTGGTATGATTCGGACATCGTAATCATCAATTCCTTTACTTCTAAGTATCTGGATTAGTCGTTCATGTTTGATTGTATCGAACGCTTTCTCGTAGTCAATTAGGCACATGAATACGTCTTTGTCCATGTCTAAACATCTTTGTAATAGGAGATTTATTCCAAACAGCGCGTCTCTATTTCCTAGACCGTTAGTAAATCCGAATTGCCTGTTGCCAATTTCTTTTTCTGCTTTTGTACTTATTCGTTTGTGTATAATTTTCAAGAGGATTTTAAGCGTATGGCTCATGAGGCTTATAGACCTGTATTGAGAGCAGTCCTACGCATTATGTTTTTTCGGTATTACTATGAATGTCGATTTCAGCCATTCTCGAGGTATTTTGCCTGTTGTATATATCGTGTTGAATAGATCAATCAGTTTTTGTAAGTTGTCTTCTTAGATTAATTTGATGATTTCGTTGAAAACCTAATCTGGTCCAGCTGCTTTGCCATTTTTCGCGTTCTTAATTGCGTATTTAACCTCTTCTCTAGTTATTTTTAATGCGGGTGTTTCGTTATTTATATCTTGAGCCTCCGCTCTGTTGGCTCTGAAAAGTTCTTTTAAATACCCTTCCCATCTCTTAATTTTCAGTTTGGATTCCAAGATGATGTTACCGTTTTTGTCTTCCAATAGGCCACCTTGCCTCTTTTTCCCAAGTCCTCTAAACTCTTCGACTTTCCTGTGCAAGTTGAATGTATCGTAGTTTGCCTGAAGTGCTTCTATTTCATTGCACCTATCCGTCATGTATTTCTCCTTTGCTTCTCTGATCCTTCTTCTAATCAGTGCATGTATTTCTTTGTATATTGAAATATCGTTGTTTTTATGTTTGCGGCGTGTGTCCATTAGTCCGAGTATTTCTGGTGTCATCCATTCTTGCTTTTTCTTTACTTGTCTGATATTAAGTTTGTCATTTGCTTTGTGCATTAGTGCTTTCTTGATCTTTCCCCACTTGACATGTGCATCACAGTTTGTATCATTTGTTTCGGCTTGGATTTCGTGTAGTTTTTCCTGGATATCTGTTTTTATTTCCGATACAATGAGATTATCCTTTAGTAGTTCTCGATTTAATGTAGATACATTATTTATCTTTTGGGTTCTTGTTAGTCTTATATTAAGCTTCGCCACTATAGGGTTGTGGTCTGATCCAACATCCGCACCCGGATTTGTTTTTACAAAAAGAATTGAATTTCTGTAGCGCTTATTAATTAGTATATATAATTTGGTATATATAATTTGGTATTTATAATTATACGATTTGGTTTCTGATTATTTGATCTTCGCTGTGTTCGGAGATGTCCATGTGTAGAGTCTGCGTTCTTGTAGTTTGAAGTAAGTATTAGCAATGATTAGTTGGTTAGTTTGACAGAATTCCACTAATCTTTCTCCTCTGTAATTAGTTTGGCCCAGTCCATATTGCCCTGTGCAATTATCAACACTTCTTTTGTCAACCTTCGCATTAAAGTCACCGAGTATAATTGTTATATCGTGCTTTTTCGTTATTCTTAGCACATCTTTCAGATCAGCTTAAATTTTTTCTGATTCGCCATGTGTCTTATCGGTTGTTGGCGCATATATTTGGACGATGTTTACTGTACCTGGGTGCGATTCTAACTGTATAAGTATTATTCGTCCGTTGTATTGTATGACGTTTGTAACGGATTTATTTGTTTCTTTGGTTACTAGGATAGCTACTCCATACAAGTTCTGTGGATCTTTTGTACCAGAGTAATACATGATACCGTTGTTGATTGCACATTGTCCACGTCCTGGCCATCTGACGTCTGCCACTCCTAAGATATCTATTTGTAATCTCTCCATTTCCATTACTACGTTATGCATCTTGCCTGATTGGAACATGCTTCTCACATTCCATGTCGCTATTTTTCGTGTAGGTATTAATTTTGGTCTTTTAGCTAATTTCAATGCATTCCTCCCCGGAGATCCGATGGGAGGAATATAAGCTCCGGAACATTTTATATTGATTTTAGCCATTATGATATGTGTATTAGGGATGTGTCAGAGACCTTTAATGCGGTAGCTTCTCGTTCCTTTCCGCATCTCCACGCCGTTGACCAGTTTGTCAGTTCATCCGTTTGTCAGTTCACTTTGGGAGTGACTTCTTACTCCCGGGGCAAGGAGTTGTCCCAGGAGTGAAGTGCCGCATTAAAGGAACCTTAAAAGAGCTTATTGATTTCAGGAGGTTTTTGCAGTTAAGGTGTACTTCGATGAGGGTTTCCCTCGTTCAGAATGAACAGTGCAGAGAACATTGAAGTGATGGAAGTTAACCTCCTGTCATTTTTTGAAAATGAACAAAAAGCTGAGAATGTGTGGTTTTATCAACAAGATAATGCGTGACTTCATGTCAGTCGGGAAGCCAAAGGTTGGTTTCAACGTAACAATATTCAGTTATTAGAATGGCCAGCTTGTTCACCAGATATGAACTCCATCTTTGGGAAATCATCGTTAGAACGATCTATGCAGATAATTGCCAAAACAAAAAGTTCAGGAGTTGGGCAGCCATTTTCAATACTTAGAACCAGATCGAATCAGACACAATTAGAGCTTTAAACGAAAGCACGAATTCTCGAAGTTTTGTATTGATTTGAAAGAATGAGGGATGTGTTAATTTCAATTGATATTTTTCAAAATAAAATTTGTCTAATCGGTGATATACTTATGCACATGCTAGAAAATAGTTTTCCTTTTTAACTAAAGAAAAATAAACGCTTTTTTTAATTTTCTTTTTTTTTATTCTAATCTTAGCAACTGTTTATTACTCTGGAAAATATAGATACAAGCAAAATTCAACTGGTGCTTTAGTTATGGTCTTGTCTGTATTATTTAATTCCGGCTTTAAAAATAATATTGTTACTAGTAGCTACATAAAAGATGCATTTTGTATCAAGTGCGTCAAGAAAAGGCATGTAAATGTAAATTAAACTATAAAACCCTAAGGTCCTTTGTTTCGCTTTTATGGTGTTGGTAGTTATAATACAGGAGTTATTTTTTTGTCTCAATAAAATCGAAAATAACTTGAAAACTGGGCTAAATTTGAAAAATATTTCAAATAAAACTTGAAGAGATTTATATTTCCTTTAAGAGACCATGTTATTTAGTTATTTTTTATTTGTAAAGGTAATAATAACCAACTTTGAAACAAAACCAAAGTTTGTTCTCGTTTTACACATTTTCGTTGTTCCAAAGATTCGAAAACAACTCGATAAATAAACGAAATTTTGAAAAATGTTTCTTATAAAACTTGTGGAAAATTAAAATTTCTATAAGAAAACTTAGCTGATTTGTTATTACTTAAAATTTAATAACAAAATCTTCCAACGAACAATAGGTCTAGCAACGGGATCTCCATTAAGCGCACTTCTAGCCAATTTTTTCTTGTTACATATTGAAGAACGCATTTACAAATTATATTTTACAAGAAAACATATTTCATTTTGGTATAGGTATGTAGATGACGTAATACCGTGTTTCAGTGGGACAGCACGTCAATTGGATCAGTTTCTAAATTTAATCAATAACATTCATCCGAAAATTAAATTCATTCTCGAAATAGAAATCAATAACAAGATAAACTTTTTGGACTTTAATTCATAAAAACTACAAAATTGAATGTAATATATATATATATATATATATATATATATATATATATATATATATATATATATATATATATATATATATATAAAAACTACAAAATTGAATGTAATATATATATATATATATATATATATATATATATATATATATATATATATATATATATTACATTCAATTTTGTAGTTTTTATGAATTAAAGTCCAAAAAGTTTATCTTGTTATTGATTTCTATTTCGAGAATGAATTTAATTTTCGGATGAATGTTATTGATTAAATTTAGAAACTGATCCAATTGACGTGCTGTCCCACTGAAACACGGTATTACGTCATCTACATACCTATACCAAAATGAAATATGTTTTCTTGTAAAATATAATTTGTAAATGCGTTCTTCAATATGTAACAAGAAAAAATTGGCTAGAAGTGCGCTTAATGGAGATCCCGTTGCTAGACCTATTGTTCGTTGGAAGATTTTGTTATTAAATTTTAAGTAATAACAAATCAGCTAAGTTTTCTTATAGAAATTTTAATTTTCCACAAGTTTTATAAGAAACATTTTTCAAAATTTCGTTTATTTATCGAGTTGTTTTCGAATCTTTGGAACAACGAAAATGTGTAAAACGAGAACAAACTTTGGTTTTGTTTCAAAGTTGGTTATTATTACCTTTACAAATAAAAAATAACTAAATAACATGGTATCTTAAAGGAAATATAAATCTCTTCAAGTTTTATTTGAAATATTTTTCAAATTTAGCCCAGTTTTCAAGTTATTTTCGATTTTATTGAGACAAAAAAATAACTCCTGTATTATAACTACCAACACCATAAAAGCGAAACAAAGGACCTTAGGGTTTTATAGTTTAATTTACATTTACATGCCTTTTCTTGACGCACTTGATACAAAATGCATCTTTTATGTAGCTACTAGTAACAATATTATTTTTAAAGCCGGAATTAAATAATACAGACAAGACCATAACTAAAGCACCAGTTGAATTTTGCTTGTATCTATATTTTCCAGAGTAATAAACAGTTGCTAAGATTAGAATAAAAAAAAAGAAAATTAAAAAAAGCGTTTATTTTTCTTTAGTTAAAAAGGAAAACTATTTTCTAGCATGTGCATAAGTATATCACCGATTAGACAAATTTTATTTTGAAAAATATCAATTGAAATTAACACATCCCTCATTCTTTCAAATCAATACAAAACTTCGAGAATTCGTGCTTTCGTTTAAAGCTCTAATTGTGTCTGATTCGATCTGGTTCTAAGTATTGAAAATGGCTGCCCAACTCCTGAACTTTTTGTTTTGGCAATTATCTGCATAGATCGTTCTAACGATGATTTCCCAAAGATGGAGTTCATATCTGGTGAACAAGCTGGCCATTCTAATAACTGAATATTGTTACGTTGAAACCAACCTTTGGCTTCCCGACTGACATGAAGTCACGCATTATCTTGTTGATAAAACCACACATTCTCAGCTTTTTGTTCATTTTCAAAAAATGACAGGAGGTTAACTTCCATCACTTCAATGTTCTCTGCACTGTTCATTCTGAACGAGGGAAACCCTCATCGAAGTACACCTTAACTGCAAAAACCTCCTGAAATCAATAAGCTCTTTTAAGGTTCCTTTAATGCGGCACTTCACTCCTGGGACAACTCCTTGCCCCGGGAGTAAGAAGTCACTCCCAAAGTGAACTGACAAACGGATGAACTGACAAACTGGTCAACGGCGTGGAGATGCGGAAAGGAACGAGAAGCTACCGCATTAAAGGTCTCTGACACATCCCTAATACACATATCATAATGGCTAAAATCAATATAAAATGTTCCGGAGCTTATATTCCTCCCATCGGATCTCCGGGGAGGAATGCATTGAAATTAGCTAAAAGACCAAAATTAATACCTACACGAAAAATAGCGACATGGAATGTGAGAAGCATGTTCCAATCAGGCAAGATGCATAACGTAGTAATGGAAATGGAGAGATTACAAATAGATATCTTAGGAGTGGCAGACGTCAGATGGCCAGGACGTGGACAATGTGCAATCAACAACGGTATCATGTATTACTCTGGTACAAAAGATCCACAGAACTTGTATGGAGTAGCTATCCTAGTAACCAAAGAAACAAATAAATCCGTTACAAACGTCATACAATACAACGGACGAATAATACTTATACAGTTAGAATCGCACCCAGGTACAGTAAACATCGTCCAAATATATGCGCCAACAACCGATAAGACACATGGCGAATCAGAAAAAATTTAAGCTGATCTGAAAGATGTGCTAAGAATAACGAAAAAGCACGATATAACAATTATACTCGGTGACTTTAATGCGAAGGTTGACAAAAGAAGTGTTGATAATTGCACAGGGCAATATGGACTGGGCCAAACTAATTACAGAGGAGAAAGATTAGTGGAATTCTGTCAAACTAACCAACTAATCATTGCTAATACTTACTTCAAACTACAAGAACGCAGACTCTACACATGGACATCTCCGAACACAGCGAAGATCAAATAATCAGAAACCAAATCGTATAATTATAAATACCAAATTATATATACCAAATTATATATACTAATTAATAAGCGCTACAGAAATTCAATTCTTTTTGTAAAAACAAATCCGGGTGCGGATGTTGGATCAGACCACAACCCTATAGTGGCGAAGCTTAATATAAGACTAACAAGAACCCAAAAGATAAATAATGTATCTACATTAAATCGAGAACTACTAAAGGATAATCTCATTGTATCGGAAATAAAAACAGATATCCAGGAAAAACTACACGAAATCCAAGCCGAAACAAATGATACAAACTGTGATGCACATGTCAAGTGGGGAAAGATCAAGAAAGCACTAATGCACAAAGCAAATGACAAACTTAATATCAGACAAGTAAAGAAAAAGCAAGAATGGATGACACCAGAAATACTCGGACTAATGGACACACGCCGCAAACATAAAAACAACGATATTTCAAAATACAAAGAAATACATGCACTGATTAGAAGAAGGATCAGAGAAGCAAAGGAGAAATACATGACGGATAGGTGCAATGAAATAGAAGCACTTCAGGCAAACTACGATACATTCAACTTGCACAGGAAAGTCGAAGAGTTTAGAGGACTTGGGAAAAAGAGGCAAGGTGGCCTATTGGAAGACAAAAACGGTAACATCATCTTGGAATCCAAACTGAAAATTAAGAGATGGGAAGGGTATTTAAAAGAACTTTTCAGAGCCAACAGAGCGGAGGCTCAAGATATAAATAACGAAACACCCGCATTAAAAATAACTAGAGAAGAGGTTAAATACGCAATTAAGAACGCGAAAAATGGCAAAGCAGCTGGACCAGATTAGGTTTTCAACGAAATCATCAAATTAATCTAAGAAGACAACTTACAAAAACTGATTGATCTATTCAACACGATATATACAACAGGCAAAATACCTCGAGAATGGCTGAAATCGACATTCATAGTAATACCGAAAAAACATAATGCGTAGGACTGCTCTCAATACAGGTCTATAAGCCTCATGAGCCATACGCTTAAAATCCTCTTGAAAATTATACACAAACGAATAAGTACAAAAGCAGAAAAAGAAATTGGCAACAGGCAATTCGGATTTACTAACGGTCTAGGAAATAGAGACGCGCTGTTTGGAATAAATCTCCTATTACAAAGATGTTTAGACATGGACAAAGACGTATTCATGTGCCTAATTGACTACGAGAAAGCGTTCGATACAATCAAACATGAACGACTAATCCAGATACTTAGAAGTAAAGGAATTGATGATTACGATGTCCGAATCATACCAATTTATATTGAAACCAAAACGCGGTAATTAATATGGAAAATGAAACAACAGAACATATCGAAATACAAAAAGGAGTAAGACAGGGGTGCGTGCTATCGCCCCTGTTATTTAACTTATACTCCGAATCTATCTTCGAAGAAACATTAGAGGATGAAACAGCTGGCATAACAATCAACGGCAAACCTATAAACAATATTCGATATGCCGACGACACCATAATGATTGCTGATAATATCACAGACCTACAACGAATTATAGAACGTTTAAACACCAAACTACGTCAGCCAAAACTACGACTTAAAAATAAACATCAAAAAAACGAAATTAATGATTGTTTCCAAAAGACCAATTATAGCGAATTTAACAATATACAACATCAATATAGAAAAAGTCAGCTCTTATAAATACTTGGGAACCATTATAAATGAAAATAACAATCAAACATAAGAGATAAGGTGCCGAATAGAGATGACGAGAACAGCGTTCATGAAAATGAAAAATCTTGTAACCAACAGAGACCTAAACATGGAAATCAGAATCAGACTCGTCAGATGTAATGTCTTCACAACCCTTCTATACGGAATGGAGGCATGGACGCTCAAAAAACAAGATACGGATAAAATCCAAGCGTTAGAACTATGGGTGTACCGACGTATGTTAAGAATAGCATGGACCGAGAGGAAAACAAATGAAGCAGTATTAATCCAGATGAATATAGAACGAGAACTCATTAAAACAATAAAAAACAGAAAACTACAATATCTGGGCCACGTCATGCGAGGAGATCGTTATGAATTACTACAACTCATTATGCAGGGAAAATACCAGGAAAGAGGAGTCCGGGAAGACGACGGATCTTCTGGCTCAAGAATTTGAGGGAGTGGTTTGATTGCTCCTCTATAGATCTGTTTAGAGCAGCAGTGTCTAAAATAAGAAATTCCATTATGACCAACCTCCGTTAGGAGAAGGCACCCTTAGAAGAAGAAGGTTCTTTTCTCAGATCTCTCATTGCTACATTTCCCAGATGTAGCAATTAAATCTAAATCTCTTTTCATCCGAAAAATTACTATAAGAACAAAAAAAGATTCAATAAATATGCCATAAAAAAGAAATGTGGGCTCACATAAAAAAATTTTCAATAAATAAATCAAATAAATGGAAAAATAAATATTGTTTTCATTCTACGGTCTACATTACAACAAATGAAATAAGCAAGATGAATTAGAGATGTTCAAATTGTTCTCTATTTACTTCTTGACAATAGTTGATTCCGGTAATAAGACGGTTAAAAGCATTTTGCATCCATACACGAGGAATGCGTGCTATTCGTTACGTACTCAGGCTTCTAAGTTTTCTAATGTTACTGGCTTATTTACGTACACAACGCCCTTTAAATGTACCCAAAAGAAATAATCCAACGGTGTCAAGCCGGGGGAGAGTGGGAGCCACTTAATATATATTCTTCGTCAAAACCATCGTCTAGGAAAACTTACATTTAAACACTCGCGTACCTCCCTACCAAAATCTGTGGGTGCACCACCTTGCTGAAACCAGACATCTGGGTGGATGAGATCAATATTATCAGAGTGGGGTCGAATTTCTTTTATTCGTGGAATGATTTGTGTACGTAACGTTCGCAGGTACTTTTCAGATGTTGGTATTTCATCTATAAAAAAGGGCCGATTATAATACCATCTAATATCCCAGACCACACATTTATCTTTTGCGGATATTGAGAATGAACTTGAATTTGTATGTGTAGATTTACTTGATGCCAGTATCTACAGTTGTGTCTATTCACACAACCATTCAATGGGAACGTGACTTTATCTGACATCATAATGTTCCTAATAAATTATCGTTATCATTTATTAGGTGAGACATTATTTCTGAAAATTCAACCCTGCGGTCAAAGTCATTTTCAGATAATTCATGAACTAAATGGGCTTTGTATGGTTTAAACTTTAAACCATTCCTTTTTACTATTATTTACCTTTATTGGCATATTTACAACAATTACTATAAGACTAACAATACAACTGATCAAAACAAAAACAAAAAACACAAGGAAACAATAAAAAAAAATCCATTCCTTTTTTAATATCCTTCTCACTGATGTTTTACAGATATCATGGTCTGCAATGAGCCGACTGATGGAATTCTATGGGCGTTCGACTATATTCAGCAAAATATTTAGTGCCCTATCAACATTTGTTGCCGTCCTAGTTCTACGGGAGAAACTACGATTTTCCGCACATTCGGTCTCTTGAATTTTTTGAACGGTTCGTGTCACTGTGGACCTACTGACAGGGATTATATTTGGATGAGTGTCATTAAATAAAGGACACGCTTCTGCGTGAGATCTCTTACGATCCCCATAACCAACGATTATCAGAATTTCTATCCTTTCTGATTCTGTTAAATTAATTTGTTAAACTTGATGTGCTAACAGTATTAAGCTTGTCACGTGTATCACATTATTAGTTCTATTAATTTATAATGAATTGAAATAATAATAATAATGAATAGAAATTTCCATTAATTCCCAATTATATTTTTTCATTTATTTGTTTTATTTCTTAAAAATGTTGTTATGTGATCACACATTTTTTATAGATGTCTATCTAATGATAGCAAAAAACGACCCATGATGTCATGAAAGACAACGTTTGTATGCCACCACTAGGAAACAATTGAAGGGTACAGGGGAAAACCCACGGAAGTCCATTTTTAGGGTTCCGTACCGAAAACGGAACCCTTATAGGATCACTTTGTTGTCCGTCTGTCTGTCTGTCTGTCTGTCTGTCTGTCTGTCTGTCTGTCTGTCTGTCCGTCTGTCTGTCTGTCAAGACCTTTTTCTCAGGAACGCGTAAAGGTAACAAGTTGAAATTTGTATCAAATACTCGGGTCTGCGTTCTCCTTCAGCTGTGAAAAAATCAAACTTGTAAGTCAACGCGATCTAAAGATATGACCGTTTATGTCGCATATTTTGCGATTTCACAAGGGAATCAAAACCTATAGGGTATTTCCCGTTCACCTAGAATCATGAAATTTGGCAAGAAGCGGTGTCTTACAGCACATGTAAAGGGAAAAATCCGAAAACCGTAAATATGTAGTTTAATTACAAGAAAAATGCGAATTTACTATTACAAATTTATGAAAATATACTAATGTTGTCGTAGTGGTATTGTCAGGCTCCAGAAGCATATGGGTTGCATACAGTTAGGTCCTTTTCAAGTAAGGTCCGAAGGTTAAAAAGTATGTGTTGGCACCAAGCTGTTTATTCTGAATTTTCTTTGTTTATATTTGTTATGCATTTCATCACGTAGGCTCTATATACATAATAAATACAGGGTATATATTATGTCTAAATTTTGCTTGTTTATAACCGACATGCGACATACTCAAATCCCGTAACATCCTGTATATATTATATTTCGTCTAATTTTTCTTTATAATCTACATAATATGTTGATAATCTACATAATAATACTATACTATACAAGTTTGTACGGAACCCTCGGTGCGCGAGTCACTCGCACTTGGCCGGTTTTTTTGTCAATATTAAACTGATACTGCCATTTCTTAGTATTAGTGTACTTTACATTCCACTGTATAAGATTGCGAAAAAATCACATTAGAGCCTATAAAACTGACATTATAAAATGGATACCTACCAGGGGAAAAACAACGTTTCAAAACAACAAAGTCCTGAATATTATGGAAGAACCACGGGTGCTCATGTCGCGCAGGAACAGTGCGTTGATGCACATCGCAACCTCAGTCTCAAGAAGAAGAGTGTCTTAAGGTATTATTTCCAATGAGAGGTCATTCATAACTTGAACGTGATAAAGATATGGGGTTAATTGACCAAAAAAGCTACGTAGGAGACCAACACCGTTCAAAGTCGTTCAGTGCACTCAAGATCTGTTCAAATCATGTGCTGGTTTTTTTAATCCAATGTCTATAAAAATGCTCCTTCCCTACAAGGAAAATACGGTATTTGAAAATCACTTCCTCGCCAAAAGTAAGGCAGAGAAGCAACTCTTTTGGTGAATATAAGGATTCTAGTATAAATTGGGAATATCCAACTCGGAGAAATAAAAAGAGAGTCCAGTTGAACTGACAAATTCCTACAATGGCCCGTTACCCATAGCAAAAAAGAAGTACGATGATCTTCAACATCTCAAGCAGTTCCTTGTAAAATTATTTTTATGTATAATAAACAGAGACTTCCTTTTTTAATGCTGAATTAAATATCCAAAATATAGAAACAAGACAAAAACCATCCACATATAATAATTTCATATAAATTTCCATACAATAATTTTCTGTAAAAATTAATTAGGATGTTTTTTTTGTCTTGTTTCAATCATTCGAAAAAATTATTTTGAAAGGGTGCTGGTTTAAAACAAAAGTTTATTCGAAATAAAAAAAAACAACAAATCATTGTTGTCATCACATCAATCAATCAAATATTATATGTAGAAAAAGGTATGTAGAATCAGATAATTAAAAAAACCCTTCAAAATGATTGGTACTTAATTTGAACTTCCGTGGATTATAAGTTGGACTTCCGTGATTTTTCCCTACAGAAAAAGGTGTTTCGAGACTTTATAGACTTTTTTTAGTTAAGTATTAATATTTCTAAGACACACAATTTTACATACCAGTAAACAATAATATTTAGAAACAGTTTGCTTTTTTCAAAACGTGTATACTTTCTAGAATATTGGATACGCGACTTTAAACTTTAAATTTCGTTTTCCTCAAAACGAATCTAGGTGGACATGTGTGGTTTTTCCCCTGTGCCCTTCAATTGTTACTAACAAATTAAAAATATAGTCAAAAATGCACTGCTGGAAACTGTATGCAACCTAAAATATCATGTCTTAAATCGCACGCGTATTAATTTTAATTAATTTTGGCAGACCAAAATATGAATTAAAGTTAAGTCCAAAAAGTGTATGTTGTTATTGATTTCTATCTCGAGAATGAATTTAATTTTCGGATGAATGTTATTGCTTAAATTTAGAAACTGATCCAATTGACGTGCTGATATCCCACTGAAACACGCTATTACGTCATCCACATACCTATACCAAAATGAAATATGTTTTCTTGTAAAATCTAATTTGCAAATGCGTTCTTCAATATGTGACATGAATAAGTTGCTAAAAGGGGGCTTAATGGAGATTCCGTTGCTAGACCTATTGTTTGTTGGAAGAATTTGTTATTAAATTTAAAGTAATAACAAATCTAAGTTTTCTTATAGAAATTTTTATTTTCCACAAAATTTCGTTTATTTGTCGAGTTGTTTTCGAATCTATGGAACAACGAAAATGTGTAAACCGAGAACAAAATTTGGTTTTGTTTCAAAGTTGGTTATTATTACCTTTACAAATAAAAAATAACTAAATAACAAGGTCTCTTAAAGGAAATATAAATCTCTTCAAGTTTTATTTGAAACATTTTTCAAATTTAGTCCAGTTTTCAAGTTATTTCCGCATTTTTTTGAGACAAAAAAATAACTCCTGTATTATAACTACCAAGACCATAAAAGCGAACCAAAGGACCTTAGGGTTTTATAGTTGAATTTACTTTTACATGCCTTTTCTTCACGCACTTAATACAAACTGAATCTCTTATGTAGCTACTAGTAACAATATTGTTTAAATCCAGAATTAAATAATACATTCAAGAGTATAACTATAGCACCAGTTGAATTTTGCCTGTATCTATATTTTCCAGAGGAATAAGTAGTTGCAAAGATTAGAATAAAGCAAAAACAATAAATCTGAAGAAATGTATAAAATTAAAAAAGCGTTTATTTTTCTTTAGTTTAAAAAGGAAAACGATTTTTTAGCTTGTGCATAACTATATCATATTATGCATAACCGATCAGAAATAAATTTTATTTTGAAAAATATTAATTGAAATTAACACATCCTCCATTCTTTCGAATCAATACGAAACTGAGAGAATTCGTGCTTTCATTTAAAGCTGTAATTGTGTCTGATTCGATTTGGTTCCAAGTATTGAAAATGGCTGCCCTTAACTCCTGAACGGGTTTGTATTGGCGATTATCTGCATAGATCGTTCTAACAATAATTCCCCAAAGATTTTCAATGGGGTGCAAATCTGGTGAATGAGCTGCCCATTCTAATAACTGAATATTGTTACGTTGAAACCAACCTTTGGCTTCCCGACTGAGGTGAATTCATGCATTATCTTGTTGATAAAACCACAAATTCTCAGCCTTTTCTTCATTTTCAAGAAATGACTGATGGTTAGCTTTCATCACTTTAATGTACTCTGCACTGTTCATTCTGAACGAAGGAAACCCTAATCGAAGTACACCTTCACTGCAAACACCTGCTGAAATTATTAAGCTATTTTAAGGTTCTTTTCTCAGATCTCTCCAGTAGCAATTAAATCTAACGCGACCATATAAATTAAACTTCTTTTTATCCGAAAAGTTACCTTAAGAACAAAAAAAAAAGATTCAATAAACATGCCATAAAAAAGAAATGGAATACCTGGGACAAGTTTTCATGTTTCTTTGGTTAAATTCCAAACGCGCTTGTTTGAGCTGCATTGTAAGTTTGCGGGCTGTTTACGTTCTTGTCTTCTTATATGGGGACTTCTGTGTATAATACATACCAAGAATAATCCCCCGTGACACATTGACAACACACTCATGTACCAATTTGCTTCAACTTTTTGTATAGTTGGTGCTCAAATTTATCAGGCGGTGTTCTGTCCTCGGACTCTTGAAACCACTTTATGCAATCTTGTAAGTTTGTAAACGATTTCTCGAAGTCCACATCCTTCCCCATTTAGTGCGATTATATTTTGTTTTTCAATTTCAGATAACTCCAACGTGGCATTTTCTCAGTTTTTAAGAAACCAATTATTGTTAACAAGTCGCAATTAATACACTATTTGATGTTTGAAAATAATGCTACGGCATTGTTTTTCTAAGCCGACTAACACTTGTATAAAATGTAATGTTGCTATACTTATGCATATATTGAAAACTCGATTTTCTTTTATTGTTGAATTAAATAAGGCCAGATTATCGTGAAAATTGACAGAACTGATTGAATTTACCCCGAATGTCTTATACTGATCTAGTCTTTAGTTTCAATTATCAGAAAATCCATATTTTCTAAACTTTTGGGTGGTGCTATAGTCATGCTCTTGAGTTTATAAATATAGTATGAACATTTATAGTAAAACATATATGCTCTAAATATAATATATTAAGTTTCTTCTTGTTTCGAATAGGCCTACTTTGGATCACGCTTGCTCAACTGTTGGGCTTTGATCTTTGCCCAGTATTGTCGCATCTTCTGCTGGTGTAACTCCTTTCTCCCTTCTGTCCAGGGGGTTCCTTTCATTCGGGGATTTTCCTGAAATCCACGGACTTCCTTCAGGGTGCTTCTCACAGACTGTCTGTTTTGGAGATCTGTTATTCCCAGTTCTTTAATATCCTTCTCGGTTTCTGTCAACTAAGTGGCACGAATGTCTTCTTGATTTGCCAGAAGGTGAACAGACAGTTCTGGTTCAGACAGGTTGGTTAGTCGGTTTGGAGGCAATCTTGCAACGTGGCTATAGAAAGCTACCCTTCTTTTCCTTGCACAGTCAGAGAGCATCTCAATATGTTCGTAGAGCTCAGAGTTATGCCGCCCTCGGAATTCCCCATCTTCCTTTACCGGGCCTAGGATCTTCCTGAGGATTCTCCTCTCTCTGATTTCCAATTTCTTTACCAGACCTCTTCAATTCAAGGAAAGACACTCCATGGCATACAGGGCTTCTGGTCGTAAGACTGATGTGTAGTGCTTAAGTTTCAGGTTGCGTGACAGGCATTGCTTGTTGTAAGTGTTCTTAGCCAGTCGATAGGCTAGTTCTAAATTGTTGACTCTCTTGGATAATGATGCTCTTTCTGATAAGTTGAGTTCAATCCATTCGCCCAGATACTTACATTTCTCAGATCTCTTGATGTTTCCCTGCTCTAGTAACATCTCTCTGTTTGCTTCTCTGATGTTGGTGGAGAATTCTGTTTTCTCCAGCGACACTTGAAGACCCACTTTAAGAGCCTGTTTTCTGAGGCAATTTACCTGCATTGTTGCCATCTCAGGAAAATCAGCAAACAGTGCCAAGCCATCTGCAAAGGCCAGGAAATCTATAACCAGTCCATCGTTCTTACGTCCCAGGTAGATACCACCCTGAGCACCCAAGTTGCTTGGTTCCTTGCGCCATTCTCTCATAACCTTTTCAAGGACACAGTTGAAGAGAAGTGGGGAAAGTCCATCTCCTTTTTTAAAGTTTTTAGTTTTTATTTCGAAGCTTTCTGAAATCTTGCCTATAAATTTAACTTTGGAATGGGTGTTGGTCAAAGTTTCTAGGATGAGTCTGCGGGTTTTATTGTCTAGCCCTAGTTCCTGGAGTACTTTGTTAGCGTTTCTCTATCAATGGAATCGTAGGCCTTCCCAAAATCAACAAAGGTGACGACCACCTTGCGGTTTCTCATCTTGGAGTATGCTCCCCGGTATTCTCCCAGTTGACAATCTAGCTGATTTTCTGCCCTTGTTTGTAACGCCTTCGAGAGAATCTTGTATGTTACCGGGACGAGAGAAATTCCACGGTAGTTGTTTAGATCAGTCAAATCTCCCTTTTTGTGGATGGATCAGAGCAGATTTCCAATCGGGTAGTAATTTCTCTGTTTGCCAGATGTCCTGGATAATCTCGGTTAGATTGCGTACGGCATTGTTTCCAGTACCTTTCCACAGTTCAGCAAGGATAGAGTCCTCTCCAGCTGCCTTATTATTCTTAAGAAATTGAATTATCCGGCCAACTTCTTCTAATGAAGGGGCTGCGAGTCCGGGTTTGGTTTGAGGGTGACAGTTGAGTACATTTTTACAGTTTAAGTACTGAGCTATAATATGGCAGTTGTCCTTTTTGGTAATAAGAGTGAACAGTTGTAATTGTCTGAAGTGGAGGCTTGGCGGAGCGTATTTTCTGAGTGTCTGCTTGAAGGTTCCAAAGAAATCTCTGGAGTTATTCTATAAGTACTACATAACTAACTGTAACTATATAATATATTAAGCTATTATTTGCTACTGTGAACTAAATCTCCAAAATTAAACACTTCCAACTGATAGGAAAAGACTGTCGACCCCCTAGTTTCAACAACCTCAAGAGTATCAAGAGTAGCTAACATTCAACTTTTTTGATCAACTTCATTATTAACTCATATGACTCCTCTCGTAGGAATTGAAATAGGATATTGAAATAGTGGTTGAGATTTGAAATTTGCTCAGTTAAAGTTATGCTAAGTGACCATCAGTGCGAATTTTGAATGTTTTTATCAATAGTGCAACTAATCAAAATCTTAAAATTAAAATTTACTCTATTACAATTATGCTAATTGACTACCCACACAGCACAGAATATCTCAGGAACATTGGAATAATATCCCAAATGACCTACAGATATCTGATGTATGCTTTGAACACCCATGAGATATCCCGTTGCACACTTAATATTTGTTTGGAAGTCCTCACGACATCTCAGAGAGGATATCCTATAGATATTGTGAGAGAGACATTTATATATCCCAGGGAAGGGATGGCGAACCTTTTTGAGTAGTGGGTCAAATTTTGTTCATTATATTTTTCGTACTAGCTCGTGGGCCACCAGGTTAGTGACCTAATCACTTGGAAGAAAGGACGTCAAATACTACTTTTTTTGTTCTTACTTTTTAAGACTTCAATACAATTCAAGTTTATTTCTAGTTCACAACTGCTACTTTTGCAAGTGAAGAGCACAAAAAAGGTCAAAAAATGTATATCAATCACCTCGTTGTATGTACCATGAATTAACACACCAGATGACACCATACTCGTGACGATAAAACTTCGTAAAGTATTATGCAATGAAATACAATTAGAGGATGTGGAATATTTTGTATAAGATATTGAATAAAACCAATGTTTTTCCCTAACATATAAGGTGCATCGTCTGTTGCAACAGAAACAATTTTCTGTAGGTCAATATCCATTTCTTTAAATGCAATATCAAATTCTTAAAAATACCAAGACCGATACACTTTCCTTTCGACGGTATTAGTCTCAATAGCTTTTCTTTCATTACATTTCCTGATTTATATCGAGCAAAAACATTATTACTCTCATCTAAATCAATTGAATACTTTGCTGTATAATTAAAGTTGTTGTGTATTTGCGAAAAAAATGTCTCTTTCTAATTCTATTATTGGATCTTTAATTGTATTCCGACTTATTGATAACTCATTTATACGCTTCATAATCAAGTCTATCTTTAAAATCTGGAAATAATGTAGCACTATATAAAAAAAAACACTTTTTACGAACTCTCTGAAATATGTTTCTCGTGGCTAGCAATGCAATGGGCAACTTTAAAACTAACAGCTGTAAAGTTTCCTGAATCAAAAACGCTTTTACAAGATACAAAGTATTTATTTTTTCTTTTTTGAAAAATATGTTTTTCTTTCTTTATCTGCTGAAAATCCGATAAAAAAATAATATTATTATTGAGTTATTGATCATTTCTAAAGAATCTAAAATCAATGCGTGGGTTACTTAAAAAGCCTGAGTGGGTCTGTTAATGACCAGTGGGTTATAAGTTCGCCATCCTTGTCCTAGGAATATCTTAACTTGAACATTCTAAAATAAATTAAAATTCCCGCGTACATTTGCACATAGCGTATAACTATAGTGCAATCTTGTTTGTGTAATTTATTTGTTTAATTTTTTTTTAAGATTAATTGTCAATTTTATGACAATTTAGTTCCAGTGGTAAGTATTACTTTGTGTTATTATACGTTGTGAGCCTATTGTGAAATAAGCCTATTCAACAATTTTTAACCGTCTGTTTCACAGACGCGTAGAATATTGAAATAGCAGTATCGGGAACCCTGAACGCAACTTGACATCATCCAACTTCACTAGAATAACTTCAGCAGCTTCACTAGAATCCACATAAAAAGAGATAAAAACCTTTTAGAGATTAAATCTCTAAATCGGCCATAGAATACAAAGTAACAAACCTAAACCCTATGTTCTATTCAAACAAAATTAATACTTAACATCAAGCTTAAATACTTTGTTGAAAATCACGCAGTATACAATAGATACAGTAGATGCTTCTCTCCTGAAAACCTACTAAAACGGTGTCAATTATTAAATGAGACTTCGCATCAATTTTAGGTGATCTTTACCTAGAAAATCACTTCTTTTCTGAAATCTAGTTGCTGCTATTGACTTTATCTGCCCTGTCGAGTTGATAAAAATAAAGCCAAAAAAAAAAAAAATGGATTACCGGAGAGTTAATAGGAAGGTATTCAGCTGAGAATTTATTATTGGGTGTGCTGTAAGATAGGGGATAGTAGGTTGACTGAGAGCTACAGGTTGAGAAAGGGTCATCATTCTCAGAACATCATTATTATTATAATAATTTTGGAAAGATAACCACAAACAAAAGAATATCCTTAAAAGTCAATAATAGTATTATTAAGAATCAGCCTGCTTCTGGAGAAATTGCCGCATACTTTACTTGTATTTTTGAAAGTAATATTTGAATTCGCTGTACTATTTCCAAAACTAGTATCTCATCTTCATTTTTTCTTCCCCCATAGAATCTGTTCACCTTCGTAATCTAATCTAAAAGCTGGACCGGAATTGATGGATTGTACGTCTATAACCACAATCAAATTTATGTACAATATCCTGGAAGCACCACCACTCCATTTATATAATAAGTCACTAGAACTTGAAATTTATCCCCGTACGTTAAAGTTAGCTTTGGTTTTACCACTGCATATAAAGTGTGATCCAAATGTCATCACTGCAACAATCGACCTATTTCCATTTTGTCCACCTATTCAAACATCAACGACTTATTTCCAATAAAATGATGGATTAGAGAGTGACAAATTTAAAGTGTCCTGATTTTAAACTGCAATTATCAAAAAACGAAATAAGTTGGACCACAAACATTGTAGACTAAACTCTTAACTTTAATAATAACTTAAACACTTAATCCTAAATAAACAATTAATACTTAAAAATTACATCGATTAGGCAGATGACGTCCGTTTATTTCGATTCAGAACTGACATCGAAGCAAGACTGAACGCTTTGCACATTTCTGGTGAAATCTCATCATCTTATCGAATGTTTCATTTTATGTCTTCCAGGGTTTCAGGTCGGTTCTGATACACTTTAATATTTTATATAACATAACCCCATAAGAGAGAGCGAGGAGGCCACAACTGATCTCCAAGCTGGTAAGTCAGACAACCAGGAAAGAACTCTCGTAACACTCCCATAGACCTGTTGGCACCATCTTGCTGATTCCAAATATCGTTTATTGGTAATCGGAGTCAAGCGATGGCATCCATTAAGAACGTTTCAACCATTTAAGAACTGCGATTCCCATTTATCTTAAAAAAATTACGGTGCAAATACTCCAGCTGAGCATATTCCACATCACACAGTTACCCTTTGAGTTTGCAGCTCTTCTTCGAATATAACTTGAGGGTTTTCAGCAGACCTGTAACGTAGATTTAGTTTGTTCTTCCCCCCATGCAATTGAAAATGTGTTTCGTCACTCGTAATTATTTTGTTGACAAAATTATCCCCTTTGCCCAAAATCCATTGAAATCGACTGAATTTCAAACGTGACAATCAGTCTATTGAAAGAAGTTTTTGGGCTTTTTGCCATTTGTAAGGTCTAAAGAGTAAATCTTTCGTTGTTCTTACCGACTCACGTGAAATTCCTACTTGCTGCTATAAACATCTCACGGATTGATTGCAATTTTCTTCAATTCTGTTCCTAACTTGCAAAGTATTCCCTTCTGTTCAAGCAGCTTTTTCCTCTCTGCAAGTTTAGTATCCCTAACAGAGGCTGTTCGACCAAATTTTTGGACCCATATTGTCCAATTGTTCTGCAATATTGAGACGCTGGAAAATTAAATTGTTATTGAAACCACCTCGTTTTCAAAATGCTCTTCACAAGGAATCCTTTGTTCAATCGGCCACCGCTCTTTTCCAAAGTAACTTGAAGGTTCACAGTTAAAATTGCACTTGTAGCAAATGTAGTGTACTTGCAGTGTCGGGGAAGACGGAAATGGAAACTATGTAGAGAGCAAACAGGGTTATTGAACAGGTGGACAAATGGATGGAACTCATGAAACTGAAGCTGGCACCAGAAAAGATAGAAGCACTATTGCTAACTGGAATAAGAAAAACGAAACCCATCACATTTAAAATAAAAGGAGAAAATATAACCCCAAAGGAAGCGCTAAAATATCTAGCTGTAACCTTTGATAAGAGCCTATACTTTAATCGCCATATCACCACAGTAGCAGCCAAAGCACTGAAAAGTGCAGCAGCGTTAGATAAATTAATGCCCAACGTAGGAGGAACCGGCAGTAGTAAGCGAAAACTTCTTTGCTCGGTGGTTCACTCCACAATGCTATACGCAGCCCCGATTTGGGCAAATGCTTTGAGAAAACATGTGATTATACAAAACTTGATAACCTTTCAAAGGAAAATGGCGCTAAGAGTATGCTGTGCTTAACGGACTGTCTCTATGGATGCTGCCCTAGTGTAAGTCGGCATACCACCTATAGAACTTATGGTAGAAGAGAGGGTAGAAGTCTACAAAGGCAGATCAAACGGCGATGGCACACAGGCCTACAAAAAGGCACTAGCGAAGGCCCGAATGTACCAAGTCTGGCAAAACCAGTGGAGTCTATTCACTAAGGGATACTGGACCTAGAATGCTAATACCTGATGTGGAGCGTAGGGCAACTAGAAAACACGGCGAAACAAATTTTTACGTCGGCCAAGTTTTGAGCGGATATGGCTGTTTCAGGAACTTTCTCCATAGCATCGGTAGGTCCACAGATTGCCTCTGTATTTACTGTGGACTCACAGACACCGCGGCGCATACCGTTTTTGAGTGTGACAGGTGGATACCTGAAAGGGATAAATGGAAAAATAATACGGGACAAACACTAGGCCCATCAACTATGGTCGAACAAATGATCTCTTAGGAGGACTTATGGGCAGATACATCAAGGATGGTCCAAGACATCATGACAATAAAAATGCTAGACAAGCGAAACGGGAAAGAAGCCGAAAGACAGTTAAAATTATGGAAATAAGTATTTATTTCTTGTTTTTATTAAGTAAAAACAAAACACTCTTAATTTGTCACCCTATATTAAAAAATACGATACTTGAGAGTCAACATGGGCCTTGCGACAAAAAATCATTTGAATCAGCTAGTTGTAATTTTTATAAATATGTTATAAGAGGATCTGGATAAAGGTAACTTATGTTTTGGGTTTGTTTTTCGAAAACTTTTGATACAGTTATTACAAAAAAGTTTATAGTAAGGAAAATTGAAACAGCGGAACCATATCGGATCTGATTCATTATTTTCTAATGGGACGCTAATTGTTGACGTAAATGGTCATAAATCTGATGAGAAAGATCTAACTTTGGGGGTTCCGCAGGGGGGTCACTTTTGGGTCCACTACTTTTCTTACTATTCCTAAATGATTTGCCGCAATGGATACATGGAAAAATCATGTTTGCAGATGATACTACAATAGCTTTATCTAGTGAAACTTTAGACCATGTAAGATTGGAAGCTGAAGATAAATGACATGGAAATTTGTTGCAAAAATATCGCCATAACATTGAACAGTAAAAACCATATGTATATATTTCTCCAAAAGAAGGGAAATACCACCTGACTACTGTATAAAGGTAAACAAATCTTCAACTGTTTCCTATACAAACGTTCTTGGATTATATATCGACTTCAAACTTACTTGGAACTATCACATAGATAGCCGTCTGCAGGCCACACTCCAGATATTTTGTCTTCTTGATCCATTCTGAGACAGCCGGGCTTCACTGCCGCGTCCCACTGTTCCAGTAAATGTTGGCCCTCCTCCGGTCAAGAAAACGTCATAGGCGTACAGGAGAATGCATAAGTAATCTGCTTGGATATCGGTTGTTACTGGGTCCATGTAAAGGATGAATATCAGGAGAGGGCCAACCCATGTTGGACGCCGACACGTATGGGAAACACGAGATGCCAGCTGGGCTTCAGACGACACTGCTGGAGTCACGGTAAAGGAGCTGCGTCCAGTGCATGGATGGTCCATGGACTCCAAATGAGAGGAGCGGGTGGCAGATCAGTTCACGGCTATCCCGTCAAATGCCTTTTCCCGGGCGAGGAAGCATAAGTGGACAAGTAGCCTAGAGGCGTGGGTGACAAAACGCACAAAGCCGCATTGGTTGGATGTAATGTTGACGATTGTACCTACGCGGCTATCGATGATACGCTCGAAGATCCTTATGGTGTGGCATAGCAGGCGGATTGGTCGATAGTTGGCGCATTCGTTGACGTGGCCTAATGCCTTTCCAGATAGGCAGCGTTATGCTCGTGTTCCAGGCTTTGGGCACTTCGCCTTCTACCACGACCCTGTTGAACAGGACTGCTAGGTATTCGGCGCCTTGTTATCCAATTACCTTCCAAACTTCAACTGGGATATCATCTCGGCCTATCGCCCTTCCCCTTCCCGTTCTTTATTTTCTTGATCGCCTCTTGAAGTTTCTGCAGTTAAGTGGGGCGGTTCCATGGGTGCTCCACACTTTGGATCGGCAGGTGGGGGAATTCTTCGGTGCTAATCTTGGAGAAGTAGTCGCTCCATCGTTACAGGATCGCGGCTACTAGGATCTTCATCTTTGATACTCATGACGTGGCTAATGTCCTGACTTGAGCGGTGGCGGGAGCGAGCAAGGCGAAGGTTGCTCCTTGGTGTGTCTCCAATTCCTCGTACAGTTCCACGTAATGTATATATATATATATATATATATATATATATATATATATATATGTAATATATGTATATATATACGTAATGTATATATATATATATATATATATATATATATATATATATATATATATATATATATACATTACGTGGAACTGTACGAGGAATTGGAGACACACCAAGGAGCACCAGATTGGAGTTGACACCAAGGTCAACAATTAGCGTCCCATTAGAAAATAATGAATCAGATCCGATATGGTTCCGCTGTTTCAATTTTCCTTACTATAAACGTTTTTGTAATAACTGTATCAAAAGTTTTCGAAAAACAAACCCAAAACATAAGTTACCTTTATCCAGATCCTCTTATAACATATTTATAAAAATTACAAGTAGTTGGTTCAAATGATTTTTTGTCGCAAGGCCCATGTTGACTCTCAAGTATCGTATTTTTTAATATAGGGTGACAAATTAAGAGTGTTTTGTTTTTACTTAATAAAAACAAGAAATAATTACTTATTTCCATAATTTTAACTGTCTTTCGGCTTCTTTCCCGTTTCGCTTGTCTAGCATTTTTATTGTCATGATGTCTTGGATCATCCTTGATGTATCTGCCCATAAGTCCTCCGACGAGATCATTTGTTCGACCATAGTTGATGGGTCTAGTGTTTGTCCCGTATTATTTTTCCATTTATCCCTTTCAGGTATCCACCTGTCACATTCAAAAACGGTATGCGCCGCGGTGTCTGTGAGTCCTCAGTAAATACAGAGGCAATCTGTGGTCCTACCGATGCTATGGAGAAAGTTCCTGAAACAGCCATATCCGCTCAAAACTTGGCCGACGTAAAAATTTGTTTCGCCGTGTTTTCTAGTTGCCCTACGCTCCACATCAGGTATTAGCATTCTAGGTCCAGTATCCCTTAGTGAATAGACTCCACTGGTTTTGCCAGACTTGGTACATTCGGGCCTTCGCTAGTGCCTTTTTGTAGGCCTGTGTGCTATCGCCGTTTGATCTGCCATTGTAGACTTCTACCCTCTCTTCTACCATAAGTTCTATAGGTGGTATGCCGACTTACACTACGGCAGCATCCATAGAGACAGTCCGTTAAGCACAGCATACTCTTAGCGCCATTTTCCTTTGAACGGTTATCAAGTTTTGTATAATCACATGTTTTCTCAAAGCATTTTCCCAAATCGGGGCTGCGTATAGCATTGTGGAGTGAACCACCGAGCAAAGAAGTTTTCGCTTACTACTGCCGGGTCCTCCTACGTTGGGCATTAATTTATCTAACGCTGCTGCACTTTTCAGTGCTTTGGCTGCTACTGTGGTGATATGGCGATTAAAGTATAGGCTCTTATCAAAGGTTACAGCTAGATATTTTAGCGATTCCTTTGGGGTTATATTTTCTCCTTTTATTTTAATTGTGATGGGTTTCGTTTTTCTTATTCCAGTTAGCAATAGTGCTTCTATCTTTTCTGGTGCCAGCTTCAGTTTCATGAGTTCCATCCATTTGTCCACCTGTTCAATAACGCTGTTTACTCTCGACATAGTTTCCATTTCCGTCTTCCCCGACACTACAAGTACATACATTTGCTACAAGTACAATTTTAACTGTGAACCTTTGGAAAAGAGCGGTGGCCGATTGAACAAAGGATTCCTTGTGAAGAGCATTTTGAAAACGAGGTGGTTTCAATAACAATTTAATTTTCCAGCGTCTCAATATTGCAGAACAATTGGACAATGTGGGTCCAAAAATTTGGTCGAACAGGCACTGTTAGGGATACTAAACTTGCAGAGAGGAAAAAGCTGCTTGAACAGAAGGGAATACTTTGCAAGTTAGGAACAGAATTGAAGAAAATTACAATCAATCCGTGAGATGTTAATAGCAGCAAGTAGGAATTTCACGTGAGTCGGTAAGAACAACGAAAGATTTACTCTTTCGGCCTTGCAAATGGCAAAAAGCCCAAAAACTTCTTCCAATTGACTGATTGTCATGTTTGAAATTCAGTCGATTTCAATGGATTTTGGGCAAAGTGGATAATTTTGTCAACAAAATAATTACGAGTGACGAAACACATTTTCAATTGCATGGGGGGAAGAACAAACTAAATCTACGTTACAGGTCTGCTGAAAACCCTCAAGTTATATTCGAAGAAGAGCTGCAAACTCAAAGGGTAACTGTGTGATGTGGAATATGCTCAGCTGGAGTATTTGCACCGTAATTTTTTGAAGATAAATGGGAATCGCAGTTCTTAAATGGTTGAAACGTTCTTAATGGATGCCATCGCTTGACTCCGATTACCAATAAACGATATTTGGAATCAGCAAGATGGTGTCCACAGGTCTATGGGAGTGTTACGAGGGTGTTACTTTCCTGGTTGTCTGACTTACCAGCTTGGAGATCAGTTGTGGCCTCCTCGCTCTCTCTTATGTTATATAAAATATTAAAGTGTATCAGAACCGACCTGAAACCCTGGAAGACATAAAATGAAACATTCGATAAGATGATGAGATTTCACCAGAAATGTGTATATATATATATATATATATATATATATATATATATATATATTATTGTTATCGAAAATTCCCCTTTAAGGAGAGCGCTAAAACACAATAAATTAATTTTTTCTGCCTTCTTCTTTCTGCCCAGAAACCTCTCATATATTCCCTGTGTTTCTTTTTCATCTCTTCTGTCCACTTCCTTCCTGTTTTCTTCTCTTTGGGAGTTTGTTCAAACTTCTGTTTTCTTCTTTATCTCTGTATTTTTTCCTGTCAGTCATGTCTTTTGTGGAGATGTTGAGTATCTTGAGGTCTTCCAAGGTTTCCTTTACACAGTTAGTTTTCACTGTATTAGTCATCACTATTTTAAAAATTTTCTTGGTCAGTCTGTTTTCATTCATCCTATATATGTGTCCATAGAATTTTGCACTTCTTTTCCTGATGTTGTTTGTAACCGTCTCTGTCTGTTCATACAGTTCTTTTGTTGGTCTCTTTATCCAGATCCCCTCTTTCTGAACCGGCCCATAGATCTTTCTTAGTATTTTCCTCTCTTGTTTTTCTAAATCCTTGATTTTCATTCGTCCCTTGATTACCGTTGTTTCTGAGGCATACAAGGCCTCTGGTAGAACTACTGTATTGTAGTGTCCTAATTTAGCATTGATAGAGATACTCCTTTTGTTGTAGTGGTTCCATTTAAGTCTGTATGCTTGTTGTAGTTTTTTGACCCTTTCTTCATTGGATTTTGTGTTCAGTCCCGTTTTCTGTATAATCTCTCCCAGGTATTTGAAACTGTCTACTTGTGTTGTCTTTCCATACTTAGTTATAAGTGAGTGTTTGTCTGCGGATTTTGTGTCCATGTACTGCGTTTTTTCGTAGGAGATTTGTCCCTGCTTTGGATGAGATTTCGTGGAGTGTCTCTAGAGCTACTTTGGCGACTTTTCTACTATTTATTATGATGGCTATATCTTCAGCGAATGCCAAACATTTTATGTTTATGATTCTATCCTTATGTCTTCCCATCTTTACCCCACTGACTCCTTTTTCCCATGTCCTGATTATTTTCTCTAAAACTGAATTAAATAGAATGGGTGAGAGGCCATCTCCCTATCTCACTCCTGTCTTGATTTCAAATGGTTCTGATACCTCTCCCTTGAACTAA
Source organism: Phosphuga atrata (assembly GCA_944588485.1). Lineage (NCBI taxonomy): Eukaryota > Metazoa > Arthropoda > Insecta > Coleoptera > Silphidae > Phosphuga > Phosphuga atrata. The sequence goes on along the minus strand of OX155893.1, from coordinate 78,983,411 downwards.
TTCAATTTTGATGTGGTATTTGTTAGTGTTTCCTGGATAAGATTTCTTGTCTTGTTGTCCACCTTCATTTCTTCCAATGTGTTGAAGAGTGTTTTTCTATCTATGAAGTCGTAGGCCTTTTTGAAGTCGACGAATATTACAGTGGTGTTCCTGGTCTTTCTCGTTGTTAGTATTGTTTTCAAGCACCAGATCTGTTCACTGCATGATCTTCCTTTCCTGAACCCTCTTTGGTATCCTCCTATCTGTGGGTCTATCTGAGGTTCTAGCCAATTTAACAGGGATTTGGACAGAATTTTGTATATCACAGGTAGTAATGATATTCCTCGGTAGTTATTAGGATCCGTTTTGTCTACTTTCTTGTGGAGGGGGTGTATTAGGGCTAACTTTAGCTTTTTGGGCTAACCCAGATGTTTTCGATGATCCTGTGTATTTTAGGTGTAATGTTTTCATGGTCTAGCTTCCAGATTTCCGAAATCAGTCCATGTTCTCCAGGTGCTCTGTAATTTTTCAGTGATTTTATTATGCTTACAATTTCTTCGAGTGTAGGGGGTTTGCAATCCGGGTTAGGTTCTGGCTTTTCGAACTGTAGTTTCTGTGTTGGTTTTTCACAGTTGAGTAGTGTATCAAAGTATTCAATCATAATCTTTTTCTGATTTTGAGGTAAAATCCATTACAGAATCCAGTATCGATTTGTGTACTACAAATCCTGTTCCGAAGAGTTTGAGGTTTCTTTTTGAAATGGTTATGGCTGGCTTCCCTTTGTATATTCTGTAGTTTTCCGAGTCAAAGTGGTTCTCATCTGAGAATCGTGTTTCCTGTATTGCCCGTATTTTGATTTTGAATTTATCCATGACGTTCGTCAGTTGTTTCAATTTACCTACTTTCAGTAGTAGTGTAAAATATTCTCTTAGTCTTGAGTGTTTTTGAGAGGCTCCGGTTCTTCTCTTCAGGACATGCCTGGTCCCCTAGAATCCGATGATCAGGTCTATTACCCAGCCTTTTGAACTGGGGCCCAGGGTAGTGGTTTATTTCCCGTTGTTCTGACATGATTACTAGTTTGTGTTGAGGTTTTAGCGGTGAAATCCAAACGGATCTCACAAAATTTCGACTGGAGTTTTGAGTTCCAGAAGGTTCAATCACAGCCGAGCTCACAGAGCCAACAGACGCTGACCAGAGTACTGGTGGTTCCCACACAGACGTGTCTGGATTTTCACCTGTAACCCTAGGCAGGGTCCCTCACAAGGTGCTACCATCCGGAGCCAGATGGACCCAGGTTTTTTAATGAGGTGTTACTCCTCTCCTTTCTTTAAAAATTATTCAATCCAAAAAACAAACAAAAAAGTTTATATAAATATATATATATATATATATATATATATATATATATATATATATATATATATATATATATATAAATATATATATATATATATATATATATATATATATATATATATATATATATATATATATATATATATATATATATATATATATATATATATATATATATATATATATATTGTATTTGAGGTTTTTGCGGATAGATACCTGTGCTGTATTGTTTTCTCGGGGATTCTGCGTTTACCTACTTTCAGTAGTAGTGTAAAATATTCTCTTAGTCTTGAGTGTTTTTGAGAGGCTCCGGTTCTTCTCTTCAGGACATGCCTGGTCCCCTAGAATCCGATGATCAGGTCTATTACCCAGCCTTTTGAACTGGGGCCCAGGGTAGTGGTTTATTTCCCGTTGTTCTGACATGATTACTAGTTTGTGTTGAGGTTTTAGAGGTGAAATCCAAACGGATCTCACAAAATTTCGACTGGAGTTTTGAGTTCCAGAAGGTTCAATCACAGCCGAGCTCACAGAGCCAACAGACGCTGACCAGAGTACTGGTGGTTCCCACACAGACGTGTCTGGATTTTCACCTGTAACCCTAGGCAGGGTCCCTCACAAGGTGCTACCATCCGGAGCCAGATGGACCCAGGTTTTTTAATGAGGTGTTACTCCTCTCCTTTCTTTCAAAATTATTCAATCCAAAAAACAAACAAAAAAGTTTATATAAATATATATATATATATATATATATATATATATATATATATATATATATATATATATATATATATATATATAAATATATATATATATATATATATATATATATATATATATATATATATATATATATATATATATATATATATATATATATATTGTATTTGAGGTTTTCGCGGATAGATACCTGTGCTGTATTGTTTTCTCGGGGATTCTGCGTTGATGCTGAGGGTTGGCTCTGAAAAGAACCGGATTCTCGACGTTTCGGCGAACTAACATTCGCCATTCTCAAGAGATATATGCGTCCGTGCGGGTCAACCGTTAGACGCATACTGTCTGTAATAAGTCTGTAATAAGTATGCGTCTAACGGTTGACCCGCACGGACGCATATATCTCTTGAGAATGGCGAATGTTAGTTCGCCGAAACGTCGAGAATCCGGTTCTTTTCAGAGCCAACCCTCAGCATCAACGCGGAATCCCCGAGAAAACAATACAACACATATATATATATATATATATATATATATATATATATATATATATATATATATATATATATATATATATATATATATATATATATATATATATATATATATATATATATATATATATATATATATATATATATATATATATATATATATATATATATAGTGTTATATCGCAAAGTTTATTCAGGATTTTCATGTATTTACTACACAACCTGCAAACACCAAAAACATTCTTAAGAATTTATTCTAATGGCCGTTGCGACGTAAATCTCCGAAACTCACTTACTTCTTTATTTAGATTTTTCGCTCTGTCGCGTTTTATGCAAAAATAATCACATTAAAAAAAGCAACAGTGTGATTGTAATTAAAACTGAAACAAAGTGTCGAGAAGGATTCGTTAATCGCGTCGAAAACAATAAAAATAGTAATAATATGAAAACAAGTATAATGAGGGGATGAATATTTATGAACGTTCGACATTCTTTTTGTTTGAATTTTTTTTTATTGCTTGATTTTAATTCCCGTTCTTTCCATTTACTTTGCACAGACAAGGACAGGGCAAAATGGAAATTGTTATAAAAATAGGACGTCGTGCGGCAATCAATATTTTTTTTATTAAATTGTGTTTTGTACTAATATACACACTTATTCCAATGAACACAATCTAGACTTGTTCAATATCTAGATTATCTATATAATGTATATTTCCTCTAGAATAAATAGTAATAAACTATTTATTCTACTTGAATTAAAGAATTCGCTATCTTTTAACCACTAATTAGTGGTTAAAACAAAGTGAATTTTTCAATTCAAGTAAGTATGGATTACCACATAGTAACGGTAGCAACCATCCTTTTCATATTTATTCTACATTTATAAAAATAATTCATATGGAACAAAATAGTAGAGCTATATAATCTAACCTTATGTTGTAATGAAACTTATCTCAATCTATATAACAATATCCAGATGTACCTAATAGATTAATATATGTTAATATACATACATTAATCTATTATATATAATGTATATATGACTGTGTCTAATTTATGAAGATCAACACATTTTCATTTTTGTATTAGTTTGAGCTTAAGTAATATGTGTGAAGTAAAATATGTAACATAGATAAAATATACATTATTGTGATTAGTCTGTATTCAGATACCATATTTTAAATCTCCTACATTTATCACTTATATTCTGTAATATAAACTATATAAATTAGAGAATAAAGATTATCTAGAATAAAACTTCACCTTTCGTTTTTTAAACGAATCTAGAGAATTTACACAAATATAGATTGTTAGTCTAGACATCATAAAATCAGAATCATATACAAATCTTGATATAACATGTGTAAGACTAATCTATTCAATGTAATCTATATTCTAATGCCTAGTTAATATAAAATTACTATTTTTAGTCTCTTTGTTAACATTTATTTAGTCTAATTCAAGATTTGTTTCTTTAACTTTATATTAAATGTAGTCTATAGATTCATACCATACTAGTAATTTGCAGTGTATCTAGCAAACCATATACAAATTATTCCTTAATTAATCTGAACTATCACTCTTCTTCCTCTTTTTCTTCTTTCTCCTCTTCTGATCTTCTTCACTTGATTCTTCACTACTGCTGCTACTTTTCTTTTTCCTTCTTCTTTCCTTTTTTCCTTCATCCTCGCTAGAACTATCACTACTACTAGAACTAGATTCAGTCTTTTTAACTTCCCTCTCACTATATTTATGCTTCCTTGCATCAGGGTTAGTGTTCTTCTTATATGAATCTTCATAAGACTTTTTCTTATTAGAATCTTCATAATATTTTTTCTTATTGTAATCTTCAACACCTCTTCTCCTATCATAATCTTCAGAATATTTTTTCCTATTGTAATCCTCTGCTCGTCTTATCTCATAATCCTCTGAAGATTTCTTATCATAATTCTTTCTGCTTCTACTTCCTTCTGCACTTTTATAACTTGAATATTTTGAATCCTGATATTCCCTTCTATCTTCTTTTAAATATCTTCTATCCTTTCTGCTATCATCAGGAGAATTTCTTTTGTTTCTTCCAGCATAATTTATTCTCTTCTCATTTTCTTCAGAAGAATCATCTTGTCTTTTTTCAGATCTATCGCTTCTGTTTTTTCTTCTTTTCTGTCCATCCTCATTAGAAGAATAATTTCTTTTCTTCTTTGAAATCTCTCTTATTTCATGTGTTTCTTCATTAGATGAAGAATCTTTTCTATTCCTCTTATCAGGAGATCTTTTCTGATTTCTTGATGATTTCTTGAATTCATCATTGCTTCTTCTACCTTGTTTCCTACTGCTTCCTTCATCTTCAGAAAGTGAACTTTGTCTATTTCTTGCTGAATATTCGTCCTGTTTTCTATTTTCCTTGTATCTTTTGGGGTACGATCTTTGTCTATTACTGGAATAATATTCTTTATTTCTATTTTTCTCAAAGTTATCTCTCCTATTATTCCTTCTTTCTTCATCTTCAGAAAAATAATCTCTTCTAGATTTAGGAGAACTTCCTCTTCTTCTTTCATTTTCTTTAGTCCTCCATGAAAAATCCTTATGAAACCTCTCTGAATTTTCTTTGTTTCTTCCTGGATATTTACCATCTTTCGTCCCATTCAAGTTCTTATTACTTTCATCATCTCTAAATTTTCCATTTTCCTCACGATTCTCATAATTAAATTTATTTTGACTTTTATATTTTCCCTTGCCTAAATCATTTTTAATATCTCTGCTTTTTCTCCCTGAATCATCATAGGTGGTAACTCCTCTTCCCTTTCCATGCCATTTGATCTTTGAAACAGATTGGGAGAAATCCACGTGAATTCTGCGATCATCAATCAAAACATTGTCCATCTTAAAATAAGCATCCTCACAAGATTTCTGTTCTTCAAATTCGACGAACGCATATTGTAAAGAATCTCCAGATTTTCTGTCTCGAATAACTTCACAAGATTTTATTTTACCAAAACGACTGAAAATAATTTCAAGATCATCATCAGTGGTTACAGGATTTAATTTACAAACGAATAAAACATTTTCCGGGGGAGCCATATCAGCATCAGGTAGATCTCCAACCATTTCCAAGATAGTAGCTCTCGCTTTGGCTTCCCTTTCTGCTAACATTTCGATGATCTCTGCAGCACTTTTTCCTTCTGTATCATCAATGTCTTCATCGGCAGCTATTCGACCTCCTTGTAGTCTTTCTGCTGTTGGTGAAGGGGAGCGGGAAGGAGGTCTCATATTTTGCAAATCAGGAAATGGGTCATCCAAAATAACTGTATGAGTTATTCTAACATCTTGATAAGGTCTGTTATCATTATCACAAATGGTTTCATTTAAGAGTTCTAACACATCTAAACCTTCCATAATCTCACCAAAAACACAATGTTTCTCATCTAAGTAAGTTAGATCTTCTCCTAGCGTAATGAAAAATTGGGAACCTATCATTCCTTCCTCATTTCCTACAAATGATAACAAACCTAAATGAGTATGTTTTATTCTTGGAACCTTTTCACTTTGGAAGTATCTTTTCAGGGGACCTTCTAGGACTCCGTATATAGATCCACCTTCAACTCTGGAACCTGTTGGATCTCCAGTTTGTGCTATAAAGCCCCGACTAATGGTGTGAAACAAGTTGTAATTGTAAAATTTCATTTTGCAGAGCTTTAGGAAGTTCAGGGATGCTCTAGGACGCTCCTTTAAGAAGAGGTCAACGGTTATATCCCCAAGGGTTGTTTCTATAACTACAGACATCTGAAAATTAAGTTTGAGTGGATTTATAAGTGAACAATAATTGTGTTATTAACTAGTTACCTTGATGGTGTTGGAAAACTATAGTTGTGAGGGATAATTTTCACTATATAAAAGTAAACATGTTTCTAGGTTACATTGATAACAAAATATTGAACGTCAAACGATTACAGCGGTGCCATCTAAGAATAAGTTAGTATTTTCTCAAAACTATTAAAGATTTCTTTAGAAACTTTAGGAATTAACTTTAGAAAGAGTTTTAATTTGAGATATACGAAACATGTTTAATGTGTTTCTTGTCTCCAGTTTGATTTTATGTGTCTCAATTAGTTTTTGTTTGATTTATTGCAATTATTATATTTTTATAGAATACCTACAAATTTATGTAGTGCTGCCATCTATCAGCTTTATAGCTACCTTCGATATTAAATACTGTCTTGATTTTCCGGAAGATGGCAAAAACAAATTCACAAATTCAAATCCCACTTTATTTTATATAAATCATAATTTAAAATATTATTTAGACAATAGACACTATAAGATAGTCAAGACTAGATAAGCAAGACTCAGCATAGAAGACTAGACCTACTGGATAAGAGAGTTAATTGTTTTAGCCTTAACTATATGAAACTACATGTTAAATTATTTGAATAAAACTAATTTTGTAATTTGTTTCATGTGATTGTTTATTTATGACTATAGTTTCACCAACACAGTGACATTTTCAGATTGAAGAGATTGGAATCTAAAGATGCCACTGTGTAGGTGAAACTATAGTCATAAACAAACAATCACATGTAACAAATCACAAAATTAGTTTTATTCAGATAACTTACAGGTTAAAACTAGACAGAAAGGCTTGACAGGCAAGGCTTGACAGACAAGCCTAGACAGACAAGACTAGACCGACAAGACTAGGCACAGAAGACCAGACAGAAAAGACTCGACATACAAGACTAGATCATCATCATATTACATGGCGATCCTGCTACAAAACTAAGTTTATGCCAAAGAAGCATGTCAGAATGGGTACATCTAATACAAAACATAGTGAAGTGACTGACACCGGAGTAGTAAACTCGAACTTCATCGTAGAAGAGAACGACATAAAACTGCCGAATGATGTTAGAATAATGTTCTACATTATTACTGGTGCAGTTGTGGCACTCGTAGCCCTAAAGTTCCGTGAAACTTATAGACGAGGTATTAAGAAGAACTTGTCCAGGAGCATGTACCTGAGGTCCCAAGCTTCAGATGCCTAGAGGATAGCTTCCAGAGTGACGGCATCAGAAAGCACGGAGGTGCAGTCACCCAAACCCAAAATATGGCAGCATCAGCCAATTATTCAAAGGAGCAACGCTCTGGTATGTCGATTGTGCAAAGCAAAATTGTAATTATGCAATAATTGCTGCGGTCGTGGTGTTTAGTTTTATATTTGATATGCTTAGCGGGTTAATTTTAATTGAAAAATTTATGGAGTAAGCATTTAAAATGTAGGTCAAGTAAATATTTTAATGTTAATATGCTCCTCAATGCTCCTCAATATTAATAAACTCCTCACGATAAATGACAAAAGACTGGGAGAACACTTATACTAGACTCTTGGAACTCAAACAAATTATTGTGAACGAATCAAAACGTGTACTTAAAAAACAGGTACCAAAGTCCGAAGGTAGTATTCTAAAAGAAGTTCACGACAATCTTTTACTTAATTATAATAAGTTCATTCATAAAACCTCTCTCGTATATCCGATTTTAATCGAACAGGAACTTTTGGTGGTTAGAAAACTTTTTATTTCAGTTCGCGATAGAGTAATCAGGTCATACCAAGTACTAGGCGTGAACTATAGAGTCACTAGCTCGTGTCTTGAGGGTATTAACCCTGCGATAAAAGAAGAGGTTCTGGAAAAAGAATCGTTAGAAAGTTCGTCATCGGAAGAATCGGAAGAATTTAGCAACATGGCGATGACTAAATTAGAATTTTTTAATTTGGTTAGTAGAATTCTGCCAAATGAATTTGATGGTAATGCAGACAAGTTAAAATCATTTTTGGACTCATTGAACCTACTATCAGCTAATGCACAAGGTCACGAGTTAAACGCTGTAGCTTATGTAAGAACGAGAATCACGGGAAAAGGTCGAGATTGGTGATAATGATAGCCTAGATCAAATTATCATTAAAATTAAATCAGGAATAAAAAATGAAAGTTCTCAGCTTTTAACAGCAAAATTATTTGCACTTAAGCAAAATCATATGGACTCCACTAAATACGCTTCCGAAATTGAATTGTTGTCAACTTGCTTGAAAAGAGCGAGGGCGTTCCAGAGGCTGTTGCTGAGACTTACTCGGCCAATACTACTATACAAGCGTTATGTAAAAATTCCAGATCAGAGAGAGCTAAACTAGTAATGGAGGCATGCACATTCAGTACTTGCCAGGAAGCTATTACCAAGTTTGTAAATGTCAACCCCGAGGAAAATGTCACCGTTTTATATACGCAACAACGTTCAGATAGACCTAGCCAAAATTATCGCGGTAGAAATAATTGGAATAATTCGAATAATTATTCAAATTCAAATGGCGCGGACAATTCGGATGCCAACAGGCAAAACCAGAACTATCGGAATCGAGGGAATAGACGACCTTACCGAAGAGGTAGAGGACGTCGGTTCGTAAGAGCCTATGAAACCGAAAGAGTCCTAAATAATTTGAATATGGACCTAGCACTTGCGAATTTTATCGTAATTAAAACTGAAATGACCGAGAATTAAACAATTGTCTTGCTATTAGATACGGGAGCCGATATTTCATTGTTTAAAAGGAATAAAATTATTCCTAGACAGCTCATACACAGGTCAGAAATAAGTAAGATCAAAGGCGTAACGGAAGGTCTCACGTTCAATAGGAAGTACCAATACAAAAATTTTAATAAACAATCACGTAATAGAGCATGTTTTTCATATAGTTAATGAACATTTTCCAATATATGCAGATGGCATATTGGGAAGAGAATTTATTGCTAAATATCAGTGTCAATTAGAGTACGCCAACTGGACAATAACAATGAGAACGTCTAGAGCAGAATTAACGATACCAATTTATGACAGTCCGGAAAAAGATACATTAATTGTTCCACCGCGATCGGAAGTAATTAGAAGAGTAAAAAGATTAGAGAAACTAAGGAAAGATAGCATAATTTTAAACAATGAGATAGCCCCGGGAATTTTTTTCGCGGACACAATAGTCTCAAAAGACAGTCCATTTGCAAAATTATTAAATACAACTTTCAAAAGTGTTAAAATAAAAACTTCAAATATACAAACAGCAAGATTAGATAGTTATGTGGTTCATACAATTAACAATAAGAATATTAATAGAGACAAGGCATTGCTACAGGAACTAAACACACAGATTCCAAATTTTGTCCGAGATAAAACAATTGATCTTTGTAAAGAGTTTTGGGATATTTTTGGCTTAAAGGATGATAAGTTACCAGCAAATAATTTTTATACTCAAAAAATTAAGGTAACAGACGAAACCCTAGTATATAAGTACAAGAAATTACAGAATTCCGCATACTCAGCTCTCGGAAGTAAATATGCAGGTAAAACAAATGATAAAGGACAAAATAAATGAACCATCAACAGCGGCATATAATAGTCCAGTTTTCTTAGTACCTAAAAAGTCTACTAACGACACTAAAAAATGGCGACTCTTAATTGATTATACTGCCCTCCTAAGCCAAAAAGTCGTATCTCATAATTTTAATGAATTGCTTATTTCAGCAGATTGGGAACTAGTGGCTTACATTCAACAGATTTCCTTAGCGAATTGGACGTATATCTATCATATAGTGCACAATTTTAGTTTCAGCATAAGACGCATCTCTAAAATACAACGAAAATCTAATCTCTGAGATGCGGCCGTTTCGCTTAGAATTTCAGGGAGTTTGTAATCCGACCTTCTAAGATCCGCCTACATCGCTTAGCTCATTAATACTTCAACTTTCCGCATTACAACGCTTTCTCGTTTTGATAGTGTGCAAACGTGGTAAAAAAAAATCTGTGTTTTGTGAGAGCCGATAATTTTGTGAAATTAGCGAGACTTTGAAAGTGTGTAATTCCAGACGTTAGTGCACATACGGTGAGTACCTTAATATTAAATTAATTAAAACTATTGTATGCCAGGCAAATTTTTGCTATGTTCTAGACCGAATTATGGACAAATCTACAGGATTTAGGGGGCATCAGTTAGTTATGCTGGCTTTAAATAAGAAAACAGAAGAGTACGTACCTTCCAATTATGAAGATAGTGACGAAATTTCCGATAATGCCAACGACAATTCATCAAAAAAATGCTGGGGTTTTGTCAATCTAGTCGGTTATAACCAAGGGGTCATCTTCATGTAACAATGAACTTACAAAAGTGGTCACATCTTATTCTAGTTCTAATAGTACATGTGATCAAGCCCATGCTATTCAAAGCGATGTTGTGCCAAATAACCCGGAAGCAAATACACCGGTAGAAGCGGAAGCTAAACATGCATTGGAAACTCGAGTAACGGAAGTGGAAAGTAGCGAGAACGATATAAATGTACAATTTATTAAAAAAGGTACAGTGCGGAAAAGAAACAAGTATGATATATCAGCAAGCGAAAGAAAAAGGAGGAAATATGATTCATTTGTAGACAAACATGATGTGAAGGATGGTTGTGGGGAACAGTGTCTAAATAAATGTATTCAAAAAATATCTGGGGCAAGAAGACAATTTATTAATAGTGAGTTTTGGAAAATGGCAAATGGAAAAGCCAGAAAGTCTTTTATATTGCAACACATATCATCAGCTCCTGTATAGCAAAGGACAACGTTGCATGTTGATGCAGGCAAAGAAAATTTTCGGAGAAATAATTCATTTAATTATGTGCTTAAGGATGAAAATGGAACCTCAAAAACTGTATGTAAAATATTTTTTTTGACGACCCTTGGTTTTAATACAAATAACAACAAGGTGATTCGTACAGCGTTATAAACGCAATTATACAACGCAAAAAATTCTGAGGTGCCTGTAGCGGATATGAGATGCACTAAAACACCTCACAATAAAATAAATGATGAAATAATTCGTCAACACATTACCTCATTCAATCCCACCATTTCACATTATCGAAGAGCATGCCCCACGTCGTCTCTATCTGCCAAGTGATCTCACATTTACTGCAATGTATAAAGATTTTGTAGCCAAGAACCCAACTTTCAAATGTTCTTCTGAAAAATACAGAACGGTAGCAAAGAAAATGAATATTTTCACAGTTCAACTTACATGACGAAAGTCATTCAAAAGACAATCAGGCTGAAAATTGTGATATCTGTATTAAATGAAACAAACATAATGCGAGAGCCAAGAAATCTCGAGAAAGATATCGGGAAGATGCTGAAAGGGAGGTACAAATTGGGGAGATAATTTATTGTGCAGATTTGGAAAAAGTGATTATGCTGCCAAGGCTTGACATGTTTAAGAGTGCCATTTTCACTACTCGCTTAACTGTGTACAATGAAAGTTTTGTGCCAGTTGGGAACAAAAAAGCAGATAAGCCATTTGCAGCTCTCTGGCATGAAGGTTTGTTCAAACGGATTAAAGAAGAGCTGATTAGTACTTTCTATCAGTTTTTGATTTCTAAGAGAGACATTTTGAAAATAACATTTTGGCTCGATAACTGTACGGCTCAAAATAAGAATTGGACATTTTTTTCATTTTTAATTTAAAAATTCAATTCTGATGAAATACGTGCTAACGAAATTGATATAAAATACTTTGAGCCCGGCCATACTTTCATGTAGCTGATTCCTTTCATCATAGAATCGAAATGTCCATGAAAAAAATGGGCAATAAACTCTATGATTTTGCAGACTTTGTCCAAGCCGTAAAAGGTGCTGCTTACAAAACTGAAGTTTTGCCAATGAAGCTGCATCAGTTTTACATTTGGGAAGACTACTCTTCACATTACAAATTAACTCGTACAAAGCCAAGACCACATCTACATGAAATGGCACACGTGACGTTCCGCAGGGGATCTTATAATATCACATATAAAAACGATTTTGATGGTCCATCATTTGACCTTAATTTTTTAAGCGCTAAAGTAACAAAAAATCTAAATTTGTCGCCGCCAAAAAAACAAACAAAATTTATTGGAATCTCCTTGCAGAAGAAAGCTAATATACTCAAAAACTTCTGGAACATCTGGAATTATAAAAAATGGGTTACAATTCTGGGAAAATATTCCAGTTTCCGACGAAAACTGAAAAATTGATGTATTAATTTGTAATTTTCTTTGGTTGAAAATCCGCTGGTTATGAATAATTGTATTTTGCTCTTGGTTCCTATATAGTGTTAATAAACATGTTTTGAATAGTTTCAATTTTTTTAATGCTCCCTACTCCAACGAAATATCTTAAAAAAAATTGAATGTGATCCCATTCGGCATTTTAAGGATTTGATAACATTCTGATAACATACGACATCTTTCTGACATTTATGCCGAACGGGATACGTACTTTACGCCCAACGATAGAGGGTACATACCTACGATCATTAGTAAAAGAGACGTATCTCAATTTAAAAAAAAATCCTTAGCCAATTAGCCGCATCTCAGTTTAAAAACAAAATAACAGTTTATTCAAGAAAATTCAACTACACGTAATTTCTTGCCGCAATTCTTATTGTACTTACCGATAAAAAACATAAAATTTCGGAATATTATTAGGTGCTGTTTTACAATTCACAAAATGTGTTATATCTCAAAAGCATAATATGTTGAGATACGCCTTTTTGGCTTAGGAGAGCAGTATAGGCAACTGAATAAAAAGCTCGTGGCGGACAAATTTCCTTTGACAAGAATTGAGGACATTTTAGATCAATTTGGCAGAGCAAAATGGTTCTCCACGTTAGATCTAAAGTCAGGCTTTCATCAAATACCAATTGAGGAAAACAGCCGTGACATCACCTCTTTCAGCACAGCCAACGGTTCTTATAGATTTACCCGACTCCCATTCGGACTAAAAATAAGTCCTAATAGTTTTCAGCGTATGACGAGCATAGCTTTCACAGGAATTACTCCAGAAAAAGCATTCTTATATATGGATGACCTTAGAGTCATCGGGTGCTCGGAAAATCATCACTTGCAGAATTTGTGAAATGTCTTTGAAACATGCCAGAAATTCAATCTAAAGTTAAATGCTGAGAAATGCAAATTTTTACAAAACGAGGTAACGTTTTTAGGTCATAAAGTTATTAATAAAGGCATATTACCAGATGAATTTAAGTTTGATGCAATCAAAAAATACCCGAAGCCAGGTGATGCCGCAGCAATCAAACGATTCGTTGCCTTCTGCAACTAAACTATTACACACGGTCTATTCCGAACTTTGCCGATCTGGCAAGACCGTTAAATAAATTAACCAGGAAAAATTGTATATTTCTCTGGGTGAAGGATTGCAATTATGCGTTTGATAAGCTCAAAATGGCCTTATTAAACCCGAAAATTCTACAGTACCCTGATTTTAATAAAGAATTCATCTTGACAACGGATGCGTCGAAGGAGGCGTGCTGTATTAGCTCAATTTATTGATGGGCAAGAATTACCAACTGCTTATGCTTCAAAAACATTCACTAAGGGTGAATCGAATAAAGCAACCATCGAACAAGAACTAGCAGCAATTCATTGGGCTATTGGACATTTCAGACCGTATTTAAATGGTAAAAAATTTATTGTTAAGTCAGATCACAAACCACTTATTTATATATTTGCAATGAAAAACCCTTCATCAAAGTTGACCAGAATGCGATTAGATCTAGAGGAATACAACTTCGTTGTTGAATACATAAAAGGCAAGGGAAATGTCGGAGCTGATGCTCTATCTAGAATAACGTTAGAAGAACTCAAAACAATCTCCGAGAACTCTAAACAAATATTAGCAATTATGAAATTAGGACTGACAGAGGCACTGAGTACAAAAACAAGATTCTACAGAAATTGTCTGAATTATTAGGAATGTCACACAGACAAGACTAGACAAACAAGACTAGACAGACCAGACTAGACAGATAAGACTATGCAGATAAGACTAGACAGACAAGACTAGACAGGCAAGATTAGACAGACAAGACTAGACAGACAAGACTTTACAGACATGACTAGACAGACAAGACTAGACAGGCAAGACTAGACAGACAAGACTAGACAGACAAGACTAGACATTCAAGATTAGAGAGACAAGACTAGACAGACAAGTCTAGATAGACAAGACTAGACAGACTAGATTGGACATAAAAGATCAATTGTAATTCACGGTACAAACAAAGAAATAAATAAAAGTTGCGGTGAAGTACGAACAATCGGGCACATGTCTAGATAATATAATAATGTATACGAAATTGGAATAAAAAACTATAACCATGAATTACCACAAATAAGATAAAAAGATAAGAAGAAGAAGATAAAAATACAAAATAAATATATCAGAAGTTACAATGAATAAAATATTAGACTTTTTAGAGAATAACTAAATAAAAAAAGGTAGAAAGAAATTTACGCAATTTAAGAGAGTGAAGTAGATAGTCAATGGTCGGAATTTATAAGATTATTCCAATATTACTTAAATGAATGTTTTCCAGGAAAAATAATTAATTGCGGTTAATTAATTATGTCGTTAATCATACCAATCCACAAATAACGAAAATAGTGAAAGAACTGTAGATACTTCAAATAATTTCACGTTATCAGCATAACTTCAAAAAAACATACAACAACCTATGTAGAAAGTATAAAAATATATTGAAAACAGAAAAAAGAGAATGATTCCAAAAACAAGTTAAAGAACAGAAAACCTCCAAAAAACAATGTGGGAGATAATAAGGCAGATAGCGGACTTAAAAAAACCACAGTCTATATTCAAAAATGGTAGTGAGGATCCATATCAAGAAGACTCTGATATTAACAACTAGGTAATCAAGAAGACTGATATTAACACCTAGGTACTTTGCAGACAGGACACACGCGCTAGAAGAGACAATGTCACATATAAACTATTATGATACCATTGAAACGAACAACGACTCCATATTCCTTCGCCCAATTAGATCTAAAGAAATTATCCATAGTTTGAAAAAATAATAAAAGTACAGGCAAAGTCGAAATCCCAGTGACGGTGTTTAAAAATTCTTGCTATTATATTTTACAACCTCTAGAATATATTTTAAATAACTCAATACTTCACGGAAATGACTAGAGAACTAGAGAATACTAGACACGGAAAAGACTAGATATACAAGACTAGGCAAACAAAACTAGACAGACAAGCCTAGACAGAAAAGACTAAACAGACAACACTAGACCGACAAGGCTAGACTTTTATATCATAACAAACCCTTTTTTCAAATAAAAAAAGACAAGACTAGACAGACAAGACTTGTCAGCAGGTAAATTGATTATATCAAATAAATTTTCTTGGCTAAACGTCATTCTACCATTCTCTGCTGAGTTTCGATTATTTGAGTAAACCGTTTAAAACTGGCAAGTCAATTAGTTGACGAAGTACATGCGCCATTGTATGCAATTTCGCTTTGATCAAGTTTTAAAGGCTACTGCTGCAGCGGAATCAATTAATGCAGTATACGGCAAGATCGTAACAGCAAAGAAATGCCAATTCTGGTTCAGAAAATTTAGAGAAGATAACACTAATCTCTCATATGCTCCACGAAGTGGAAGACCTAGTGATTTCAAAGAGGACGCTTTAAAAGACCTGGTTGAATAAGATCCGCGACTAACCATTCAAGATATGTCTGAAAGGTTCTATGCATCCTGGTCAACTGTTTAAGAATACTTGAAAAATATTGACAAAGTCAATAGAGAGGGTGTGTGGGTTCGGCATGAATTAAACGAAATTTGCAAACAACAGCGTCGAATGATTTGTTCTTCTTTGATTACAAAGAACCAAAATGAGCATTTTCTTCATCGTATCGTTAGCGGCCACGAAAAATGAGTTCTTTACCGCATTTGCAAAAGTCTCGCCAATGGCTATCATCAAGACAAAACCCAACTCCAACGGCAAAGGATGGATTGCACAATAAAAAGGCACTGTTGAGTGTATGGTGCGATTCATTATGAGTTATTGCCACCTGGTCAAACGATAACTGGAGAAGTATACCGACAACAATTGACCAGGTTGAATGAGAAATTAAGTCAAAACGTTCGGCGTTGGTTAACAGAAAATGGGTAATCTTGCTTCACGATTATGCAAGATCACATTCTGCGCAAGACACTCAAGAATATTTAAAACAAATGGGTTAGAAAGTTTTGCCCCATCTGCCATATTCTCCAGACCAGACTCTGAACATTAGAATATCATATTCGGAATAAAACATATAGGAATCAAGATGCCATCAGAAATGACTTGATTAACTCTTTTTTTAATCAGAAGACACCTAAATTTCTCAAAAAGGATATTCAAAATCTGGCAACACGTTGTCAAGAGGATATTTCAAACGATGGAAATAATATTTTGAATTAATAGTAATAAAATTTTGTAATAAATGATTTTTAAATTTTCTGTAAAAACAATGGATTATTTTCTGGTACCCCTTATACTTAAGTCAAAAAAATGAACACTCTGTGGATTGTTGGATATTTTGGTATTTATGCTTATTAAGTTGGCAAAATAGGTTTTCTTTCCTCATAGATTAATCCAAGCCCCAAATAGAGAAAGAATCTTCTGGAAAGTAATAAAGTAGCTGACGAATAAATCAGCTAAAACATGGAGTGTCTTTCCTTGAACCGAAGGGGTCTAATAGAGAAATTGGAAATCAGAGAGAGGAGAATCCTCAGCAAGATCCTAGGCTCGGTAAAGGAAGATGGGGAATTCCGAAGACATAACAAGACCAAACATAACTCTGAGCTCTACGAACATATTGAGATGCTCTCTGACTGTGCAAGGAAAAGCAGGGTAGCTTTCTATGGTCACATTGCAAGATTGCCTCCAAACCGACTAACCAACCGTCTGTTCACCTTCTAGCAAAACAAGAAGCTTCGTACCACTTGGTTGACAGAGACCGAGAAGGATATTGAAGAACTGGGAATAACAGATCTCAAAAACAGACAGTCTGTGAGACGCACCCTAAAGGAAGCCCGTGGATTTCAGGAAAAACCTCGAAGGAAAGGTACACCCTGGACAGAAGAGAGAAAGGAATTACACCGGCAGAAGATGCGACAATACTGGGCAAAGGTCAAAGCCCAACACTTGAACAAGCATGGTCCAAAGTAGGCCTATTCGAAAGAAGAAGAAGAAGACAGCTAAAACAGATTGCAACAATATTTATTAACTTTTTTGAACAAGCTCCGAAAGTAATCCGCCAAAAGATCCAACCAACACACATATCTAATAAGCATCTCACACTCATCTCACACTCAAACAATTTTTCTGCAAGCATTTACAACAACTGAAGTCCTACAGTTTGTGGAGTCTCAAAAAATGCAACTTGTGGCCCTGACTGACTTCCTACCACCACTCTGAAAGAATTCAGACATGTACAGATATATACAATAACAGACATTGTTAACGCCTCATTCGACAATGAAATCTTTCCAGAAATTTAAAAACCTCAATAATAATACCTGTCCATAAAAATGGAGATAAGTCGCAAGCAAATAACTATCACCCCATAGCCCTACTATCGGTGCTAGTAAATATATTAGTATATTGCATGTGGATCCGAATGTTACCTTTCATAGAAAAATTCCACCTAGTACTAAATAAGCAATACGGTTTCTCCAGTGGCAAATCTATAACAACAGCTGTAGACGAATTATGTCGTCAGTAAATCAAAATTTAAGATGAAGTAGATGATGGAAATTTATTCAGATTTGTTGCGTCCAGATCGTTACTGTCTATCTAATAAACCCGAAATTTCCTTATTAGTATTTGACATAGGACCACCACAAGGTAGCATCTTATCTCCTATACTATTCTCATTATATTAGAGATAACTGCATAAATAGACTGCACACTATTCATTTACAGACGACCGCAGTTTTTTAATATCTCATAGATCCTACAAGGACAATGAAACCCACAATAACGCCTTACTAGATGCCACGAGCAGATGGTTCTCTGAAAATAATTATTCTAAACCGAGACATAATAAGCATTGTGGTTTTCAACAGCAAACGCAAATCTAGACAGTCTCGACAAGACTGGCCAGTAAAGATTGAACTGACAAGACTGTACAGACAAGACTAAACATACAAGACTAAACAGAAAAGACGATACAGACAAAAATAGGCCGACGAGACTAAACCGACAAGACTACACATACAAGACTAGGCAGACAATAGCCCGACAAGACTACTCAGACAAGACAGGAGAGACAAGACAAGGCAGATAAAAGTAGACAAACAATACAGGTCAGACAGGCAAGACTTAACAAACAAGGCTAGATAGAGAACACTAAACAGAGAAGGTTAGATATACAAGTCTTCTCTACTTTTCTTTAGTCTTCTCTGATCTTGTATAGTCTTGTCTTGTCATATCTGGTCCTGTCTGGTCTCGTCAGGCATTGTCTGGTCCTGTAAGCTTTTGTTTGGTCCTGTCTGGGCTTGGTTAAAATTGAATCAAATCAAAATTATATGTATTTCATAAGCGATGTACACTAAAATTCATATATGATAAAATCAAAAAAGAAATTCAGAAAGATACATTAAAAAATTCTTGAAGAGAATAAGAGTATCTTTTAATAAAACGAATTTCAACTTATTCTTGAAGTTTCTCCATGAAACTTAATCTCTAATACTATTTGGTAGATGGTTGTAAATGGAAACTCCAAGGATAGTTGGCGATTTACTACAACATTGTAAGTTACACTTAGGAGTATATAGTTTCGTACGTCCTCTCGTTAAGTGATGGTGGATATTCATATTTCTGTTCAAACCTAACTGGACCTAACTAACCTTTTGTGGATGAAAAAAGCTACCTCCAAAATGTATAGGCTAGTGACTGTTCATATTTTTAGCCTTTTGGAAATGCGGTCTGCAGGTGGCTGTAGAAGGAATACCAACCAGAGAGCGTATGACTTTTTTGGGGCTAGAGCACAAATTCTATTTTAATAGAGGTTCCCCACGCTAGAATTCCGGAAGTTAAAATTGACTCAATCTCAGCATAGTAGCAATTAAGCAGATCATGTAGGTTGACTTACTATTAATTTTCTTTGATAACGTATCCACTACCATGCTCCTGGTAAGGAACTCGTCAAAATAGAGTCCCAGGAATTTTGTTGATTTCGTTCTCTGAAGGTTTAATCTTTAAGTTCAAGTTCTCCACCTACTGACTTCACTGTGTTTGGAGAATCAGATATTCAGTTTTATCCTCGTTTAGGAATAGGTTATTCGCGGAGAACTAAAGCTTCAATTTCATTTTCAGTCGTTGAAGTTCTGGATATAATGAATGTTGAGTCATTAGCATATAAAATGCATCGACAGTTCTGCATAAATGAGACTAGGTCCGCTGTATACAATAAGAACAAAGTAGGAGTCAGAACACTTCCTTGAGGAACACATATGTTAATATTCAGTGGCTCCGATATACTAGTTTCAACATTTGAGGTGACTTTTAAGTGCTATTTCCTGTTTAATAAGTAGGATTGTATTACGTTGCCCATCTTACCACGTATACCAAGTTAAAATATTTCTAAAAGTTGTATCTAAAAATTGTGGGTGAGACAATCGAAAGCCTTTGGTAGATCGGCGAAAATGCCGATGGGATGATTTCTTTTATCTATTTCATTAAGAAGTTGAATGTACAACTCCAAAATAGCTGTGGCTGTAGCTTTGCCCTTACGAAATCCATGTTGTTCTGTGGGTATTAGATTATATTTATCGATAAATGAATTTAGGCGGCGAAGAATATTGTATTCTAAAATTTTTGATAGAGTGGAGAGAAGGTTAATCGGCCTGTAGTTGTTAAGTTTGGTTTATCGCCTTTTCTAAATACAGAAATTACGATGGCTATCTTTAAATTTCTTGATCTGGAGGTATTGTAAGCCAAGCTAAGGGTATGGCTTCTGTAAAATGTAAAGATCTTTTAACTTTTGGCATGCCAATTTCGCTTCTAGCGTGTTGCAACTGTTTTTCACATAATGCACTTTCTTTATGGAGCAATAAAATTTATGCATTTATCATTTACATGGCTTGTTGGCGCCAATTTTAATAAATCTGTATTTTTAATTCAACATTTGAATCGATTTCGGCACCGATTACCGTATTGATTAAGCTCGACCGACACGCGCACGCATCTTTAAGTTTATCGTTTTAAGTCAAGTTAACCAGGGGTGTAATCACGAGCCCAAAGGGCTGAAACGGCATCCATCGTCTGGAAGACACCAATTTTAAGGGCTTCCTCCACCCATTATCCCCATTTCCTCCCTTAAAAAAGGCGCGAGGAGGACGATCCACACGTGGCGGATACGCGAGCGACCCTAACAGGTAAGGATTAGACCAGCCCTGTTTTTAAACTGGAAAATTTGATTTTCGTGAGACACGGTCCAAACATTGGTCCTTCGAACCGGATCGGGGTCAGTTAGTCGAAGACGTACATGTGCTCGGTCGCTGTTGGGTTCACCATTTTATTTCCAGTCCCGGCGGAAACACTCAAAGCATACTCCATTCATTTCGTTGATTATTAATTTTGTCTGCATATCCAGAGTGCGTCGGAATAATTAGTTCGTTATCTGGTTATTCAATTTCCTTGATTATTGATAATTTTGTCAGGATATCCAGCGTTCGTAGGAATAATTAGTCGGAATAATCAGTTGATTGTCTAGTTATTCATTTTTTGTTGATTATTCAACTTTTTATCTGGTTATCCAGTTTCGTTGGAATAATCAGTTGATTGTCTGGTTATTCAATTTCGTTGATTCTTAAATTTCTATCTGGTTACCCAGATTTCGATGGAATAATTAGTTACTTACCTGGATATTCAATTTCGTTGATTATTGATTTTGTCTGGATATCCAGAGTTCGTCGGAATAATTAGTTCGTAATCTGGTTATTCAATTTTGTTGATTATTAATTTTGTCTGGATATCCAGAGTTCGTTGGAATAATTAGCTCGTTATCTGGTTATTCAATTTCGTTGATTATTGAACTTTTATCTGGATAGCCAGTTTCGATGGAATAGGCAGTTGTTGTCTGGTTATTCAGTTTTCGTTGTAAATATTCAATTTGTGAATATTCGATTTGTGAATATCCGATTTGTGAATATTCGATTTGTGAATATTCGATTTTGTGAATATCCGATTCTGTATGAGTCTTCAGTTTTTCCTTTGAATGTTCCATTTGGTTTGGTTATTCAGTTCACGTTTAAATATTCGATTTTTGGTTTGTTTATTCAATTATTGTCTGAATATTCAGACTATTTTTGGGATGTTCGATTTTGTTTGACTTATTTTATCAATTTTCGTTTTTCATTCTTTCGTTAGTATTTTCATTATTGCTCGTCGCCTTTCATAACGGATAAGCGTGAGAGAGCATTAAAAATTTTGATTAGCAAGAAAGAAAACGTATTTGCGAGGGTACAGCGCCTTTTTGATTTTTCCACTCGTATAAGCGATACCACAGCTTTAAGCCATTTTAAGACATAGTACCCCCGGTTGTCTCAACCTTTGGCGGAGTATATTGACCTGGAAATGCGTATCAATGTTTTAGATACGATAGAATGGTTTAGAATTGGAGCTAAACCAGGAATTTGTACCGTCCTTCGATATGGCCATTCAGGACATTCAGGATTGAATCGAGCAGGTGGCCTCGACTATTTGTGGTACTCCGGAAACTCCAACATCAGCCCCATCTGCATCACGAATAGATGCCCCGAAACTGAAACGGTTACAAATCCCCACGTTCGATGGTTCCTCGGATGCGTGGGCTTCGTTCTACGAATTGTTTCGTAATTTGGTGCACGACAATCCTCATCTGTCTGACTTAAATAAAATGCAGTACCTTGTGACCAGTTTGGCAGAGCCTGCATCGAACATTTGTAAACATGTTACTCCCAACAAGCCTGGGAAGCTTTGGTGCACCGGTATAATGATCCTCGAGCGCTCGGTGACGCCTATTTGGAAAATATCTTTAGATTTAAACCGCTTCAGATGGAGTCTCGCCAGGGATTAAGTTTCGTTCTGGATGAGTTTTGTGCTTCTATCTCTGCGCTACACCGGCTGACGGATTTGACGGATTTCATTTTTTTGAACCGGGCGTTGCAGGTCGTGGACCCGGGCACCAAGCGGGCATTTGAAGCCGCTTTGCGGGAAACAAATGTACCCACCTACAAGGGTTTTGTTAAATTTGTAGAGAGACATCTCCGGACGTTGCCGACATCAGATGTTTCCAAAAGGGTGTTCAAAAAATTCTTTAAGGCTTGATCGACGGACATTGGCGACCGGACATTGCCGACATCAGATGTTTCCCAAAGGGTGTCCCAAGGATCCTTCAAGGTTCGATCGACGACGAGAAATTTTATGGTTCAAACTGAGGTACGACCTGTTGGTCCCAAGTCTTCGCTTCGTTGTTGTTGCAAAGCGGGCAATCATAAATTGCAGGTATGCCCAAAATTTTTAGATTTAACTCCCAAGTCGAGATATGGGATAGTAAAATCGTATTTCCTTTGCGTGCGTTGTTTTTCACATCAATTCGGTTCGATCTCGAGGTGCCCGGATACGCCTGGCTGTTCTCAATGTCCATACCCCCATCATTTGTTGTTGCATTATGGCAAGAGGAAACTGCGTGCTACGGACGTTTCCCAGAACGCATTGTGCGCAAGGGAAAATGCCGGTTTGGCCAAGTCCACGGCTTCCTCCGCATTGCTGCCTACCTTTGTTGCCGAAATTCCCGATCCTACGGGGAAACGGCACTGTCAAACGATGACAGCCATATGGTCGCGTTTTGATGCTCGTGTGACACTTCTTGTCAACGCGTTTGTTGTTGAGAATATTGCAGGCAATTTTCCTCCACACAACATGGACCTTTCGGCGTTGAGTCAATTAGCAGATTTGCTACTAGCCGACAGTAATTGCGGCCAATCGGAGAAAATTGTAGATATCATCGGAGCGGGGTCGTTTCTTTTGGTTGTGCAAGGTAAAAGAATTATAGCTTCGCCGGAATTGCCCGTCGTCTTCCGGACTCCCTTCGGTTACGTACTCATGGGAGCCCTCCCGAACTCTGGACTAACTGAACGACACTCGTTGGTTTCCACAAAGGAAGTCGATAGTTTGGACAACACCCTGAAACGGTTCCGGGAGATCGAAGAAGTCCCCTCCTCTCTAGAGGACACAGTACCTAAAGAGGACCGCGAATGTGAGGAACCATTTTCCTCATCGGTCAAACGTGCCCGGGACGGAAGATATGTTGTGCAGTTTCAGGACTCTTTCCATCATGATAACTGTCTGATGGCTCCGCCTCCAGCGCTCGCTAGTGCATCATCATCGCCCTCTGCTCCATTGAGTTTGTCATGGAGTAAATAAGAATGGCCTTACAACCCGTTTTTATTGGGGGTAGGGTACCGCAATCAGCAGTTTCCATGTAACTTTTCATTGGTTTGTAACTTTTCCATTACTGAAGATTTCCGTTTGTATTCGCGCTCCCAATCTGAATTGATTATTATCGGAACACGGTCCTCGTCGTTGTTGATTTATTGGATCATGTGTATCCGAGCGGGGTGCCACCCTGCCCTAACCATGGCCAGCGCATCGCATAAGACGCTGGGAGTTAGGTGATAATAACACTTTTTATACCTTGTGTGTTTGGTTCAGAATGTTGATGCATGAGTGCTTTTCTTCGCTTGAACTTGTCGAAAGAAGAGTCCTACGAATATTTCCTTGGCTTAAATACCTTGTCGTTGATGAGTACCTCCTTGGCACCAGCGGTCCCTTAGAGCTGAAGCGACATATGTTTCAAGGTCTCGTGTTGCAGGGTTATTGTTAGCGGTAGGCTATAACTGCCCCCCCCCCCCCCCCCCCTTTTCACGTGTAGCGCTTGAGCTTTCCTCTGACCCCGCGGTCCCTAGTCTGATGCAATAAAAATATGTTGTGTCATGATATTTCGCCATAACTCACCGTCTTACAATCGGTGAATAGTTAAGTAGGGATCTCGATCTCGTCTTGCGATATTGTATAGTTCGAGCTTACCGAACTATTTATTTGCTTTGTTTCAGATGTAGATGAATAGTGCCGTTTTTTAAAGGATTTAGCTATAGCACTTTGTTGTTGTGATTGTTTTCTTTGGTCTTTGTCGTGCTCATCTTGTCCAAGGACAAACACTTTGTTGTTGTTTGCTAAGTTTGGTCCTTGTCGTGATCATCTTGTCCAAGGCCAAATAGTTTGTTGTTTTGTTTGTTTTCCTTGGTCTTTGT
This sequence comes from Phosphuga atrata, assembly GCA_944588485.1. Classification (NCBI taxonomy): domain Eukaryota; kingdom Metazoa; phylum Arthropoda; class Insecta; order Coleoptera; family Silphidae; genus Phosphuga; species Phosphuga atrata. Next base: position 78,958,639 of record OX155893.1, on the reverse strand, counting down.
CCTGATCATCTTGTCCAAGGACAAACACTTTGGTTGTTTTGTTTGTTTTCTTTGGTCCTTGTTGTGATCATCTTGTCCAAAGACAAACACTTTGGTATTCTTTTAGTTTTCTTTGGTCCTTGTCGTGATCATCTTGTTAAAGGACAAACACTTGTCGTTGTGTTTGCTTTTTTTTGGTCCTTGTCGTGATCATCTTGTCCAAGGACAAACACTTGTCGTTGTGTTTGTTTGTTCTCTGATCTTTGTTGCGATCATTTTGTACAAGGTCAAACACTTGTCGTTGTGTTTGCTTTCTTTGATCCTTGTCGCGATTCTCTTGTCCAAGGACAAACACTTTGTTTTTGTGTTTGTTTGCTTTGGTCTTTGTCGCGGCCACTTGTACTCGTGACGTAAGCTCACTCGGGACATAATTCATTGGTCTAGTGAGCGCAAAGTCTCATAAGATTTCCGTATCTAGGCGAGTGAGGTTGATTGTCTTTGTTTCGTTCACCACCCTGCCCGCGATCATTATTATTTATTTTTATTATATTGATTATTTATTCTTTTTTTATGGATTTGATTTTGGCCCATCCTGGCCAATTATTTTCCAGTTTTGTGCTGAAGTGAGTTACTTCAGGGGCGGCGGGATGTTCGCACCAATTTTAATAAATCTGTATTTTTAATTCAACATTTGAATCGATTTCGGCACCGATTAACAGAAGGGGAAAGGTGTATCGACCTGGGCCAAAATCGCGCGATTTACTTATCAATTTACTTCGCGAATTCATATTATTCGGGGAGTGTGCTTCGAGTGTGAGAAGCGTAAAGACGAGAATCGAAGCGCGAACCAAGCTCGACCGACACGAGCACGCATCTTTAAGTTTATCGTTTTAAGTCAAGTTAACCACGGGTGTAATCACGAGCCCAAAGGGCTGAAGCGGCATCCAACGTCTGGAAGACACCAATTTTAAGGGCTCCCTCCACCCATTATCTCCATTTCGTCCCTTAAAAAAGGCGCCGGAAGGACGATCCACACGTGGCGTAGACGCGATCGACCCTAACAGGTATGTGATTAGACCAGCCATGTTTTCAAAGTGGAAAATTTGATTTTCGTCAGACACACATGGCTGGTGGTATAAACCTTTAACAGGATTCTTGACTGAGGATTTCACAAAATTTTGATTTGTTGTCATTTGTAATTTATTTTGAGGTGTGTACTGGGTTGGTTTAGCTTACTCAGGTTGCTGCTTATAATTAATAATCAATGATCTGCGAGTGGGGTATCGTGAACGGTGACTGTAACTGTAAGCACACAATTTACAAATATGTTGTCCATTTGACTCTTTGAGAAGGACGTGATTCTTGTGTAGTCATTATTGTTTAGATAGACCATATGAGAACATCGAGTTTAGTAGATTAGTTTTATCGGTGGAATTTCCGGCAAAATTTATGTTGCAGTCGCCACTCACTAAAAAATATGTGGATTTCTTGGAATACCAATCAAGGATGGTATCATGGGTTTCCATAAATATCTTTAGACAGCCATTTGGTGGTCGATATTTGTTGATTAGAAGTGAAACCACACTTCCACGTGTTTTTCAATGGGGCTTGCATCGATTGGGATTTGATCTATTTTTATGGTATTTTTGTCGATTTGCATTTTATTCCATAAAGCTACACCACCGCCAATAGTGTGTAATCGGTAAAAATGACTAATTATGTTGTAGTCATTAATATGCAGGAGCGGAAAATATTCATTCCTTGTCCAGGTTTCGGAGATACATAAGAAGAGAGAGTTTTGTTTCGAGGAGTAATATTTCCAACTTGGCTATTCTTGTGTTAATTGATTGAATTGTTTACACGAGACGAGTTTGTAGATTTATTTGATTTTGTGATTTAATTTTGATTTAAATTGAAGTATTTTTTCACACGTTATTGTTGTTATTAATTGGTAACCCTCGTTTTTTCTAGGTGCGCCGATATATGGTGTTCGATATATGTTGATTAGAAGTGAAACCACACTTCCACGTGTTTTTCAATGGAGCTTCCATCGATTGGGATTTGATCTATTTTTATGGTATTTTTGTTGGTTTGAATTTTATTCCATATAGCTACACCGCCGCCAATAGTGTGTAATCGGTAAAAATGACTAATTATGTTGTAGTCATTAATATGTAGGAGCGGTAAATATTCATTCCTTGTCCAGGTCTCGGAGATACATAAGAAGAGAGAGTTTTGTTTCGAGGAGTAATATTTCCAACTTGGCTATTCTTTTATTAATTGATTGAATTGTTTAAACGAGACGAGTTTGTAGATTTATTTGATTTTGTGATTTAATTTTGATTTAAATTGAAGTATTTTTTCACACGTTATTGTTTTTATTAATTGGTAACCCTCGTTTTTTTTAGGTGCGCTAAAAAACGATTTATGCATGTGTTTTGTGGCCATAATACGGGGTTAATTCTTTCTTCATTGTTATGTAGTAGTACAGATACTTTGAAAGACCAATTTTTGCCTGGATGCTTTGAGGCTATTTTTTTCAGCGTATAGAAGAAATGTTTTAGGATTGTAAGTACTAGACATTTAGATGTTTATATATTGTTGCTGCTTCAGTTTGTTTAGAGTAATGGTTAATCTTGTTTAGTGTTGTATGGTCATGTCTTGAGTGGTCTTGCCTGATCCTCTCTGGCCTTTTCTGAGATTTATGAAATCTGGTCTGGTCTGTTTTTGTGTTGTCTCATCTTGTCTGGTCTTAGCTGCTGTGGTCTTGTCTGTTCCTGTCTGTTCTTGTCTAGTTTGTTCTTGTCTGTTCTTGACTGAACTTGTTTGTTATTTTCTGTTCTTATCTGGTCTTATCTTTACTTATCTGTCCTTGTCTACTTTTATCTGTCTTGTCTGTATAAACCAGAATATTGTGGTGAAATATCCTCTGGAATTATTCTTTTAGCATATTTTCCTTGTCAATTGTTTTAAATGTAATATGTTGTCTCTTTTTTGTGTTGAAAATTTTCACAATTTGTCTTTTACTTTTCTTTGTTCCTCTATTTCTATACCAAACAAAGAATAGCGGTTCGCGTTTCCGACCAAAAGGCAACGGCATAAATAATTCAAGCGAAAAAATTTTTCTCGTCGTCTTGCCATCTAAGTTACTTTTTAAAAAGGAATTTTATATGAGACTGCATGAATCCTGAAGAGTTTCTTCGATGTTATTTTTTATATTTCCTTCCATCAACCCTGCCAGGCCATTTTTTGACTCCATCAATTAGCAAAAATAAATATTCATAAGCAATCCTGTCAAAGTCGATATGGAAAAGTTTAAATGATTTAAAAAAAATTGAAATCATTTAAATATTGTAAAACAAGGATTATAGAAAGTAAATGTAACATGTATAATATAATTCAACAAATACAAAATAGGAACTCAATATACACACCGAACAATTAATTGGGATCCCTGGAATCGGTAGTTTTAAATGTAATATAATTATTACTAAATATTCTTGAAAGATTTTTTTCATTTTATAAATTACATATGTCTTCAATTTGGAAGTGCGTTAAAGGTTCTTCATAGTAGACTACATATGATGTGCATTCAAGTGTAATAAGAGTTGTAGTATGCGGAAAGCATCCCATGCAAAGTGGATATCCCACGGGAACTTGACGACCTGTGAAGGAAACCGGCCTGCATTCTAATCAGGAAGGACATGTGAGACTCTCTCCCTAAAATACCTATCACTACATGAAAGAGAGCCCCGATCATCAATAATTCAATCATTTATTCATGCTAGATTATCTATTCAATATCCACATTACATTGCAAATTAAAATCGGTCCAGATAAGCATGACGAGATTTCAACACTTGTCAAACAAAGTGATGCATAATGACTAGACATATACGATTAGAAAGATAAGACATATAAGACTAGACCAACAAGGCTAGACAGACAGGAGTAGACAGACAAGACTAGACAAACAAGACTAGACAGACAAGAGTAGACAGACAAGACTAGACAGACAAGACTAGACAGACAAGACTAAACATACAAGACTAGACAGACAAGACTAGACAGACAAGACTAGACAGACAAGGCAGGACAGACAAGACTAGACAGACAAGACTAAACAGACAAAACTAGACAGACAAGACTAGACAGACAAAACTAGACAGACAAGGCTAGACAGACAAGGCTAGGCAGACAAGACTAGACAGACAAGACTAGACAGACAAGACTAGACAGACAAGACTAGACAGACAAGACTAGACAGACAAGACTAAACAGACAAGACTAGACAGACAAGACTAGACAGACAAGACTAGACAGACAAGACTAAACAGACAAGACTAGACAGACAAGAGTAGACAGACAAGACTAGACAGACAAGACTAGAGAGACAAGACTAAACAGACAAGACTAGACAGACAAGACTAGACAGACAAGACTAGACAGACAAGGCTAGACAGACAAGGCTAGACAGACAAGACTAAACAGACAAGACTAGACAGACAAGACTAGACAGACAAGACTAGACAGACAAGACTAGACAGACAAGACTAGACAGACAAGACTAGACAGACAAGACTAGACAGACAAGACTAGACAGACAAGACTAGACAGACAAGACTAGACAGACAAGACTAGACAGACAAGACTAGACAGACAAGACTAGACAGACAAGACTAGACAGACAAGACTAGACAGACAAGACTAGACAGACAAGACTAGACAGACAAGACTAGACAGACAAGACTAGACAGACAAGACTAGACAGACAAGACTAGACAGACAAGACTAAACAGACAAGACTAGACAGACAAGACTAGACAGACAAGACTAGACAGACAAGACTAAACAGACAAGACTAGACAGACAAGAGTAGACAGACAAGACTAGACAGACAAGACTAGAGAGACAAGACTAAACAGACAAGACTAGACAGACAAGACTAGACAGACAAGACTAGACAGACAAGGCTAGACAGACAAGGCTAGACAGACAAGACTAAACAGACAAGACTAGACAGACAAGACTAGACAGACAAGACTAGACAGACAAGACTAGACAGACAAGACTAGACAGACAAGACTAGACAGACAAGACTAGACAGACAAGACTAGACAGACAAGACTAGACAGACAAGACTAGACAGACAAGACTAGACAGACAAGACTAGACAGACAAGACTAGACAGACAAGACTAGACAGACAAGACTAGACAGACAAGACTAGACAGACAAGACTAGACAGACAAGACTAGACAGACAAGACTAGACAGACAAGACTAGACAGACAAGACTAGACAGACAAGACTAGACAGACAAGACTAGACAGACAAGACTAGACAGACAAGACTAGACAGACAAGACTAGACAGACAAGACTAGACAGACAAGACTAGACAGACAAGACTAGACAGACAAGACTAGACAGACAAGACTAGACAGACAAGACTAGACAGACAAGACTAGACAGACAAGACTAGACAGACAAGACTAGACAGACAAGACTAGACAGACAAGACTAGACAGACAAGACTAGACAGACAAGACTAGACAGACAAGACTAGACAGACAAGACTAGACAGACAAGACTAGACAGACAAGACTAGACAGACAAGACTAGACAGACAAGACTAGACAGACAAGACTAGACAGACAAGACTAGACAGACAAGACTAGACAGACAAGACTAGACAGACAAGACTAGACAGACAAGACTAGACAGACAAGACTAGACAGACAAGACTAGACAGACAAGACTAGACAGACAAGACTAGACAGACAAGACTAGACAGACAAGACTAGACAGACAAGACTAGACAGACAAGACTAGACAGACAAGACTAGACAGACAAGACTAGACAGACAAGACTAGACAGACAAGACTAGACAGACAAGACTAGACAGACAAGACTAGACAGACAAGACTAGACAGACAAGACTAGACAGACAAGACTAGACAGACAAGACTAGACAGACAAGACTAGACAGACAAGACTAGACAGACAAGACTAGACAGACAAGACTAGACAGACAAGACTAGACAGACAAGACTAGACAGACAAGACTAGACAGACAAGACTAGACAGACAAGACTAGACAGACAAGACTAGACAGACAAGACTAGACAGACAAGACTAGACAGACAAGACTAGACAGACAAGACTAGACAGACAAGACTAGACAGACAAGACTAGACAGACAAGACTAGACAGACAAGACTAGACAGACAAGACTAGACAGACAAGACTAGACAGACAAGACTAGACAGACAAGACTAGACAGACAAGACTAGACAGACAAGACTAGACAGACAAGACTAGACAGACAAGACTAGACAGACAAGACTAGACAGACAAGACTAGACAGACAAGACTAGACAGACAAGACTAGACAGACAAGACTAGACAGACAAGACTAGACAGACAAGACTAGACAGACAAGACTAGACAGACAAGACTAGACAGACAAGACTAGACAGACAAGACTAGACAGACAAGACTAGACAGACAAGACTAGACAGACAAGACTAGACAGACAAGACTAGACAGACAAGACTAGACAGACAAGACTAGACAGACAAGACTAGACAGACAAGACTAGACAGACAAGACTAGACAGACAAGACTAGACAGACAAGACTAGACAGACAAGACTAGACAGACAAGACTAGACAGACAAGACTAGACAGACAAGACTAGACAGACAAGACTAGACAGACAAGACTAGACAGACAAGACTAGACAGACAAGACTAGACAGACAAGACTAGACAGACAAGACTAGACAGACAAGACTAGACAGACAAGACTAGACAGACAAGACTAGACAGACAAGACTAGACAGACAAGACTAGACAGACAAGACTAGACAGACAAGACTAGACAGACAAGACTAGACAGACAAGACTAGACAGACAAGACTAGACAGACAAGACTAGACAGACAAGACTAGACAGACAAGACTAGACAGACAAGACTAGACAGACAAGACTAGACAGACAAGACTAGACAGACAAGACTAGACAGACAAGACTAGACAGACAAGACTAGACAGACAAGACTAGACAGACAAGACTAGACAGACAAGACTAGACAGACAAGACTAGACAGACAAGACTAGACAGACAAGACTAGACAGACAAGACTAGACAGACAAGACTAGACAGACAAGACTAGACAGACAAGACTAGACAGACAAGACTAGACAGACAAGACTAGACAGACAAGACTAGACAGACAAGACTAGACAGACAAGACTAGACAGACAAGACTAGACAGACAAGACTAGACAGACAAGACTAGACAGACAAGACTAGACAGACAAGACTAGACAGACAAGACTAGACAGACAAGACTAGACAGACAAGACTAGACAGACAAGACTAGACAGACAAGACTAGACAGACAAGACTAGACAGACAAGACTAGACAGATAAGACTAGACAGACAAGACTAGACAGACAAGACTAGACAGAAAAGACTAGACAGACAAGACTAGACAGACAAGACTAGACAGACAAGACTAGACAGACAAGACTAGACAGACAAGACTAGACAGACAAGACTAGACAGACAAGACTAGACAGACAAGACTAGACAGACAAGACTAGACAGACAAGATTAGACAGACAAGACTAGACAGACAAGACAAGACAGACAAACTAGACAGACAAGAGTAGACAGACAAGACTAGACAGACAATGCTAGACAGACAAGGCTAGACAGACAAGACTAGACAGACAATACTAGACAGACAAGACTAGAAAGACAAGACTAGACAGACAATACTAGACAGATAAGACTAGACAGACGAGACTAGACAGACAAGACTAGACAGACAAGACTAGGCAGACAAGACTAGACAGACAAGACTAGACAGACAAGACTAGACAGACAAGACTAGATAGACAAGACTAGACAGACAAGAGTAGACAGACAAGACTAGACAGACAAGACTAGACAGACAAGACTAAACAGACAAGACTAGACAGACAAGACTAGACAGACAAGACTAGACAGACAAGTCTAGACAGACAAGACTAGACAGACAAGACTAGACAGACAAGACTAAACAGACAAGACTAGACAGACAAGACTAGACAGACAAGACTAGACAGGCAAGACTAGGCCGACAAGACTAGACAGACAAGACTAGACAGACAAGACTAGACAGACAAGACTAGACAGACAAGACTAGACAGACAAGACTAGACAGACAAGACTAGACAGACAAGACTAGACAGACAAGACTAGACAGACAAGACAAGACAGACAAACTAGACAGACAAGAGTGGACAGACAAGACTAGACAGACAATGCTAGACAGACAAGGCTAGACAGACAAGACTAGACAGACAATACTAGACAGACAAGACTAGAAAAACAAGACTAGACAGACAATACTAGACAGAGAAGACTAGACAGACATGACTAGACAGACAATTCTAGACAGACAAGACTAGACAGACAAGACTAGACAGACAAGACTAGACAGACAAGACTAGACAGACAAGGCTAGACAGACAAGACTAGACAGACAAGACTAGACAGACAAGACTAGACAGACAAGACTAGACAGACAAGACTAGACAGACAAGACTAGACAGACAAGACTAGACAGGCAAGACTAGGCCGACAAGACTAGACAGACAAGACTAGACAGACAAGACTAGACAGACAAGACTAGACAGACAAGACTAGACAGACAAGACTAGACAGACAAGACTAGACAGACAAGACTAGACAGACAAGACTAGACAGACAAGACTAGACAGACAAGACTAGACAGACAAGACTAGACAGACAAGACTAGACAGACAAGACTAGACAGACAAGACTAGACAGACAAGACTAGACAGACAAGACTAGACAGACAAGACTAGACAGACAAGACTAGACAGACAAGACTAGACAGGCAAGACTAGACAGACAAGGCTAGACAGACAAGACTAGAAAGACAAGACAAGACAGACAAACTAGACAGACAAGAGTAGACAGACAAGACTAGACAGACAATGCTAGACAGACAAGGCTAGACAGACAAGACTAGACAGACAAGACGAGACAGACAAACTAGACAGACAAGACTAGACAGACAATGCTAGACAGACAAGGCTAGACAGACAAGACTAGACAGACAATACTAGACAGACAAGACTAGAAAGACAAGACTAGACAGACAATACTAGACAGAGAAGACTAGACAGACATGACTAGACAAACATGACTAGACAGACAAGACTAGACAGACAAGACTAAACAGACAAGACTAGACAGACAAGACTAGACAGACAAGACTAGACAGACAAGACTAGACAGACAAGACTAGACAGACAAGACTAGACAGACAAGACTAGACAGACAAGACTAGACAGACAAGACTAGACAGACAAGACTAGACAGACAAGACTAGACAGACAAGACTAGACAGACAAGACTAGACAGACAAGACTAGACAGACAAGACTAGACAGACAAGACTAGACAGACAAGACTAAACAGACAAGACTAGACAGACAAGACTAGACAGACAAGACTAGACAGGCAAGACTAGGCCGACAAGACTAGACAGACAAGACTAGACAGACAAGACTAGACAGACAAGACTGGACAGACAAGACTAGACAGACAAGACTAGACAGACAAGACTTGACAGACAAGACTAGACAGACAATACTAGACAGATAAGACTAGACAGACAAGACATTCGACGCACCTTTTTCTCACCCATTTCTCCTTCCTATCTTCTCCATCCATTCGCAACTTCAAAAACACCATCACCGGCAGGTGGTACGATTCACTTCTCATTCAGATTTCCATACCTTTTATTTCCTATCTGGTTGCATCATTTGTTAAAATGTGGTCCTTAGACAAATTATAATAGATCTCTTATCGCTTTCCAGTTTCCTTTTAAGTCCCGCCACATTCCAAAAAATTATCTTAACATTTTCCGTTAACCGTTCATCATAGTTCTTGTGTCTTCTCGCTCTCTCCCTCTCTTTTAGTCGATTTTTAAACCTTCTTATTTTTCTTCCTTACATGGTACAACTTCTCCATCTACTATTAGTTTCTTGTAACCTATTTTTACCCGGTGTCTTTTCTCTTTTCATTCTTTTGCTCAAATTTTTATAGCTTTCTGGCACTCCCTTTCTGTCTCTGTAAGGTCATCGCTTATGAATACGTTAGTCTCTCTTAATTTACTTTTCTTTTTCATAATTTCTCTTTTCACATCTCCATTTTCTAATTTTACCACCACAGGACGTTTTTCGCTATCCTCTCGTCCTAGTCTTTCCATGGAAACTATTCCCCCCTTTACTCCTAGTTTTTCTTTTAATATATTTGCGACATCGTTTGTATGTGTCCTTCTGTCCGCAACCAAAAAAACACAATATTGTTACGTATGCTCCTTCTTAGAATAAGTTCCGCCTTCTCTTTCAGGTCGCTTACCTCCTTTGATAGACTTACATTTTCGTTCTGTCTTTTTCTTTCCTTGCTTTCCGTTTCCTCTTTTAGCTCTTTCATTTCATTTCATTTTGCTTCTAGCTTGCTGATCCTTTTTTTGAATTGGTTGTTTTCCTCTCTTACCGTTGTTTTCCTCTCTTATTAAACAGACAAGACTAGACAGATAAGATAAGACAGACATGGCTAGACAGACAAGGCTAGACAGGCAAAACTAGACAGACAAGACTAGACAGAGATTACTATATAGGGAAAATTGCAGAGACAAAACCGAACATAGAAGACCAAATAGACCGAAATAAACTACAAAGATAGGACTGAACAGTGAAGGCTTGACACAAAAGTTTTTTTCACTTACATACATACAGATATGTAAGCATATTTCTGTCTTGTCATTGGTGTAGTCAGGTAAAAAAAGTACTTAGAACTGTTAATGTTAAATTTTGATGCAGAAGTTAAAATGAGTGTGAGTGAAAATTAATGACGTTTAAAATGAGACTGCTAGTTGTGTAAAAATATATGATTAGTATTTGAGAATTAGTATTTATATAAAGGTAGTTAAAATGTAAATGACGAGATAGCATTACGGTCTGAAGTAGTGAGCAAATGGGGGATAGGATAGAAAATCCTTAAATCCTTTCGTAATAAAATGTTAATGTGGAATATATAGATGATGATACACATCCAGAGCAGAGACGAGTGTCTAATCAGTGATGTAAGACTATAATTAATTCAAGAGCATACAGTGCGAGCCCTCTAAACGGTATAAATTCAAACAAGGCTAAGCTTTTTAGATCCCGCATAAAACTTATTCAGGCAATTAAATATTTACGTTTAAGATTTTTTCAAGAGTTTTTCTCGTCGCTAATTTAAATTGAAAAGGGTTCTTCTACATATCCGGATGCACGCACTAAACTTTTCCGCATTAACATTCATTACTCAACCTATTCGCAAACTTTTCTCTATTCCATAAAACCCTAAATAATTTATCAACACATTTTTATTCTCCCATTATTGTGTGTAGTTGCTGCGTGTTGGGGGCATATTTCTCCCCTTAAATATACCGTAAACTTTTCTAAACTTAATCTGCCTTCACAGCCAGTTCCAGAGACACATCCAAGTGTCACCCCCAATTACTAACAATTAACCAAGTTTTGTACACACTCACACTCCTCAACATTTTACACATCAACGTTTACAATTAATTTAATACCCTAGCTGCTACTACCCTACTGAGTGTAGCATACGTTCCATATACATTTGCATAGATAAACTAAATAATTTGTATACTAGAAATAAACTTTAGATACGACAAAAATATAAACTACTATAGAGACTACAATTATGAAATTTGATATGATAGATAAAAAAAATATAGCACACCTTGCAGATAAGTCGAGGGAGAAAAAAGTAGTCACAGAAAGGCTAGACGCACAAAGGCCTAAAGACAAAATTCGTAGTGCTTCACAAGAATAGTCACAAAGACAAAATATACATGAGTAAACACACAAATAGGATGGTATATCCAAATTTTGTTTAAAAGTCTTCTATGTCAATTATGTATTGACATTCCCATTCAGTTTCTTTTCATTATTTGCAGGATGATGGAAAATATATCAAAACAAATAATCCCTGTTAATAGTCTGTTGGGCATTTAATTCTGCAGTATAATATTTTTTATTACAGTACTTATTTGGACTACTAAACATTTCAACGGTTTGTCTGCTTATTCTTTCTCTCTAGCCTTCTATATTTTATGTCTGTCTAGTCTTGTCTGCCTAGCCTTGTATGTGTAGTCTTGTCTGTCTACTCTTGTCTGTCTAGTCTTTTCTATCTAGTCTTGTCTGTCTGGTCTTGTATGTCTAGTCTTGTCTGTCTTGTCTTGTATGTCCAGTCTTGTCTATCTAGTTCTGTCTGTCCACAAAGCCGCAGTATTCGCATAGGTCTTCAGGGGCCCTGCCAATGCTATTCAGATAGTCACGGAAGCGTCCGTGGCCGGTGAGCGTTTGGGCGAGGTAGTAATTAACCTCACCGTGCTTTCGTGTCACCCATGGTTCAAGTTGTGGTATTAACAACTTGGTCCACTGTCACTTGCCTGTGGCACTTCACTGGCTTTGCCACTCGTGGTAGAGCTTTGCACGAACCTGCTTCCTTCTCTCTTTGTTTGTTTTGTCGCCTTTTCTGCCGCGGGTCCAATATAGTTCTGCCCTTTCCTCAATCATGTACTCTAATGGAGCTAATCCTGCGACCACAAGAACAGCATCTCTAGAGATTGTCCTGTAACCGCTGCACGCACGCAGGGTCATCCTCCTCTGCACGGCGACAAGCTTATGCAGGTACGTTTTTATATGTATTGCACTTGCCCAGACTGGGGCCCCATACAGCATTATTGAATGGGCAACAGTGCACAGCAGTTTCCTTTTGCTGCTGCTTAGACCACCAATATTTGGCAGCATCCTTTCAAGTGCCACATGAGTTTTAATAGTTTTTTGGGTTGCGTTTGTCACGTGCTCTTTGAAGGACAGCCATCTGTCAATGTTTACCCCGAGGTACTTTATGGAGTCTTTTGGCATGATAGTGTATTGGGCCTATTTTTCGTAATCCTGTCAGCAACACAGCTTCCGTTTTATGTGGTGCCAGGCTCAGCCGCTGTTTTCCCATCCACTCAATTACTTGCACGATAGCCGTGTTCGCTCGCCTCATTACATCTTTTTCGGTTGTCCAAGATCATCAGCGAAGCCAATGATTAGCGGCAGTTTCAGTCTCAGGACTCCATCGTACAGGATGTTCCACTGCGTAGGTCCCATTACTGAGTCCTGTGGGACACCGCTGTACACCTCTCGTTCCGCAGTCTGTCCATCCGCTTCTAAACACACTCTTATACATTGCAGATAACTATGCACTAGCCTCAGTAGATATGTGGGGAAACCTCTCATTGTTACTTCCTGCATAATATCCTCCCATGCCGCTGAGTTGAACGCATTTTTCACATCTAATGTAATTTAAATGCCAATCTTTCTTGTCCTACGTGTCCTTTCTGTAGCTTCCTTTGCCAGTTCCAACGCTCTCATAATGACACCAATTGTCGATCTACCTTCCCTTAACCCAAACTGCTTTTCTGACAGATTAAAGCCTTTTTGGAGTTCCGCCTTTATCCTCGCTAGCGGGAGATGTCCCAGCAGCTTGCTAGGAGGAAGCATAGGGGCCTGTAGGATGAGGGATTTTTCATTGAATTGTCACCCTTCTCCTACAGTACTAGTTTTGCCCTCTTCCACACGTTCGGAAAGTTTCCGTCGATCATTATGTTGTTCATTACTTTTAGTATATGCTGTGGGCATCTGGATACTGCTATTTTTATGGTCACAGGTGGTAGTCCATCAGGTCCAGGGGTTCTGTCATTACGCAGTCGGTTACCGGCTCTGGTGAGTTCTTCTGTCACGAATTCTTTAAACTCAGTTACTGGTGGTAGCTGCCATTTCATTTCCTCATGCTTGGGGGAATAGTACGTCCACCGCCTCAAGTGCCATCTGCATTGGGATGTGTTGGTTTGGGAATCTTTGCTTGAGGTGCCGACTGGCAATAGCGTAAGCATCTCCCACACATTGTCATTTAGCTTCTGGCAGCGCTCGCTCCAGTGTGCTTCCATCGCGTCATTAATTTTCCTTCTTAGTTCCTTTTTTTGTTGGCATGTGCCATTTTTAGGGTGCTTTCATTGACTTTGTGTGCATGTTTCTTACACATCCTCTGGTAGATGCCTCGCAATTTCGTCATTCCCCCAGTAGCATCGTTTTTGTCTGCCAATTATTTTCTTGGGTGGTAGGATTTGGTGTGAGCGCACCAACCATGTCCTCAGCTGTATTGGGATTCTTGTTGTTAAAGACTATCTCCATTGCATTTCCAAAGTTTTCCTGGTTTATCCTCGTAGACCACCCCATGTTGCATTTGCTGTAACGGGGAGGATTAGGTGGGGTTTGTCCTAATCGATAGTACAGGTAATTGTGGTCACTCAGTGACTCCCTCTCCAGGACTTGCCACTCTTTAATAATACCCGCAACTTTTTCAGAGGTAAACGTAACGTCCAGTATAGAACAAGCCTTTCCACTTTCAAAGGTTCTTTTATTACCCACATTGCATACACGCAGGTCGAGTTCGACTAACCAGTCCATAACCATATTGACACGGTTGGTTATTTTTGGGCATCCCCAATATGGGGATTTCGCGTTAAAATACCTTCCGACTAGGACTTCCTGTTTCTTTGACCTTTTATGACAGCTAAGGTCAGCTAGTGTTTTGTCCAGTTTCTCAATTTTTTAGTGTGGAGACAAGTAGCAGTTGTAGATGACAATCTGTTGCAGCTCGATCCATACAAAGCCAACACCATAGCCACTGTCTAGAACCATGGGGTTCTGGATTAGGACTTTGATAGCGGCGTCTTTGTTTTTGTCAGCAAACTAGTCTACCTCTATTAGTCTTTTGTTTGGTTCACTCACCAGTATGATATCTATTTGGAGATCTGCAGTTTTCACATTTAGGAGATCATGCGCGGTACGGCACCTCATCGCATTTAGCTGTAATATTCTAAGCTCTTTCTCGATTGTTGATTGCGCCTCGCCTCCGTCAGCGCCTTCCGGAATGCTGGACACGCTCCAGAATCTGCCCTATGTCCATACTTTTAAAAGATGGGACAGTAGGGTTCCTGGTTGCAGTCTTTCGCTAGATGCGCTTCTTGCCTTCATCTCAGGCATAGTTTTTGCCTATCTATCTTGTCTGTTTGTCTAGTCTTGTCTGTCTAGTCTTATCCGTCTAGTCTTGTCCGTCTAGTCTTGTCTGTCTAGTATTGTCTGTCTAGTCTTGTCTGTCTAGTCTTGTCTGTCTAGTCTTGTCTGTCTAGTCTTGTCTGTCTAGTCTTGTCTGTCTAGTCTTGTCTGTCTAGTCTTGTCTGTCTAGTCTTGTCTGTCTAGTCTTGTCTCTCTAGTCTTGTCTGTCCAGGCTTGTCTGTCTAGTCTTGTCTGTCTAGTCTTGTCTGTCTTGTCTCGTCTCTCTAGCCTTGTCTGTCTAGTCTAGTCTTGTCTGTCTAGTCTTGTCTGTCTAGTCTTGTCTGTCTAGTCTTGTCTGTCTAGTCTTGTCTGTCTAGTCTTGTCTGTCTAGTCTTGTCTGTCTAGTCTTGTCTGTCTAGTCTTGTCTGTCTAGTCTTGTCTGTCTAGTCTTGTCTGTCTAGTCTTGTCTGTCTAGTCTTGTCTGTCTAGTCTTGTCTGTCTAGTCTTGTCTGTCTAGTCTTGTCTGTCTAGTCTTGTCTGTCTAGTCTTGTCTGTCTAGTCTTGTCTGTCTAGTCTTGTCTGTCTAGTCTTGTCTGTCTAGTCTTGTCTGTCTAGTCTTGTCTGTCTAGTCTTGTCTGTCTAGTCTTGTCTGTCTTGTCTTGAATGTCTAGTCTTGTCTGTCTAGTCTTGTCTGTCTAGTCTTGTCTGTCTAGTCTTGTCTGTCTAGTCTTGTCTGTCTAGTCTTGTCTGTCTAGTCTTGTCTGTCTAGTCTTGTCTGTCTAGTCTTGTCTGTCTAGCGCTGTCTGTCTAGTCTTGTCAATCTAGTCTTGTATGTCTAGTCTTGTCTTTCTAGTGCTGTCTCTCTAGTCTTGTCTGTCTAGTCTTGTATGTCTACTCTTGTCCGTCTAGTCTTGTCCGTCTAGTCTTGTATGTCTAGTCTTGTCTGTCTAGTCTTGTATGTCTACTCTTGTCCGTCTAGTCTTGTCCGTCTAGTCTTGTATGTCTAGTCTTGTCTGTCTAGTCTTGTCTGTCTAGTCTTGTCTGACTAGTCTTGTCTGTCTAGTCTTGTCTGTCTAGTCTTGTCTGTCTAGTCTTGTCTGTCTAGTCTTGTCTGTCTAGTCAAATCAAATCAAATCAAATCAAACTATTTATTTCATTATATAAGCTACAAAATATAACAAATACATTTAAAAAGAGAACATATATTGTGAACATTTGTAACTAAATGAAATTTGTCGGTTAGCTTTAACTTTAGTTGGCCCTTACTCCTATGTAGTATTCTTCTATGGAGTACGGCTCTATATCAATCAGTAAGTATTGAACCTGCTTCTTGAAAACGCTTAACGTTGCTACCAATTTTATTGCCTTTGGCAATCTATTAAATAAATCTATGTTACTGTATGGTGGTAACCTTTTTGACATGGTAAGTCTGTGAAAAGGAATATTGTAATTCAATTTGTTGGTTCTTGTATTCGTAGTGTTGTCAATACGATATTGATCAAACAGACTTTTATTTTTAAATAGAAATAATAGCGCTTCATATATATAAGTGCCGACAGTCGTTAATAATTTGGCACTTCTGAATTTACCTCTGCAAGACTCCGTGTAATTTAAGTCGTAAATGGTTCTAATGGCGGCCTTTTGAATTTTAAAAATATCTGATACTAATGTTCCGTTGCCCCAGAACATTATGCCGAATCTGAGATGACTGTAAAAGTTGGAGAAATACACAATCCTTAAGATATCCCTATTTAGGTACCTTTTAAGTATTCTTAGAGCATATACTGCTCTGTTCAGATGTTTTGTTAAGTTTATTATGTGTGGAGTCCAGTCCAGGTTTTCGTCTATGTATAGTCCCAGTAGTCTAACGACTTGTTGAAGTTTTAATGTATTATCCTCAAATGCAAATTCATTATTGTAGGTTCTTGTGTCTCTTTTTGTTTTATAGTAAATGACGTTGGTTTTCTCTTTATTTAATACTAAGTTGTTAATATTAAACCATGTGGTCATAGTTGTCATCACAGACTTGAAATTCATTATAGAGTCCTCTATTGATCTGTTCGCTATTAATATACTAGTATCATCGGCATAATTTATTAAAGTACTGTTTGCGTTTTTTAAACTTAATTCTGGTAGGTCATTTATGTACAGTGTGAAAAGAAGCGGTCCTAACGTGCTGCCTTGGGGAATCCCCATATTGATAGTCCTGGGTGTGGATGTGATATAACCTTCTGGTGTCCACATTTGTGTTATTTGTATCCGATTTTCGAGATATTGTGCAAGAAATTCTGATGTTATTCCCCTGATTCCATATCTTTGTAGTTTCGATATTAAGATAGAATGGTCGACTGTATCATATGCCTTTAATAAGTCCAGGAGTATACCGCATGAAATATCATGTGCTTCTAGCTGTTGCATAATTTCTTTGAAAAAATGGAAGCAGGCCGTGTCAATATTCTTGCCTTTAATGAACCCGTGTTGATGCTGGCTAATAAGTTGGTATTTATTTATGAAACATAATAATCTCTTACAGATCAATTTTTCCAAGATTTTTGCAAAAGGCGATAGTAGGCTGATTGGCCTGTAGTTGTTCATATCGGTTTTGTTACCTTTTTTAAAAATGGGAGTAATTTTCGAGACCTTCAGAACTTTTGGAAAAATTCCATGTTCAAATGCATTATTTATGATGTGAGTCAGTGGTTCCGTTACTTCAGTCGCAGCAAATTTTACTGACGCTGTTGAGATTTCATCAATTCCAGTACTATTCGAGTTTTTTAAGTCTTTTATGGTCTCGAGTATCTCTTCTTCAGACGTTGGTTCTAAAAACATTGTATGCGGATTGTTATGGATTTTATCTTCATACGGAAATTTGTTTAAGTGTTCAGTCATTTGTATGGGCCTATCAACATAAAAATTGTTTAAGTTCTCTGGGGAGATTTCCGGTCCGAGTTCGTTATTTAATGGTTTACGTTGAGTTTTGAGTTGGGTAATTTCTTTTACTGCTTCCCACGTAGCCTTTATTTTATTTTCAGATCCTTGGATTTTCCTTTGGTAGTACATCTTTTTATGCTGCTTTAAGACACTAATGTATTTCCTTCTCGTTCGATTATAGATGCGTTTAAGATCACAATTCGATCGTGATAAAACGTATAACAGATCCACTCTTTTCTTTATTTTCTCCACAGTTTCGTTCCAGAAGATTTTCCTTTTTAATTGTTTATTATTAGTAAATGAAAACGGGAAACATTCATTAAAATGCGATTTGACAGTTTCTATGAAATATTTACACTGTATGTCCACTTCAGTATTATTATACACTCCCACCCAAGTTTCTGCGGCAAGGTTTTCCCTAAATTTCATCATATTTTCACCATTAAAGTTTCTGCGACGTCTAAATGTAGTTTGTATAACATCAGATTTAAAAATTATGCGTAGCGCAAGATGGTCTGATATGTTGTAGTTTAAGGCCTCCGCTATATATCTCATGTCTGTATGCACAGCAATATTATCTATACATGTATTAGAGCTTGGATGACTAGTTTCCTTAATCGTTAACACAGTATTGAATGAGTCCAAAATAGATTTTAGTTGTCTACTGCCTTTTGAGTATTTTAAGGTATCAATGTTAAAATCACCCGTAATGATGAACTGTTTATCTTCTTGAATGATTTTACTTAAGAGGATAAGGAGTTTGTTTAGGAACTGCGTCTCATTTGTTAAAGGCGCTCTGTAAATGCCTATGATAATTGTAACTTTATTGTTAATTTTTGTTTCAATTGCAGCGCATTCGAACACTGATAGTTCAGAATGAGTATTAATATCAGTCCTGGCTTTGTAATTCAGTCGATGACAATATATTGCAACTCCACCGTGTTTTCCTTTTTCGCGACAAAAACAAGTAGCTAGATGGAAGTTATTTATTTGAATAATGTCTAATTGTTCAATACTCTGCCAGTGCTCGGTTAAAATTAGGTATTCGCAATGATAATTTTTTTCTAGCATATGCTCTATAAGGTTTACAGAGTTACCTAATGATCTAGTGTTCAGACTTATTATGCTTACTTCTGTCTCCTTTTTGTAGTTGCTAGAATTTTGCTCTTGAACGACCTCGATGAGACCCTGTTGCTTTACTTCCTTTGTTGTAAATTTTCCAGCCTTAAAAAAAAATTGTTAACGCAGGTATTCTTGGGCCAGGTTTCGGGTTTGTTGATTTCCTCCAGGTCTTCGATAGGCACCGAAACCTTAAACGAAGAGTACTCTTCCGGATGTTTCGCCTGTAGTTTTTTACATCTAACAATGTTAAATCTTTTATTTTGTAAATAATTTGTAATATCCGCTTCCGTTAGTGATGGCTCTAAGCGATAGACATGCACGTGTGCGAATCTTGTAACAGCCCTGATATGTGTCTTCTCTGAGTTAGTCCCTACTATAATATTGGAACGCCTTATTCGTCTTTTCTGTTTGTTTTGAACTTCCCATGTCCCTTCATTTATAGAACCATTTTCGTTTTCATTTTCAAACACAGATTCCTGGGATTTGTTGATGTTTTTTGCGGGTACCGGCTGATTTACTGCTTTATCGCGCCGAGGTGTTTTTTCAACGCATTGTTTTTGTCTGGGTTCACTGGATACGTTTATATCTTTAATCACCGCATTCTTCAGCTCTAAGTTTTCTTCTTTTAATGCTATTATTTGGGCACTTAAATTTGTTATATTTTCACATAAACTAGCCATTTGAATATGTAGAGGCTCTACTTCCCTTTTAATAAGGTTACAAATGATTTCCTTTAGTTCAGCGGGCGTTATGTTTATGATTTCTTGATCACAGTTCTTATCGGTTTGGGCTCTCGATCTTAATTCGCGTTGCATTGTGTGTAATAATATTATATTTTTAAATAATTTTAATGATATTGGATTTAATATTCAATTAAACTTTGCTGTCGCAGCTAAGCACATGTGTCGCGTTTAACTGCTCGCACTCGACTGTCTTGTCTGTCTAGTCTTGTCTGTCTAGTCTTGTCTGTCTAGTCTTGTCTGTCTAGTCTTGTCTGTCTAGTCTTGTCTGTCTAGTCTTGTCTGTCTAGTCTTGTCTGTCTAGTCTTGTCTGTGTAGTCTTGTCTGTCTAGTCTTGTCTGTCTCAGTCTTGTCTGTCACAGTCGCGTACGAGACGCGGAAGCGAGTAGACGTGCAGCCGAGTGCTCCACATGTTTGTGATTATTAATATGTTGGTATATAAGTTTTTTAGTTATCAGTTATATAATTGCAATCAAGCCTAGTGTATTTGGTTTGTTTCTATTGTCTTGTAGAAATTTATTTTTGCTTAATAGCGGTGTTTTTAGTTTTTCTTTAAGCTAAATAGTTTTAGCTTAATAGATTCACAGCAAATCGCGTGAGTTTTTTATATTCTTTAAATTCTCTCTTTTTGTTCCCACTCCTTATCTCATATATACGGAGATAAAGATAATCCAACGCCGCAGACGTTTTTGCATTTACTGCAACACGCTATCTGCGGCAAATTTTTCACCACCTCCAAGGAGGGGAGGATTTTTTGAATTCAGTCTTTTAGTTTGTGGAAACTCAGTATGGATTTTTTCACAAAACAAAAATTGAGTAAGGGTGTAGGGGAGATGGATAGCCGGGCGAGAAGCCAGTCTATTGGAGAAACCCCGAAGAAAAGGAAAGTGGCGGATCGGTCGACTGATGACGTGGAGGCGTACAAGAAGACGGAGTGCTCGATCGCTTTTACAATCGTGGAAGCGATTGGAGCACTTACCAGACAAGTGGAGGACTTGGAAAGGGCTATCGCTGGAGGCAGTAGCACGAAGAAAGAAGTTAAAGATGCAGCAGCGCGAGTTAAAAAGACAACTAACGTGTTCTCGCGCAACTCCGTGACCACTTGGCTGGACACGCACCGTTTCCTGCCCGTTGAAAAGGTGTTATATGACACGGAGATCCAAACTGTAAGTGTGGCATGCAAGGAAGTCAGCACCCAAACGGAGGCTGAATGTAGTATCACCAGTGCGCTGAAGCCGGGTATGAATGTGCAGGAGTACATGTCCCTGGTGAGGGAGAGGTGGTCCGAGGACGCCTTCACCGTGGTGAAGATGGCTAAGGGCTCTCCTCTGGTCAGGGACGAGGATGTACTCCTGCTAGTTGCAGGAGAAAAAGGGGATAACTGTGGACAGCTGGGCTGGGGGATGCTCGACCAGCTCCCCCAGGCCAAGCGAGTGGCTGAAGGCTTGAATGTAGGCTCCGTGGCCTACATCAAGAGCGAGAATGTTGTGTGTATGGGAGGCGATGAGTCGTTGGACTCCGAGAGGAAGTACCACTTCATCGCCCGGCTGGATGATAATAAGGTCGAGGGCGCCGAAGAAAAGGCGTTCGAGACCTTATTAAGAATGATAGGTCTTTGTGAGAAGACAGAGAGAAAGAGGTTCGCTATTGGTGTGGCTGGAAACCTTAATATGTGACTGGTACGAAAGATGGCTGAATGCGTGTGGCATGGCACAGGAGTTGAGCTAACCCTGTGCTGGATGAATGCGGAGGGCCAAAAGCCCAGAGTGGAAGGGGCCGGAGGCACCAGAAAGGCAGAAACCTTACTGGTGAGGAGGGCAGAGGGTGTTTCTTACGCCCATATGGTGAATGTCCTTAAGAAGGAAGTAGACATGGAAGATATAAATGTAAGGGCGATGAGGAAAACCCACGCTGGGGACCTCATCGTCAGAATGAATGATGATGGGGAAAAGAAGCGACTGGCAGAGCGAATGGCCCTAGTGACTGAGGCTGTAAGGGATGTCAGGACGGAGGTGTCCGGAGGTGTACGGAGGGTTCAGAAGTGTCCTTGTTAGGGGCATGGATGAGGCTACCACCACCGATGAGGTGAAAGGAGCCATTCAGAAGGCAGCTGAATGTAAGGAGTGTGTGGTAAAGTCTCTCCGCACAGTGCGCGGAGGGGCCAGTATGGCAGTTGTCACTCTTCCAGTAAGAGCGGCACAAACCATACTGGAGAAAGGAAGAATAAAAGTTGGATGGATCATGTGCCGAGTGACCGAAGACAATAAGCCGATCAGGTGCTACAGATGCCTTGGCTTCGGGCACTTTTCGGCAGCATGCAAGGGAATTGAGAGAAAGAATGCGTGTTTGCGATGCGATGAAAGTGGGCACAAAGCACACGAGTGCACGGCCAAAGAGGCTAAGTGCTTCGTGTGCGGAGTGAGTGGGCATAGGGCGGACTCCATGAACTGTCCTGCGTACAGGAAACTGTGCAGGGAAAGTATGAAAGGGACGTCCCAAAGAAACAGATTATGCTACTATTGCAGACGAACTCAAATAGGAGTGCGGCTGCAATGGAGCTGGTATGGAAGACGGTGCATGATGAGAGAGTGGATGTGGCCATTGTCTCCGAACCAAATCTTCGGACTATTGGTAACGGAGGCTGGCACGTGGACCAGTGTAAGAATGTTGCTGTGAGGATTTTCCAATCGGAAAATCCTATGGTTAAGTGTGGATGTGGAAATGGATATGTGTGGATTGAATGGTAAAACTGGGTCCTGTATGGGTGCTACATCTCGCCTAACATAACGTTAGAGCAGTTTGTAGCTTTTATGGATGAGCTAAGGGCCAGTATGAAAAGCTGGTCCAAGGAGATTGTTGTCGGGGGGGATTTCAACGCTAAGTCCGCTCGGTGGGGATCCCCTAGAGAGGATGAGAGAGGGAGAATGATGGAAGAGTGGCTGGCGGAGGAGGACCCGGTGGTTCACAACAGTGGGAATGTGCCAACCTTCGTGCGGGGTGAAAGTATCTCTTATATTGACATCACTTTTAGCACTTCACGGATTGCAGGCAGAGTGAAAGAGTGGCGTGTCAGAGAGGGAGAGAATCTGAGTGATCACCAGGACATTCTCTTCGACGTACGAAAGGATGTTTCTGAGGGACCGGTTGCTTGTAGAACGAATGGATGGAGAGTGGACAAGAGTCTACTAGAAAGATTGGGAGACGTCATGAAAGAGCTGTCTGAAAGGACAGGCCCCGAAAATGGATTGCGGAGCTCCTGCGAAGCAGTTCTTCACGGGGCCTGTGATGTGGTGTTTCGGAGAAAACGGAGGGGCGTCAGAGGCAGGAAGCCAGTTTACTGGTGGAATGAGCAGGTAGCTGAAAAGCGTAAAACCTGTTTGCGTGAAAGGAGATGCATGGTGAAGAGTAATAGGCGAGAAAATGAGGAAGTGCGTGTGGAGTGCAGAAGGAGGTATAACTTGGCGCGCAGGGAACTTCGCAGAGCCATCGCGAACTCCAAGCAAGAAGCTTGGAGAGTGCTCTGCGAAGAGGTGAATAATAACATCTGGGGTGACGGCTATAAGATCGTCACCAGAAAAATTGCGCACAGGGTTAATACTCTCCGGGGGGATGGCCTAATGACGGAAGTCAAGAAGCTGTTCCCAGTACATGAGCGAATGAACTGGCTGGAACCCGTGGGATGGAGATCGGCGCCCCTTTTCACTCCGGCCGAGCTGCAGAGTGCAGTTGGCCGGATGAAGGAGGGAAAAGCGCCGGGTCCTGATGGTGTTCCACCGGAAGCGTGCAAGGTGTTTGGGCATGTGTGTGAGGACATGTGCTTGAGCAATGTGAATGAATTGCTGATGAATGGCAGTTTCCCCAAAGAGTGGAAGAGAGCGAGACTGGTGATGATTGAAAAAGAGCGAAAGGAAGGAGAGGAAGCCAATTACAGGCCAATCTGCCTACTGAATGGGATAGCGAAGATGTTTGAGAGTATGATCGGAGCTAGGATAAATGAGGATCTCGAGAGGGTAGGGGGTCTTTCAGAGGAACAGTATGGGTTCAGAGGCGGCCGCACTACGGTGAACGCAATGATGCGTGTGATAGAGAGAGCAAGGTTAGCAAATACGGGTCCATGGCGTACCCGTAGCTACTGCGTGCTTGTAACCCTGGACGTGAAAAATGCCTTCAATTCGGTCCCATGGGGCGGAATCATGGAGGCTTTGGAACTAAAGGGGGTAGATCCCTACCTTCGAAAGATGGTGGGGAGCTACTTGAATGATAGGGAGATAGTGACTGTGGAAGGTAAAATCTTCAAAATGAGTGCGGGTGTTCCACAGGGTTCGGTTCTTGGGCCGATACTGTGGAACATATTTTATGATAAGGTTTTGAGATTGAGGCTGCCAGACGGGGTTACACTCGTAGGGTACGCTGATGACTTAGCGGTGGTCGCTGTCGCAAGAACGGAAGAAAGTCTGAAAGCGATAATGAATGAGGCAATTGGTAGGATTGATCGGTGGATGGGGGAAAAAGGGCTTGCTCTGGCTCCCCACAAAACCGAGGCGGTCCTGCTAATTGGGAGAAGAAAGCTGCGTGAATTGACTGTGCGAATGGGGACAGTTGACGTACCGGCTCGGGAATCTGTAAGATACCTTGGGGTAGAGCTCCAGCGAAATCTCAGGGTGTCCGATCAGGTCACCCGGGTGGTGAGCAAGGCTACAGCATGTGTGAGAGCCCTTGGACGGCTGATGCCCAACATAGGTGGGCCGTTGGCCTCCAAGAGGAGGGTTATGAATGCGGTCGTGCACTCCATTCTCCTGTATGGATTGCCGGCATGGATAAATGCGTTCAGGATTGAATGTTATAGAGCGAGACTGATGAGAGTGCAAAGGTGTATGCTGCTGCGTGTGTGCAGCGCATACAGGACTGTTTCTGGCGACGCCGTGGCGGTCGTTGCTGGAGTTATCCCGTTAGACCTTCTAGCGCATGAAAGGGTGAGAGTTTGGGGAGGTAATGACCCTAGAAATGAAAGGGAAAAAACAATGCGTGTATGGCAAGAGCTATGGCAGGGGTCGGAAAAGGGAGCCTGGACCAGGCAACTGATTCCGACTATCGATGAATGGGTCAACCGTGGGCACGGGGAGGTGAATTATCACCTCACCCAGGTGCTTACGGGGCATGGATGCTTTGGGTCTTACCTGGTGCGCATCGGGAAACTGGTTGAGGCGCACTGTAGGTACTGTGGAGCGACTGAGGACACTGCGGAGCATACCATCTTCGAGTGTACGAGATGGGAGAGAATGAGGAGCGCCGCAGAATGCAAGGTGGGAGAGAATGTGAACAAGAAGAGTATGGTGAGAATCATGCTCCGCAGTGAGTATGAATGGGGCGTGCTGACTGGAATGATAGGTTATATAATGAGGAGAAAAGAGAAGGATGAAAGGGACGAGCGTAAGGCGGGTCGAGGGGTTGCTACGCGCGAGCCGAGCGTGCCATCGCCGGGCCCCCCTTAGTGCGAAGGGAGCGCACAAATTTATTGTAAACTCTGATGTGAGGGGGGGCACGGCGATTAACGACGCGCCCGGCACAACGAATGAATGGATGAATGCTTTGGATATGAAAGGGGGAGGAACGTGGTGAAGTTATGCCAAATTTTGGATTCCATCACGTTCTCTCTGGTTTTGACTGGGGGGTCTGAATGGTGGGGGTTTTTTAGTGGGTCGCCCCTTTTGGGGGGCAGTCCCACACTACCACTCGACACGGGTCGGGTGGTGTCTGTTTGAGAATTTTCACCTCCAGCACATGCAAAAAAAAAAAAAAAAAGTCTTGTCTGTCTAGTCTTGTCTGTCTAGTCTTGTCTGTCTAGTCTTGTCTGTCTAGTCTTGTCTGTCTAGTCTTGTCTGTCTAGTCTTGTCTGTCTAGTCTTGTCTGTCTAGTCTTGTCTGTCTAGTCTTGTCTGTCTAGTCTTGTCTGTCTAGTCTTGTCTGTCTAGTCTTGTCTGTCTAGTCTTGTCTGTCTAGTCTTGTCTGTCTAGTCTTGTCTGTCTAGTCTTGTCTGTCTAGTCTTGTCTGTCTAGTCTTGTCTGTCTAGTCTTGTCTGTCTAGTCTTGTCTGTCTAGTCTTGTCTGTCTAGTCTTGTCTGTCTAGTCTTGTCTGTCTAGTCTTGTCTGTCTAGTCTTGTCTGTCTAGTCTTGTCTGTCTAGTCTTGTCTGTCTAGTCTTGTCTGTCTAGTCTTGTCTGTCTAGTCTTGTCTGTCTAGTCTTGTCTGTCTAGTCTTGTCTGTCTAGTCTTGTCTGTCTAGTCTTGTCTGTCTAGTCTTGTCTGTCTAGTCTTGTCTGTCTAGTCTTGTCTGTCTAGTCTTGTCTGTCTAGTCTTGTCTGTCTAGTCTTGTCTGTCTAGTCTTGTCTGTCTAGTCTTGTCTGTCTAGTCTTGTCTGTCTAGTCTTGTCTGTCTAGTCTTGTCTGTCTAGTCTTGTCTGTCTAGTCTTGTCTGTCTAGTCTTGTCTGTCTAGTCTTGTCTGTCTAGTCTTGTCTGTCTAGTCTTGTCTGTCTAGTCTTGTCTGTCTAGTCTTGTCTGTCTAGTCTTGTCTGTCTAGTCTTGTCTGTCTAGTCTTGTCTGTCTAGTCTTGTCTGTCTAGTCTTGTCTGTCTAGTCTTGTCTGTCTAGTCTTGTCTGTCTCGTCTTGTCTGTCTCGTCTTGTCTGTCTCGTCTTGTCTGTCTGGTCTTGTCTGTCTAGTCTTGTCTGTCTAGTCTTGTCTGTCTAGTCTTGTCTGTCTAGTCTTGTCTGTCTAGTCTTGTCTGTCTAGTCTTGTCTGTCTAGTCTTGTCTGTCTAGTCTTGTCTGTCTAGTCTTGTCTGTCTAGTCTTGTCTGTCTAGTCTTGTCTGTCTAGTCTTGTCTGTCTAGTCTTGTCTGTCTAGTCTTGTCTGTCTAGTCTTGTCTGTCTAGTCTTGTCTGTCTAGTCTTGTCTGTCTAGTCTTGTCTGTCTAGTCTTGTCTGTCTAGTCTTGTCTGTCTAGTCTTGTCTGTCTAGTCTTGTCTGTCTAGTCTTGTCTGTCTAGTCTTGTCTGTCTAGTCTTGTCTGTCTAGTCTTGTCTGTCTAGTCTTGTCTGTCTAGTCTTGTCTGTCTAGTCTTGTCTGTCTAGTCTTGTCTGTCTAGTCTTGTCTGTCTAGTCTTGTCTGTCTAGTCTTGTCTGTCTAGTCTTGTCTGTCTAGTCTTGTCTGTCTAGTCTTGTCTGTCTAGTCTTGTCTGTCTAGTCTTGTCTGTCTAGTCTTGTCTGTCTAGTCTTGTCTGTCTAGTCTTGTCTGTCTAGTCTTGTCTGTCTAGTCTTGTCTGTCTAGTCTTGTCTGTCTAGTCTTGTCTGTCTAGTCTTGTCTGTCTAGTCTTGTCTGTCTAGTCTTGTCTGTCTAGTCTTGTCTGTCTAGTCTTGTCTGTCTAGTCTTGTCTGTCTAGTCTTGTCTGTCTAGTCTTGTCTGTCTAGTCTTGTCTGTCTAGTCTTGTCTGTCTAGTCTTGTCTGTCTAGTCTTGTCTGTCTAGTCTTGTCTGTCTAGTCTTGTCTGTCTAGTCTTGTCTGTCTAGTCTTGTCTGTCTAGTCTTGTCTGTCTAGTCTTGTCTGTCTAGTCTTGTCTGTCTAGTCTTGTCTGTCTAGTCTTGTCTGTCTAGTCTTGTCTGTCTAGTCTTGTCTGTCTAGTCTTGTCTGTCTAGTCTTGTCTGTCTAGTCTTGTCTGTCTAGTCTTGTCTGTCTAGTCTTGTCTGTCTAGTCTTGTCTGTCTAGTCTTGTCTGTCTAGTCTTGTCTGTCTAGTCTTGTCTGTCTAGTCTTGTCTGTCTAGTCTTGTCTGTCTAGTCTTGTCTGTCTAGTCTTGTCTGTCTAGTCTTGTCTGTCTAGTCTTGTCTGTCTAGTCTTGTCTGTCTAGTCTTGTCTGTCTAGTCTTGTCTGTCTAGTCTTGTCTGTCTAGTCTTGTCTGTCTAGTCTTGTCTGTCTAGTCTTGTCTGTCTAGTCTTGTCTGTCTAGTCTTGTCTGTCTAGTCTTGTCTGTCTAGTCTTGTCTGTCTAGTCTTGTCTGTCTAGTCTTGTCTGTCTAGTCTTGTCTGTCTAGTCTTGTCTGTCTAGTCTTGTCTGTCTAGTCTTGTCTGTCTAGTCTTGTCTGTCTAGTCTTGTCTGTCTAGTCTTGTCTGTCTAGTCTTGTCTGTCTAGTCTTGTCTGTCTAGTCTTGTCTGTCTAGTCTTGTCTGTCTAGTCTTGTCTGTCTAGTCTTGTCTGTCTAGTCTTGTCTGTCTAGTCTTGTCTGTCTAGTCTTGTCTGTCTAGTCTTGTCTGTCTAGTCTTGTCTGTCTAGTCTTGTCTGTCTAGTCTTGTCTGTCTAGTCTTGTCTGTCTAGTCTTGTCTGTCTAGTCTTGTCTGTCTAGTCTTGTCTGTCTAGTCTTGTCTGTCTAGTCTTGTCTGTCTAGTCTTGTCTGTCTAGTCTTGTCTGTCTAGTCTTGTCTGTCTAGTCTTGTCTGTCTAGTCTTGTCTGTCTAGTCTTGTCTGTCTAGTCTTGTCTGTCTAGTCTTGTCTGTCTAGTCTTGTCTGTCTAGTCTTGTCTGTCTAGTCTTGTCTGTCTAGTCTTGTCTGTCTAGTCTTGTCTGTCTAGTCTTGTCTGTCTAGTCTTGTCTGTCTAGTCTTGTCTGTCTAGTCTTGTCTGTCTAGTCTTGTCTGTCTAGTCTTGTCTGTCTAGTCTTGTCTGTCTAGTCTTGTCTGTCTAGTCTTGTCTGTCTAGTCTTGTCTGTCTAGTCTTGTCTGTCTAGTCTTGTCTGTCTAGTCTTGTCTGTCTAGTCTTGTCTGTCTAGTCTTGTCTGTCTAGTCTTGTCTGTCTAGTCTTGTCTGTCTAGTCTTGTCTGTCTAGTCTTGTCTGTCTAGTCTTGTCTGTCTAGTCTTGTCTGTCTAGTCTTGTCTGTCTAGTCTTGTCTGTCTAGTCTTGTCTGTCTAGTCTTGTCTGTCTAGTCTTGTCTGTCTAGTCTTGTCTGTCTAGTCTTGTCTGTCTAGTCTTGTCTGTCTAGTCTTGTCTGTCTAGTCTTGTCTGTCTAGTCTTGTCTGTCTAGTCTTGTCTGTCTAGTCTTGTCTGTCTAGTCTTGTCTGTCTAGTCTTGTCTGTCTAGTCTTGTCTGTCTAGTCTTGTCTGTCTAGTCTTGTCTGTCTAGTCTTGTCTGTCTAGTCTTGTCTGTCTAGTCTTGTCTGTCTAGTCTTGTCTGTCTAGTCTTGTCTGTCTAGTCTTGTCTGTCTAGTCTTGTCTGTCTAGTCTTGTCTGTCTAGTCTTGTCTGTCTAGTCTTGTCTGTCTAGTCTTGTCTGTCTAGTCTTGTCTGTCTAGTCTTGTCTGTCTAGTCTTGTCTGTCTAGTCTTGTCTGTCTAGTCTTGTCTGTCTAGTCTTGTCTGTCTAGTCTTGTCTGTCTAGTCTTGTCTGTCTAGTCTTGTCTGTCTAGTCTTGTCTGTCTAGTCTTGTCTGTCTAGTCTTGTCTGTCTAGTCTTGTCTGTCTAGTCTTGTCTGTCTAGTCTTGTCTGTCTAGTCTTGTCTGTCTAGTCTTGTCTGTCTAGTCTTGTCTGTCTAGTCTTGTCTGTCTAGTCTTGTCTGTCTAGTCTTGTCTGTCTAGTCTTGTCTGTCTAGTCTTGTCTGTCTAGTCTTGTCTGTCTAGTCTTGTCTGTCTAGTCTTGTCTGTCTAGTCTTGTCTGTCTAGTCTTGTCTGTCTAGTCTTGTCTGTCTAGTCTTGTCTGTCTAGTCTTGTCTGTCTAGTCTTGTCTGTCTAGTCTTGTCTGTCTAGTCTTGTCTGTCTAGTCTTGTCTGTCTAGTCTTGTCTGTCTAGTCTTGTCTGTCTAGTCTTGTCTGTCTAGTCTTGTCTGTCTAGTCTTGTCTGTCTAGTCTTGTCTGTCTAGTCTTGTCTGTCTAGTCTTGTCTGTCTAGTCTTGTCTGTCTAGTCTTGTCTGTCTAGTCTTGTCTGTCTAGTCTTGTCTGTCTAGTCTTGTCTGTCTAGTCTTGTCTGTCTAGTCTTGTCTGTCTAGTCTTGTCTGTCTAGTCTTGTCTGTCTAGTCTTGTCTGTCTAGTCTTGTCTGTCTAGTCTTGTCTGTCTAGTCTTGTCTGTCTAGTCTTGTCTGTCTAGTCTTGTCTGTCTAGTCTTGTCTGTCTAGTCTTGTCTGTCTAGTCTTGTCTGTCTAGTCTTGTCTGTCTAGTCTTGTCTGTCTAGTCTTGTCTGTCTAGTCTTGTCTGTCTAGTCTTGTCTGTCTAGTCTTGTCTGTCTAGTCTTGTCTGTCTAGTCTTGTCTGTCTAGTCTTGTCTGTCTAGTCTTGTCTGTCTAGTCTTGTCTGTCTAGTCTTGTCTGTCTAGTCTTGTCTGTCTAGTCTTGTCTGTCTAGTCTTGTCTGTCTAGTCTTGTCTGTCTAGTCTTGTCTGTCTAGTCTTGTCTGTCTAGTCTTGTCTGTCTAGTCTTGTCTGTCTAGTCTTGTCTGTCTAGTCTTGTCTGTCTAGTCTTGTCTGTCTAGTCTTGTCTGTCTAGTCTTGTCTGTCTAGTCTTGTCTGTCTAGTCTTGTCTGTCTAGTCTTGTCTGTCTAGTCTTGTCTGTCTAGTCTTGTCTGTCTAGTCTTGTCTGTCTAGTCTTGTCTGTCTAGTCTTGTCTGTCTAGTCTTGTCTGTCTAGTCTTGTCTGTCTAGTCTTGTCTGTCTAGTCTTGTCTGTCTAGTCTTGTCTGTCTAGTCTTGTCTGTCTAGTCTTGTCTGTCTAGTCTTGTCTGTCTAGTCTTGTCTGTCTAGTCTTGTCTGTCTAGTCTTGTCTGTCTAGTCTTGTCTGTCTAGTCTTGTCTGTCTAGTCTTGTCTGTCTAGTCTTGTCTGTCTAGTCTTGTCTGTCTAGTCTTGTCTGTCTAGTCTTGTCTGTCTAGTCTTGTCTGTCTAGTCTTGTCTGTCTAGTCTTGTCTGTCTAGTCTTGTCTGTCTAGTCTTGTCTGTCTAGTCTTGTCTGTCTAGTCTTGTCTGTCTAGTCTTGTCTGTCTAGTCTTGTCTGTCTAGTCTTGTCTGTCTAGTCTTGTCTGTCTAGTCTTGTCTGTCTAGTCTTGTCTGTCTAGTCTTGTCTGTCTAGTCTTGTCTGTCTAGTCTTGTCTGTCTAGTCTTGTCTGTCTAGTCTTGTCTGTCTAGTCTTGTCTGTCTAGTCTTGTCTGTCTAGTCTTGTCTGTCTAGTCTTGTCTGTCTAGTCTTGTCTGTCTAGTCTTGTCTGTCTAGTCTTGTCTGTCTAGTCTTGTCTGTCTAGTCTTGTCTGTCTAGTCTTGTCTGTCTAGTCTTGTCTGTCTAGTCTTGTCTGTCTAGTCTTGTCTGTCTAGTCTTGTCTGTCTAGTCTTGTCTGTCTAGTCTTGTCTGTCTAGTCTTGTCTGTCTAGTCTTGTCTGTCTAGTCTTGTCTGTCTAGTCTTGTCTGTCTAGTCTTGTCTGTCTAGTCTTGTCTGTCTAGTCTTGTCTGTCTAGTCTTGTCTGTCTAGTCTTGTCTGTCTAGTCTTGTCTGTCTAGTCTTGTCTGTCTAGTCTTGTCTGTCTAGTCTTGTCTGTCTAGTCTTGTCTGTCTAGTCTTGTCTGTCTAGTCTTGTCTGTCTAGTCTTGTCTGTCTAGTCTTGTCTGTCTAGTCTTGTCTGTCTAGTCTTGTCTGTCTAGTCTTGTCTGTCTAGTCTTGTCTGTCTAGTCTTGTCTGTCTAGTCTTGTCTGTCTAGTCTTGTCTGTCTAGTCTTGTCTGTCTAGTCTTGTCTGTCTAGCTCTTGTCTGTCTCTAGTCTTGTCTGTCTAGTCTTGTCTGTCTAGTCTTGTCTGTCTAGTCTTGTCTGTCTAGTCTTGTCTGTCTAGTCTTGTCTGTCTAGTCTTGTCTGTCTAGTCTTGTCTGTCTAGTCTTGTCTGTCTAGTCTTGTCTGTCTAGTCTTGTCTGTCTAGTCTTGTCTGTCTAGTCTTGTCTGTCTAGTCTTGTCTGTCTAGTCTTGTCTGTCTAGTCTTGTCTGTCTAGTCTTGTCTGTCTAGTCTTGTCTGTCTAGTCTTGTCTGTCTAGTCTTGTCTGTCTAGTCTTGTCTGTCTAGTCTTGTCTGTCTAGTCTTGTCTGTCTAGTCTTGTCTGTCTAGTCTTGTCTGTCTAGTCTTGTCTGTCTAGTCTTGTCTGTCTAGTCTTGTCTGTCTAGTCTTGTCTGTCTAGTCTTGTCTGTCTAGTCTTGTCTGTCTAGTCTTGTCTGTCTAGTCTTGTCTGTCTAGTCTTGTCTGTCTAGTCTTGTCTGTCTAGTCTTGTCTGTCTAGTCTTGTCTGTCTAGTCTTGTCTGTCTAGTCTTGTCTGTCTAGTCTTGTCTGTCTAGTCTTGTCTGTCTAGTCTTGTCTGTCTAGTCTTGTCTGTCTAGTCTTGTCTGTCTAGTCTTGTCTGTCTAGTCTTGTCTGTCTAGTCTTGTCTGTCTAGTCTTGTCTGTCTAGTCTTGTCTGTCTAGTCTTGTCTGTCTAGTCTTGTCTGTCTAGTCTTGTCTGTCTAGTCTTGTCTGTCTAGTCTTGTCTGTCTAGTCTTGTCTGTCTAGTCTTGTCTGTCTAGTCTTGTCTGTCTAGTCTTGTCTGTCTAGTCTTGTCTGTCTAGTCTTGTCTGTCTAGTCTTGTCTGTCTAGTCTTGTCTGTCTAGTCTTGTCTGTCTAGTCTTGTCTGTCTAGTCTTGTCTGTCTAGTCTTGTCTGTCTAGTCTTGTCTGTCTAGTCTTGTCTGTCTAGTCTTGTCTGTCTAGTCTTGTCTGTCTAGTCTTGTCTGTCTAGTCTTGTCTGTCTAGTCTTGTCTGTCTAGTCTTGTCTGTCTAGTCTTGTCTGTCTAGTCTTGTCTGTCTAGTCTTGTCTGTCTAGTCTTGTCTGTCTAGTCTTGTCTGTCTAGTCTTGTCTGTCTAGTCTTGTCTGTCTAGTCTTGTCTGTCTAGTCTTGTCTGTCTAGTCTTGTCTGTCTAGTCTTGTCTGTCTAGTCTTGTCTGTCTAGTCTTGTCTGTCTAGTCTTGTCTGTCTAGTCTTGTCTGTCTAGTCTTGTCTGTCTAGTCTTGTCTGTCTAGTCTTGTCTGTCTAGTCTTGTCTGTCTAGTCTTGTCTGTCTAGTCTTGTCTGTCTAGTCTTGTCTGTCTAGTCTTGTCTGTCTAGTCTTGTCTGTCTAGTCTGTCTAGTCTTGTCTGTCTAGTCTTGTCTGTCTAGTCTTGTCTGTCTAGTCTTGTCTGTCTAGTCTTGTCTGTCTAGTCTTGTCTGTCTAGTCTTGTCTGTCTAGTCTTGTCTGTCTAGTCTTGTCTGTCTAGTCTTGTCTGTCTAGTCTTGTCTGTCTAGTCTTGTCTGTCTAGTCTTGTCTGTCTAGTCTTGTCTGTCTAGTCTTGTCTGTCTAGTCTTGTCTGTCTAGTCTTGTCTGTCTAGTCTTGTCTGTCTCGTCTTGTCTGTCTAGTCTTGTCTGTCTAGTCTTGTCTGTCTAGTCTTGTCTGTCTAGTCTTGTCTGTCTAGTCTTGTCTGTCTAGTCTTGTCTGTCTAGTCTTGTCTGTG
>OX155893.1:78736013-78924970 GCA_944588485.1 Phosphuga atrata | reverse complement strand
TTGTCTGTCTAGTCTTGTCTGTCTAGTCTTGTCTGTCTAGTCTTGTCTGTCTAGTCTTGTCTGTCTAGTCTTGTCTGTCTAGTCTTGTCTGTCTAGTCTTGTCTGTCTAGTCTTGGTCTGTCTAGTCTTGTCTGTCTAGTCTTGTCTGTCTAGTCTTGTCTGTCTAGTCTTGTCTGTCTAGTCTTGTCTGTCTAGTCTTGTCTGTCTAGTCTTGTCTGTCTAGTCTTGTCTGTCTAGTCTTGTCTGTCTAGTCTTGTCTGTCTAGTCTTGTCTGTCTAGTCTTGTCTGTCTAGTCTTGTCTGTCTAGTCTTGTCTGTCTAGTCTTGTCTGTCTAGTCTTGTCTGTCTAGTCTTGTCTGTCTAGTCTTGTCTGTCTAGTCTTGTCTGTCTAGTCTTGTCTGTCTAGTCTTGTCTGTCTAGTCTTGTCTGTCTAGTCTTGTCTGTCTAGTCTTGTCTGTCTAGTCTTGTCTGTCTAGTCTTGTCTGTCTAGTCTTGTCTGTCTAGTCTTGTCTGTCTAGTCTTGTCTGTCTAGTCTTGTCTGTCTAGTCTTGTCTGTCTAGTCTTGTCTGTCTAGTCTTGTCTGTCTAGTCTTGTCTGTCTAGTCTTGTCTGTCTAGTCTTGTCTGTCTAGTCTTGTCTGTCTAGTCTTGTCTGTCTAGTCTTGTCTGTCTAGTCTTGTCTGTCTAGTCTTGTCTGTCTAGTCTTGTCTGTCTAGTCTTGTCTGTCTAGTCTTGTCTGTCTAGTCTTGTCTGTCTAGTCTTGTCTGTCTAGTCTTGTCTGTCTAGTCTTGTCTGTCTAGTCTTGTCTGTCTAGTCTTGTCTGTCTAGTCTTGTCTGTCTAGTCTTGTCTGTCTAGTCTTGTCTGTCTAGTCTTGTCTGTCTAGTCTTGTCTGTCTAGTCTTGTCTGTCTAGTCTTGTCTGTCTAGTCTTGTCTGTCTAGTCTTGTCTGTCTAGTCTTGTCTGTCTAGTCTTGTCTGTCTAGTCTTGTCTGTCTAGTCTTGTCTGTCTAGTCTTGTCTGTCTAGTCTTGTCTGTCTAGTCTTGTCTGTCTAGTCTTGTCTGTCTAGTCTTGTCTGTCTAGTCTTGTCTGTCTAGTCTTGTCTGTCTAGTCTTGTCTGTCTAGTCTTGTCTGTCTAGTCTTGTCTGTCTAGTCTTGTCTGTCTAGTCTTGTCTGTCTAGTCTTGTCTGTCTAGTCTTGTCTGTCTAGTCTTGTCTGTCTAGTCTTGTCTGTCTAGTCTTGTCTGTCTAGTCTTGTCTGTCTAGTCTGTCTGTCTAGTCTTGTCTGTCTAGTCTTGTCTGTCTAGTCTTGTCTGTCTAGTCTTGTCTGTCTAGTCTTGTCTGTCTAGTCTTGTCTGTCTAGTCTTGTCTGTCTAGTCTTGTCTGTCTAGTCTTGTCTGTCTAGTCTTGTCTGTCTAGTCTTGTCTGTCTAGTCTTGTCTGTCTAGTCTTGTCTGTCTAGTCTTGTCTGTCTAGTCTTGTCTGTCTAGTCTTGTCTGTCTAGTCTTGTCTGTCTAGTCTTGTCTGTCTAGTCTTGTCTGTCTAGTCTTGTCTGTCTAGTCTTGTCTGTCTAGTCTTGTCTGTCTAGTCTTGTCTGTCTAGTCTTGTCTTGTCTGTCTAGTCTTGTCTGTCTAGTCTTGTCTGTCTAGTCTTGTCTGTCTAGTCTTGTCTGTCTAGTCTTGTCTGTCTAGTCTTGTCTGTCTAGTCTTGTCTGTCTAGTCTTGTCTGTCTAGTCTTGTCTGTCTAGTCTTGTCTGTCTAGTCTTGTCTGTCTAGTCTTGTCTGTCTAGTCTTGTCTGTCTAGTCTTGTCTGTCTAGTCTTGTCTGTCTAGTCTTGTCTGTCTAGTCTTGTCTGTCTAGTCTTGTCTGTCTAGTCTTGTCTGTCTAGTCTTGTCTGTCTAGTCTTGTCTGTCTAGTCTTGTCTGTCTAGTCTTGTCTGTCTAGTCTTGTCTGTCTAGTCTTGTCTGTCTAGTCTTGTCTGTCTAGTCTTGTCTGTCTAGTCTTGTCTGTCTAGTCTTGTCTGTCTAGTCTTGTCTGTCTAGTCTTGTCTGTCTAGTCTTGTCTGTCTAGTCTTGTCTGTCTAGTCTTGTCTGTCTAGTCTTGTCTGTCTTGTCTGTCTAGTCTTGTCTGTCTAGTCTTGTCTGTCTAGTCTTGTCTGTCTAGTCTTGTCTGTCTAGTCTTGTCTGTCTAGTCTTGTCTGTCTAGTCTTGTCTGTCTAGTCTTGTCTGTCTAGTCTTGTCTGTCTAGTCTTGTCTGTCTAGTCTTGTCTGTCTAGTCTTGTCTGTCTAGTCTTGTCTGTCTAGTCTTGTCTGTCTAGTCTTGTCTGTCTAGTCTTGTCTGTCTAGTCTTGTCTGTCTAGTCTTGTCTGTCTAGTCTTGTCTGTCTAGTCTTGTCTGTCTAGTCTTGTCTGTCTAGTCTTGTCTGTCTAGTCTTGTCTGTCTAGTCTTGTCTGTCTAGTCTTGTCTGTCTAGTCTTGTCTGTCTAGTCTTGTCTGTCTAGTCTCTGTCTGTCTGTCTAGTCTTGTCTGTCTAGTCTTGTCTGTCTAGTCTTGTCTGTCTAGTCTTGTCTGTCTAGTCTTGTCTGTCTAGTCTTGTCTGTCTAGTCTTGTCTGTCTAGTCTTGTCTGTCTAGTCTTGTCTGTCTAGTCTTGTCTGTCTAGTCTTGTCTGTCTAGTCTTGTCTGTCTAGTCTTGTCTGTCTAGTCTTGTCTGTCTAGTCTTGTCTGTCTAGTCTTGTCTGTCTAGTCTTGTCTGTCTAGTCTTGTCTGTCTAGTCTTGTCTGTCTAGTCTTGTCTGTCTAGTCTTGTCTGTCTAGTCTTGTCTGTCTAGTCTTGTCTGTCTAGTCTTGTCTGTCTAGTCTTGTCTGTCTAGTCTTGTCTGTCTAGTCTTGTCTGTCTAGTCTTGTCTGTCTAGTCTTGTCTGTCTAGTCTTGTCTGTCTAGTCTTGTCTGTCTAGTCTTGTCTGTCTAGTCTTGTCTGTCTAGTCTTGTCTGTCTAGTCTTGTCTGTCTAGTCTTGTCTGTCTAGTCTTGTCTGTCTAGTCTTGTCTGTCTAGTCTTGTCTGTCTAGTCTTGTCTGTCTAGTCTTGTCTGTCTAGTCTTGTCTGTCTAGTCTTGTCTGTCTAGTCTTGTCTGTCTAGTCTTGTCTGTCTAGTCTTGTCTGTCTAGTCTTGTCTGTCTAGTCTTGTCTGTCTAGTCTTGTCTGTCTAGTCTTGTCTGTCTAGTCTTGTCTGTCTAGTCTTGTCTGTCTAGTCTTGTCTGTCTAGTCTTGTCTGTCTAGTCTTGTCTGTCTAGTCTTGTCTGTCTAGTCTTGTCTGTCTAGTCTTGTCTGTCTAGTCTTGTCTGTCTAGTCTTGTCTGTCTAGTCTTGTCTGTCTAGTCTTGTCTGTCTAGTCTTGTCTGTCTAGTCTTGTCTGTCTGTCTAGTCTTGTCTGTCTAGTCTTGTCTGTCTAGTCTTGTCTGTCTAGTCTTGTCTGTCTAGTCTTGTCTGTCTAGTCTTGTCTGTCTAGTCTTGTCTGTCTAGTCTTGTCTGTCTAGTCTTGTCTGTCTAGTCTTGTCTGTCTAGTCTTGTCTGTCTAGTCTTGTCTGTCTAGTCTTGTCTGTCTAGTCTTGTCTGTCTAGTCTTGTCTGTCTAGTCTTGTCTGTCTAGTCTTGTCTGTCTAGTCTTGTCTGTCTAGTCTTGTCTGTCTAGTCTTGTCTGTCTAGTCTTGTCTGTCTAGTCTTGTCTGTCTAGTCTTGTCTGTCTAGTCTTGTCTGTCTAGTCTTGTCTGTCTAGTCTTGTCTGTCTAGTCTTGTCTGTCTAGTCTTGTCTGTCTAGTCTTGTCTGTCTAGTCTTGTCTGTCTAGTCTTGTCTGTCTAGTCTTGTCTGTCTAGTCTTGTCTGTCTAGTCTTGTCTGTCTAGTCTTGTCTGTCTAGTCTTGTCTGTCTAGTCTTGTCTGTCTAGTCTTGTCTGTCTAGTCTTGTCTGTCTAGTCTTGTCTGTCTAGTCTTGTCTGTCTAGTCTTGTCTGTCTAGTCTTGTCTGTCTAGTCTTGTCTGTCTAGTCTTGTCTGTCTAGTCTTGTCTGTCTAGTCTTGTCTGTCTAGTCTTGTCTGTCTAGTCTTGTCTGTCTAGTCTTGTCTGTCTAGTCTTGTCTGTCTAGTCTTGTCTGTCTAGTCTTGTCTGTCTAGTCTTGTCTGTCTAGTCTTGTCTGTCTAGTCTTGTCTGTCTAGTCTTGTCTGTCTAGTCTTGTCTGTCTAGTCTTGTCTGTCTAGTCTTGTCTGTCTAGTCTTGTCTGTCTAGTCTTGTCTGTCTAGTCTTGTCTGTCTAGTCTTGTCTGTCTAGTCTTGTCTGTCTAGTCTTGTCTGTCTAGTCTTGTCTGTCTAGTCTTGTCTGTCTAGTCTTGTCTGTCTAGTCTTGTCTGTCTAGTCTTGTCTGTCTAGTCTTGTCTGTCTAGTCTTGTCTGTCTAGTCTTGTCTGTCTAGTCTTGTCTGTCTAGTCTTGTCTGTCTAGTCTTGTCTGTCTAGTCTTGTCTGTCTAGTCTTGTCTGTCTAGTCTTGTCTGTCTAGTCTTGTCTGTCTAGTCTTGTCTGTCTAGTCTTGTCTGTCTAGTCTTGTCTGTCTAGTCTTGTCTGTCTAGTCTTGTCTGTCTAGTCTTGTCTGTCTAGTCTTGTCTGTCTAGTCTTGTCTGTCTAGTCTTGTCTGTCTAGTCTTGTCTGTCTAGTCTTGTCTGTCTAGTCTTGTCTGTCTAGTCTTGTCTGTCTAGTCTTGTCTGTCTAGTCTTGTCTGTCTAGTCCTTGTCTGTCTAGTCTTGTCTGTCTAGTCTTGTCTGTCTAGTCTTGTCTGTCTAGTCTTGTCTGTCTAGTCTTGTCTGTCTAGTCTTGTCTGTCTAGTCTTGTCTGTCTAGTCTTGTCTGTCTAGTCTTGTCTGTCTAGTCTTGTCTGTCTAGTCTTGTCTGTCTAGTCTTGTCTGTCTAGTCTTGTCTGTCTAGTCTTGTCTGTCTAGTCTTGTCTGTCTAGTCTTGTCTGTCTAGTCTTGTCTGTCTAGTCTTGTCTGTCTAGTCTTGTCTGTCTAGTCTTGTCTGTCTAGTCTTGTCTGTCTAGTCTTGTCTGTCTAGTCTTGTCTGTCTAGTCTTGTCTGTCTAGTCTTGTCTGTCTAGTCTTGTCTGTCTAGTCTTGTCTGTCTAGTCTTGTCTGTCTAGTCTTGTCTGTCTAGTCTTGTCTGTCCAGTCTTGTCTGTCTAGTCTTGTCTTGTCTAGTCTTGTCTGTCTAGTCTTGTCTGTCTAGTCTTGTCTGTCTAGTCTTGTCTGTCTAGTCTTGTCTGTCTAGTCTTGTCTGACTAGTCTTGTCTGTCTAGTCTTGTCTGTCTAGTCTTGTCTGTCTAGTCTTGTCTGTCTAGTCTTGTCTGTCTAGTCTTGTCTGTCTAGTCTTGTCTGTCTAGTCTTGTCTGTCTAGTCTTGTCTGTCTAGTCTTGTCTGTCTAGTCTTGTCTGTCTAGTCTTGTCTGTCTAGTCTTGTCTGTCTAGTCTTGTCTGTCTAGTCTTGTCTGTCTAGTCTTGTCTGTCTAGTCTTGTCTGTCTAGTCTTGTCTGTCTAGTCTTGTCTGTCTAGTCTTGTCTGTCTAGTCTTGTCTGTCTAGTCTTGTCTGTCTAGTCTTGTCTGTCTAGTCTTGTCTGTCTAGTCTTGTCTGTCTAGTCTTGTCTGTCTAGTCTTGTCTGTCTAGTCTTGTCTGTCTAGTCTTGTCTGTCTAGTCTTGTCTGTCTAGTCTTGTCTGTCTAGTCTTGTCTGTCTAGTCTTGTCTGTCTAGTCTTGTCTGTCTAGTCTTGTCTGTCTAGTCTTGTCTGTCTAGTCTTGTCTGTCTAGTCTTGTCTGTCTAGTCTTGTCTGTCTAGTCTTGTCTGTCTAGTCTTGTCTGTCTAGTCTTGTCTGTCTAGTCTTGTCTGTCTAGTCTTGTCTGTCTAGTCTTGTCTGTCTAGTCTTGTCTGTCTAGTCTTGTCTGTCTAGTCTTGTCTGTCTAGTCTTGTCTGTCTAGTCTTGTCTGTCTAGTCTTGTCTGTCTAGTCTTGTCTGTCTAGTCTTGTCTGTCTAGTCTTGTCTGTCTAGTCTTGTCTGTCTAGTCTTGTCTGTCTAGTCTTGTCTGTCTAGTCTTGTCTGTCTAGTCTTGTCTGTCTAGTCTTGTCTGTCTAGTCTTGTCTGTCTAGTCTTGTCTGTCTAGTCTTGTCTGTCTAGTCTTGTCTGTCTAGTCTTGTCTGTCTAGTCTTGTCTAGTCTTGTCTGTCTAGTCTTGTCTGTCTAGTCTTGTCTGTCTAGTCTTGTCTGTCTAGTCTTGTCTGTCTAGTCTTGTCTGTCTAGTCTTGTCTGTCTAGTCTTGTCTGTCTAGTCTTGTCTGTCTAGTCTTGTCTGTCTAGTCTTGTCTGTCTAGTCTTGTCTGTCTAGTCTTGTCTGTCTAGTCTTGTCTGTCTAGTCTTGTCTGTCTAGTCTTGTCTGTCTAGTCTTGTCTGTCTAGTCTTGTCTGTCTAGTCTTGTCTGTCTAGTCTTGTCTGTCTAGTCTTGTCTGTCTAGTCTTGTCTGTCTAGTCTTGTCTGTCTAGTCTTGTCTGTCTAGTCTTGTCTGTCTAGTCTTGTCTGTCTAGTCTTGTCTGTCTAGTCTTGTCTGTCTAGTCTGTAGTCTTGTCTGTCTAGTCTTGTCTGTCTAGTCTTGTCTGTCTAGTCTTGTCTGTCTAGTCTTGTCTGTCTAGTCTTGTCTGTCTAGTCTTGTCTGTCTAGTCTTGTCTGTCTAGTCTTGTCTGTCTAGTCTTGTCTGTCTAGTCTTGTCTGTCTAGTCTTGTCTGTCTAGTCTTGTCTGTCTAGTCTTGTCTGTCTAGTCTTGTCTGTCTAGTCTTGTCTGTCTAGTCTTGTCTGTCTAGTCTTGTCTGTCTAGTCTTGTCTGTCTAGTCTTGTCTGTCTAGTCTTGTCTGTCTAGTCTTGTCTGTCTAGTCTTGTCTGTCTAGTCTTGTCTGTCTAGTCTTGTCTGTCTAGTCTTGTCTGTCTAGTCTTGTCTGTCTAGTCTTGTCTGTCTAGTCTTGTCTGTCTAGTCTTGTCTGTCTAGTCTTGTCTGTCTAGTCTTGTCTGTCTAGTCTTGTCTGTCTAGTCTTGTCTGTCTAGTCTTGTCTGTCTAGTCTTGTCTGTCTAGTCTTGTCTGTCTAGTCTTGTCTGTCTAGTCTTGTCTGTCTAGTCTTGTCTGTCTAGTCTTGTCTGTCTAGTCTTGTCTGTCTAGTCTTGTCTGTCTAGTCTTGTCTGTCTAGTCTTGTCTGTCTAGTCTTGTCTGTCTAGTCTTGTCTGTCTAGTCTTGTCTGTCTAGTCTTGTCTGTCTAGTCTTGTCTGTCTAGTCTTGTCTGTCTAGTCTTGTCTGTCTAGTCTTGTCTGTCTAGTCTTGTCTGTCTAGTCTTGTCTGTCTAGTCTTGTCTGTCTAGTCTTGTCTGTCTGTCTTGTCTGTCTGGTCTTGTCTGTCTGGTCTTGTCTGTCT
Organism: Phosphuga atrata; assembly: GCA_944588485.1. Classification (NCBI taxonomy): domain Eukaryota; kingdom Metazoa; phylum Arthropoda; class Insecta; order Coleoptera; family Silphidae; genus Phosphuga; species Phosphuga atrata. The sequence goes on along the minus strand of OX155893.1, from coordinate 78,917,513 downwards.
GGTCTTGTCTGTCTGGTCTTGTCTCTCTTGTCTGTCTAGTCTTGTCTGTCTAGTCTTGTCTGTCTAGTCTTGTCTGTCTAGTCTTATCTGTCTAGTCTTGTCTGTCTAGTCTTGTCTGTCTAGTCTTGTCTGTCTAGTCTTGTCTGTCTAGTCTTGTCTGTCTAGTCTTGTCTGTCTAGTCTTGTCTGTCTAGTCTTGTCTGTCTAGTCTTGTCTGTCTAGTCTTGTCTGTCTAGTCTTGTCTGTCTAGTCTTGTCTGTCTAGTCTTGTCTGTCTAGTCTTGTCTGTCTAGTCTTGTCTGTCTAGTCTTGTCTGTCTAGTCTTGTCTGTCTAGTCTTGTCTGTCTAGTCTTGTCTGTCTAGTCTTGTCTGTCTAGTCTTGTCTGTCTAGTCTTGTCTGTCTAGTCTTGTCTGTCTAGTCTTGTCTGTCTAGTCTTGTCTGTCTAGTCTTGTCTGTCTAGTCTTGTCTGTCTAGTCTTGTCTGTCTAGTCTTGTCTGTCTAGTCTTGTCTGTCTAGTCTTGTCTGTCTAGTCTTGTCTGTCTAGTCTTGTCTGTCTAGTCTTGTCTGTCTAGTCTTGTCTGTCTAGTCTTGTCTGTCTAGTCTTGTCTGTCTAGTCTTGTCTGTCTAGTCTTGTCTGTCGAGTCTTGTCTGTCTAGTCTTGTCTGTCTAGTCTTGTCTGTCTAGTCTTGTCTGTCTAGTCTTGTCTGTCTAGTCTTGTCTGTCTAGTCTTGTCTGTCTAGTCTTGTCTGTCTAGTCTTGTCTGTCTTGTCTGTCTAGTCTTGTCTGTCTAGTCTTGTCTGTCTAGTCTTGTCTGTCTAGTCTTGTCTGTCTAGTCTTGTCTGTCTAGTCTTGTCTGTCTAGTCTTGTCTGTCTAGTCTTGTCTGTCTAGTCTTGTCTGTCTAGTCTTGTCTGTCTAGTCTTGTCTGTCTAGTCTTGTCTGTCTAGTCTTGTCTGTCTAGTCTTGTCTGTCTAGTCTTGTCTGTCTAGTCTTGTCTGTCTAGTCTTGTCTGTCTAGTCTTGTCTGTCTAGTCTTTTCTGTCTAGTCTTGTCTGTCTAGTCTTGTCTGTCTAGTCTTGTCTGTCTAGTCTTGTCTGTCTAGTCTTGTCTGTCTAGTCTTGTCTGTCTAGTCTTGTCTGTCTAGTCTTGTCTGTCTAGTCTTGTCTGTCTAGTCTTGTCTGTCTAGTCTTGTCTGTCTAGTCTTGTCTGTCTGTCCTCCTCGGTGGTGTAGTTGACAACATACCCGCCTTTCAATGCGGGAGACCTGGGTTCGATTCCTGGTCGGGGAGACAACAACTAGGGCGGTTTTTCAGTAAAACCGTCCGGGCTGCCCACCCTGAATGAATGCAAAATATGCGATACCAGGGTGGCGCATACTAAAGCCAAGGTGGAATAGGGGGTTTAGTGAGAGCTTCCCCCGAACCACTTAGTCTTGTCTGTCTAGTCTTGTCTGTCTAGTCTTGTCTGTCTAGTCTTGTCTGTCTAGTCTTGTCTGTCTAGTCTTGTCTGTCTAGTCTTGTCTGTCTAGTCTTGTCTGTCTAGTCTTGTCTGTCTAGTCTTGTCTGTCTAGTCTTGTCTGTCTAGTCTTGTCTGTCTAGTCTTGTCTGTCTAGTCTTGTCTGTCTAGTCTTGTCTGTCTAGTCTTGTCTGTCTAGTCTTGTCTGTCTAGTCTTGTCTGTCCAGTCTGTCTAGTCTTGTCTGTCTAGTCTTGTCTGTCTAGTCTTGTCTGTCTAGACTTGTCTGTCTAGCCTTGTCTCTCTAGTTTTGTCTGTCTAGTCTTGTCTGTCCAGTCTTGTCTGTCTAGTCTTGTCTGTCTAGTCTTGTCTGTCTAGTCTGTCTAGTCTGTCTAGTCTTGTCTGTATAGTATTGTCTGTCTAGTCATGTCTGTCTAGTCTTGTCTGTCTAATCTTGTCTGTCTAGTCTTCTCTGTCTAGTCTTTTCTGTCTAGTCTTGTCTGTCTAGTCTTGTCTGTCTAGACTTGTCTGTCTAGTCTTGTCTGTCTAGTCTTGTCTGTCTAGTCTTGTCTGTCTAGTCTTGTCTGTCTAGTCTTGTCTGTCTAGTATTGTCTGTCTAGTCTTGTCTGTCTAGTCTTGTCTGTCTAGTCTTGTCTGTCTAGTCTTGTCTGTCTAGTCTTATCTGTCTAGTCTTGTCTGTCTAGTCTTGTCTGTCTAGTCTTGTCTGTCTAGTCTTGTCTGTCTAGTCTTGTCTGTCTAGTCTTGTCTGTCTAGTCTTGTCTGTCTAGCCTTGTCTATCTAGTCTTGTCTGTCTAGTCTTTTCTGTCTAGTCTTGTATGTCTAGTCTTGTCTGTCTAGTCTTGTCTGCCTAGTCTTGTCTGTCTAGTCTTGTCTGTCTAGTCTTGTATGTCTAGTCTTGTCTGTCTAGTCTTGTATGTCTAGTCTTGTCTGTATAGTCTTGTCTGTCTAGTCTTGTCTGTCTAGTCTTGTCTGTCTTGTCTTGTCTGTCTAGTCTTGTCTGTCTAGTCTTGTCTGTCTAGTTTTGTCTGTCTAGTCTTGTCTATCTAGTCTTGTCTGTCTAGTCTTGTCTGTCTAGTCTTGTCTGTCTAGTCTTGTCTGTCTAGTCTTGTCTGTCTAGTCTTGTTTGTCTAGTCTTGTCTGTCTAGTCTTGTCTGTCTAGTCTTGTCTGTCTAGTCTTGTCTGTCTAGTCTTGTCTGTCTAGTCTTGTCTGTCTAGTCTTGTCTGTCTAGTCTTGTCTGTCTAGTCTTGTCTGTCTAGTCTTGTCTGTCTAGTCTTGTCTGTCTAGTCTTGTCTGTTTAGTCTGTCTAGTCTGTCTAGTCTGTCTAGTCTGTCTAGTCTGTCTAGTCTGTCTAGTCTGTCTAGTCTGTCTAGTCTGTCTAGTCTGTCTAGTCTGTCTAGTCTGTCTAGTCTGTCTAGTCTGTCTAGTCTGTCTAGTCTGTCTAGTCTGTCTAGTCTGTCTAGTCTGTCTAGTCTGTCTAGTCTGTCTAGTCTGTCTAGTCTGTCTAGTCTGTCTAGTCTGTCTAGTCTGTCTAGTCTGTCTAGTCTGTCTAGTCTGTCTAGTCTGTCTAGTCTGTCTAGTCTGTCTAGTCTGTCTAGTCTGTCTAGTCTGTCTAGTCTGTCTAGTCTGTCTAGTCTGTCTAGTCTGTCTAGTCTGTCTAGTCTTGTCTGTCTAGTCTTGTCTGTCTAGTCTTGTCTGTCAAGTCTTGTCTGTCTAGTCTTGTCGGTCTGGTCTTGTCGGTCTAGTCTTGTCTGTCAAGTCTTGTCTGTCTAGTCTTGTCTGTCTAGTCTTGTCTGTCTAGTCTTGTCTGTCTAGTCTTCTCTGTCTAGTCTTGTCTGTCTACTCTTGTCTATCTAGTCTTGTCTGTCTAGTCTTGTCTGTCTAGTCTTGTCTGTCTATTCTTGTCTGTCTAGTCTTGTCTGTCTAGTCTTGTCTGTCTAGTCTTGTCTGTCTAGTCTTGTCTGTCTAGTCTTGTATGTCTAGTCTTGTCTGTCTAGTCTTGTCTGTCTAGTCTTGTCTGTCTAGTCTTGTCTGTCTAGTCTTGTTTGTCTAGTCTTGTCTGTCTAGTCTTGTCTGTCTAGTCTTGTCTGTCTAGTCTTGTCTGTCTAGTCTTGTCTGTCTAGTCTCGTCTGTCTAGTCTTGTCTGTCTAGTCTTGTCTGTCTAGTCTTGTCTGTCTAGTCTTGTCTGTCTAGTCTTGTTTGTCTAGTCTTGTCTGTCTAGTCTTGTCTGTCTAGTCTTGTCTGTCAAGTCTTGTCTGTCTAGTCTTGTCTGTCTAGTCTTGTCTGTCTAGTCTGTCTAGTCTTGTCTGTCTAGTCTTGTCTGTCTAGTCTTGTCTGTCTAGTCTTGTCTGTCTAGTCTTGTCTGTCTAGTCTTGTCTGTCAAGTCTTGTCTGTCTAGTCTTGTCGGTCTGGTCTTGTCGGTCTAGTCTTGCCTGTCTAGTCTTGTCTGTCTAGTCTTGTCTGTCTAGTCTTGTCTGTCTAGTCTTGTCTGTCTAGTATTCTCTGTCTAGTCTTGTCTGTCTACTCTTGTCTGTCTAGTCTTTTCTGTCTAGTCTTGTCTGTCTAGTCTTGTCTGTCTATTCTTGTCTGTCTAGTCTTGCCTGTCTAGTCTTGTTTGTCTAGTCTTGTCTGTCTAGTCTTGTCTGTCTAGTCTTGTCTGTCTAGTCTTGTCTGTCTTGTCTTGTCTGTCTAGTCTTGTCTGTCTAGTCTTGTCTGTCTAGTCTTTTCTGTCTAGTCTTGTCTGTCTAGTCTTGTCTGTCTAGTCTTGTCTATCTAGTCTTGTCTGTCTAGTCTTGTCTGTCTAGTCTTGTCTGTCTAGTCTTGTCTGTCTAGTCTTGTCTGTCTAGTCTTGTCTGTCTAGTCTTGTCTGTCTAGTCTTGTCTCTCTAGTCTTGTCTGTCTAGTCTTCTCTGTCTAGTCTTGTCTGTCTACTCTTGTCTGTCTAGTCTTTTCTGTCTAGTCTTGTCTGTCTAGTCTTGTCTGTCTAGTCTTGTCTGTCTATTCTTGTCTGTCTAGTCTTGTCTGTCTAGTCTTGTCTGTCTAGTCTTGTCTGTCAAGTCTTGTCTGTCTAGTCTTGTATGTCTAGTCTTGTCTATCTAGTCTTGTCTGTCTAGTCTTGTCTGTCTAGTCTTGGCTGTCTAGTCTTGTGGGTCTAGTCTTGTCTGTCTAGTCTCGTCTGTCTAGTCTTGTACCGTGCGAATGGGGACAGTTGACGTACCGGCTCGGGAATCTGTAAGATACCTTGGGGTAGAGCTCCAGCGAAATCTCAGGGTGTCCGATCAGGTCACTCGGGTGTTGAGCAAGGCTACAGCATGTGTGAGAGCCCTTGGACGGCTGATATGCCCAACATAGGTGGGCCGTTGGCCTCCAAGAGGAGGGTTATGAATGCGGTCGTGCACTCCATTCTCCTGTAAGGGGTGCCGGCATGGATAAATGCGTTCAGGATTGAATTTTATAGAGCGAGACTGATGAGAGTGCAAAGGTGTATGCTGCTGCGTGTGTGCTGCGCATACTGGACAGTTTCTGGCGACGCCGTGGCGGTCGTTGCTGGAGTTATCCCGTTAGCCCTTCTGGCGCATGAAAGGGTGAGAGTTTGGGGAGGTAATGACCCTAGAAATAAAAGGGAAAAAACAATGCGTGTATGGCAAGAGCTATGGCAGGGGTCGGAAAAGGGAGCCTGGACCAGGCAACTGATTCCGACTATCGATGAATGGGTCAACCGTGGGCACGGGGAGGTGAATTATCACCTCACCCAGGCGCTTACGGGGCATGGATGCTTTGGGTCTTACCTGGTGCGCATCGGGAAACTGGTAGAGGCGCACTGTAGGTACTGTGGAGCGACTGAGGACACTGCGGAGCATACCATCTTCGAGTGTACGAGATGCGAGAGAATGAGGAGCGCCGTAGAATGCAAGGTGGGAGAGAATGTGAACAAGGAGATTATGGTGAGAATTTTGCTCCGCAGTGAGTATGAATGGGGCGTGCTGACGGGAATGATAGGTTATATAATGAAGAGAAAGGAGAAGGATGAAAGGGACGAGCGTAAGGCGGGTCGAGGGATTGCTACGCGCGAGCCGAGCGTGCCATCGCCGGCCCCCCCTTAGTGCGAAGGGGGCGCACAAATTTATTGTAAACTCTTATGTGAGGGGGGGGGGGGGGCACGGCGATTAACGACGCGCCCGGCACAACGAATGAATGGATGAATGCTTTGGATATGAAAGGGGGAGGAACGTGGTGAAGTTATGCCAAATTTTGGATTCCATCACGTTCTCTCTGGTTTTGACGGGGGGGGTCTGAATGGTGGGGTTTTTTTAGTGGGTCGCCCCCTTTGGGGGGCAGCCCCACACTACCACTCGACACGGGTCGGGTGGTGTCTGTTAGCAGATTTTCACCTCCAGCAAGTGCAAAAAAAAAAAAAAAGTCTTGTCTGTCTAGTCTTGTCTGTCTAGTCTTGTCTGTCTAGTCTTGTCTGTCTAGTCTTGTCTGTCTAGTCTTGCCTGTCTAGTCTTGTCTGTCTAGTCTTGTCTGTCTAGTCTTGTCTGTCTAGTCTTGTCTGTCTAGACTTGTCTGTCTAGTCTTGTCTGTCTAGTCTTGTCTGTCTAGTCTTGTCTGTCTAGTCTTGTTTGTCTAGTCTTGTCTGTCTAGTCTTGTCTGTCTAGTCTTGTCTGTCTAGTCTTGTCTGTCTAGTCTTGTCTGTCTAGTCTTGTCTGTCTAGTCTTGTCTGTCTAGTCTTGTCTGTCTAGTCTTGTCTGTCTAGTCTTGTCTGTCTAGTCTTGTCTGTCTAGTCTTGTCTGTCTAGTCTTGTCTGTCCAGTCTTGTCTGTCCAGTCTTGTCTGTCTAGTCTTGTCTGTCTAGTCTTGTCTGTCTAGTCTTGTCTGTCTAGTCTTGTCTGTCTAGTCTTGTCTGTCTAGTCTTGTCTGTCTAGTCTTGTCTGTCTAGTCTTGTCTGTCTAGTCTTGTCTGTCTAGTCTTGTCTGTCTAGTCTTGTCTGTCTAGTCTTGTCTGTCTAGTCTTGTCTGTCTAGTCTTGTCTGTCTAGTCTTGTCTGTCTAGTCTTGTCTGTCTAGTCTTGTCTGTCTAGTCTTGTCTGTCTAGTCTTGTCTGTCTAGTCTTGTCTGTCTAGTCTTGTCTGTCTAGTCTTGTCTGTCTAGTCTTGTCTGTCTAGTCTTGTCTGTCTAGTCTTGTCTGTCTAGTCTTGTCTGTCTAGTCTTGTCTGTCTAGTCTTGTCTGTCTAGTCTTGTCTGTCTAGTCTTGTCTGTCTAGTCTTGTCTGTCTAGTCTTGTCTGTCTAGTCTTGTCTGTCTAGTCTTGTCTGTCTAGTCTTGTCTGTCTAGTCTTGTCTGTCTAGTCTTGTCTGTCTAGTCTTGTCTGTCTAGTCTTGTCTGTCTAGTCTTGTCTGTCTAGTCTTGTCTGTCTAGTCTTGTCTGTCTAGTCTTGTCTGTCTAGTCTTGTCTGTCTAGTCTTGTCTGTCTAGTCTTGTCTGTCTAGTCTTGTCTGTCTAGTCTTGTCTGTCTAGTCTTGTCTGTCTAGTCTTGTCTGTCTAGTCTTGTCTGTCTAGTCTTGTCTGTCTAGTCTTGTCTGTCTAGTCTTGTCTGTCTAGTCTTGTCTGTCTAGTCTTGTCTGTCTAGTCTTGTCTGTCTAGTCTTGTCTGTCTAGTCTTGTCTGTCTAGTCTTGTCTGTCTAGTCTTGTCTGTCTAGTCTTGTCTGTCTAGTCTTGTCTGTCTAGTCTTGTCTGTCTAGTCTTGTCTGTCTAGTCTTGTCTGTCTAGTCTTGTCTGTCTAGTCTTGTCTGTCTAGTCTTGTCTGTCTAGTCTTGTCTGTCTAGTCTTGTCTGTCTAGTCTTGTCTGTCTAGTCTTGTCTGTCTAGTCTTGTCTGTCTAGTCTTGTCTGTCTAGTCTTGTCTGTCTAGTCTTGTCTGTCTAGTCTTGTCTGTCTAGTCTTGTCTGTCTAGTCTTGTCTGTCTAGTCTTGTCTGTCTAGTCTTGTCTGTCTAGTCTTGTCTGTCTAGTCTTGTCTGTCTAGTCTTGTCTGTCCAGTCTTGTCTGTCTAGTCTTGTCTGTCTAGTCTTGTCTGTCTAGTCTTGTCTGTCTAGACTTGTCTGTCTAGTCTTGTCTGTCTAGTCTTGTCTGTCTAGTCTTGTCTGTCTAGTCTTGTCTGTCTAGTCTTGTCTGTCTAGTCTTGTCTGTCTAGTCTTGTCTGTCTAGTCTTGTCTGTCTAGTCTTGTCTGTCTAGTCTTGTCTGTCTAGTCTTGTCTGTCTAGTCTTGTCTGTCTAGTCTTGTCTGTCTAGTCTTGTCTGTCTAGTCTTGTCTGTCTAGTCTTGTCTGTCTAGTCTTGTCTGTCTAGTCTTGTCGGTCTAGTCTTGTCTGTCTGATCTTGTTTGTCTAGTCTTGTCTGTCTAGTCTTGTCTGTCTAGTCTTGTTTGTCTAGTCTTGTCTGTCTAGTCTTGTCTGTCTAGTCTTGTCTGTCTAGTCTTGTCTGTCTAGTCTTGTCTGTCTAGTTTTGTCTGTCTACGTCTTCTCTGTCTAGTATTGTCTGTCTAGTCTTGTTCGTCTAGTCTTGTCCGTCTGGTCTTGTTTGTCTAGTCCTGTCTGTTTAGTCTCGTCTGTATAGCCTTGTTGTCTAATCTTGTCAGTCTAATATTGTCTGTCTAGTCTTGTCTGTCTAGTCTTGTATGTCTAGTATTGTCTGTCTAGTCTTGTCCGTCTAATCTTTTATGTCTAGTCTTGTCTGTCTAGTCTTGTATGCCTATTCTTGTCTCTCTAGTCTTGTCTGTCTAGTCGTGTCTGTATAGTCTTGTCTGTCTAGTCTTGTTCGTCCAGTCTTGTATGTCTAGTCTTGTCGGTCTAGTCTTGTCTGACTACACTTGTCTGTCTAGTCTTGTCTGTCTAGTCGTGTCTGTCTAGTATTGTCTGTCTAGTCTTGTCCGTCCAGTATTGTATGTCTAGTCTTGTCTGTCTAGTCTTGTCTGTCTACTCTTGTCTGTCTAGTCTTGTCTGTCTAGTCGTGTCTGTCTAGTCTTGTCTGCCTAGTCTTGTCTGTTTAGTCTTGTCTTTCTAGTCTAGTCGGTCTAGTTCTATCTGTTAAGTCTTGTCTGTCTAGTTTTGTCTGTCTAGTCTTGTCTGTTTAGTCCTGTCTGTCTACTCTTGTCTGTCTAGTCTTCTTTGTCTAGTCTTGTCTGTCTACGTCTTTCTTCTCTGTCTCGTATTGTCTGTCTAGTCTTGTTGGTCTAGTCTTGTCCGCCTGGTCTTGTTTGTCTAGTCCTGTCTGTTTAGTCTCGTCTGTATAGCCTTTTTGTCTAATCTTGTCAGTCTAATATTGTCTGTCTAGTCTTGTCTGTCTAGTCTTGTATGTCTAGTATTGTCTGTCTAGTCTTGTCCGTCTAGTCTTTTATGTCTAGTCTTGTCTGTCTAGTCTTGTATGCCTATTCTTGTCTCTCTAGTCTTGTCTGTCTAGTCGTGTCTGTATAGTCTTGTCTGTCTAGTCTTGTTCGTCCAGTCTTGTATGTCTAGTCTTGTCGGTCTAGTCTTGTCTGACTACACTTGTCTGTCTAGTCTTGTCTGTCTAGTCGTGTCTGTCTAGTATTGTCTGTCTAGTCTTGTCCGTCCAGTATTGTATGTCTAGTCTTGTCTGTCTAGTCTTGTCTGTCTACTCTTGTCTGTCTAGTCTTGTCTGTCTAGTCGTGTCTGGCTAGTCTTGTCTGTCTAGTCTTGTCTGTTTAGTCTTGTCTTTCTAGTCTAGTCGGTCTAGTTCTATCTGTTAAGTCTTGTCTGTCTAGTTTTGTCTGTCTAGTCTTGTCTGTTTAGTCCTGTCTGTCTAGTCTTGTCTGTCTAGTCTTGTTTGTCTAGTCTTGTCTGTCTACGTCTTTCTTCTCTGTCTCGTATTGTCTGTCTAGTCTTGTTCGTCTAGTCTTGTCCGTCTGGTCTTGTCTGTCTTCTCTCTGTCTGTTTAGTCTCGCCTGTATAGTCTTGTGGTCTGATCTTGTCAGTTTAATATTGTCTGTATAGTCTTGTCTGACTAGGCTTCTGTGCCTAGTTTTATCTCTCTAGGCATGCCTTTGAGTCTTTTCTGTTTGTTCTTGTCTGTCTAGTCTTGTCTGTTTAGTCTTGTCTCTTTCGTATTTTCTGTCTTGTATTGTCTTCTCTTTTCTTGTCTCTTCAGTCTTGTCTGTCTAGTCTTGTTTTTTCCAGTCTTGACTACCTTGGCTTTATCTGTCTAGTCTTGTATAATATCTTCTTAATAACCTAATGGATTTGTTTACACAAATTGCGTAATAAATTAATTGTAATGTTAATTATTTTTGATTGTTAATCATTTATCTATCGATGGTTAAACGCAATTTATAAATTGCAGTTTATAAACTGAAAGGCAATTTTGTGTAACTTTTTGATTTTGTTTTTGCCCCTGTCTGATTTTCAATGGGGAGTAATACAATTTTTTTTTCTTGTGTCGCGCCTTCTGATATAAATTGAATTTCCAATTCGTACTAATTCATCTAATCCGGTGTAGGAAGCCGAAAAGGCGTTTTTAAAAGGAGAAAATCTCCGCGAAAAATTGTACTCGTTAACTCGACAAGGCCGGCAAAGCCGTCGAGCAAAGACGTGCCGCGACGCCTTAAAGCTCCACGAGATTGGCGCTCATTAAAAAGCTCGTCCTGTTCGACGTCGGTCTTAGATAGCAAACCGGGGAGAGCGCCTCGTCATTAGCCCGAGATTTAATGATGTTTCACGCCAGAATGGATCAAGATGTCGCTCTTCTTCTTCGACACTCCAGTTAAAATTTAACGATTTTATGCACGGATTCCTGTTCGGGCTTTAACTTTTCTTAACTGATTTCACTTTCTAATATCTGGGAGGGATAAGGAGCGGATATCAATTTGTCGGAGTCGATAACTCGCAATTCGATCCTAATTCAATCCTGAAGGACCAGACAATGGATAGTCGCATCTGGATAACTTGTCTCGGACTTTTCCCTCAGGACTATCGAGATCTGTTCACTTAGAACACTACGCCGGCGGAATTGTCCTTTTGAAAATTTAACTCCCTTCGCCTTTTTTTTCTCGCTTTTTTTACTGTCCGGACACGGAGGGAATAAAGATTATTAGTACACTGGACCTCTAATAGTAAACTCAGGAGTGGATTACACTTTTGGGGAAACCGAAGGGACACGCTGTAATGGGGATGGCAGTAGAACTTTCTTCTCTATATAGAAACTTACTTCGATTATATCTTAACTAGTTTACGTTTTATCGCTCACTACTTACTGCTAGATAAATTATCTACTCTCGAACTTTGCCAACATTTCTTCGAGCACTAATTATATTAATCCTCCACTTAAACCAACTTCATTCATTATAACTATCTGCAAATACTTCACCAACAATACTATTAATTTCGTCCAAATACCTACTAAATTAAAACCAATGTACAATCCAGAATATATATTTGACTATATCTTGCACAACAGCAATAGTAATTTAGAGATACAAGAGTAGACTGATAGGACAAAACTATAGATACCAAACTAGGCTAGACAGACAATTTTAGACCGAGAATACTCGAAAGATATGAGTAGACAAACAAGAATAGATAGATAAGACTAGAGAGACAAGACTAGATAGACAAGATTAGTCATACAAGACTAGACAGACAAGACTAGACCGATAAGACTAGACCGACAAGACTGGACAGACAAGTCTAGACAGGCAAGTCTAGACGGACAAGACTAGACAAACAAGAGTAGACAGACAAGACTAGATAGACAAGACTAGACAGACAAGACTAGACAGACAAGACTAGACAGACAAGACTAGACAGACAAGACTAGACAGACAAGACTAGACAGACAAGACTAGACAGACAAGACTAGACAGACAAGACTAGACAGACAAGACTAGACAGAGAAGACTAGACAGACAAGACTGGACAGACAAGACTAGACAGACAAGACTAGACAGACAAGACTAGACAGACAAGAGTAGACAGACAAGACTTGACAGACAATACTAGACAGACAAAACTAGACAGACAAGACTAGACAGACAAGACTAGACCGAGAAGTGTAGACAGGCAAGACAAGACTAGACAGACAAGACTATACTTACAAGACTAGACGGACAAGACTAGACAGACAAGACTAGACATACAAGACTAGACGGACAAGACTATACAGACAATACTAGACGTACAAGACTAGACAGACAAGACAGACAATATTAGACTGACAAGATTAGACAACAAGGCTATACAGACGAGACTAAACAGACAGGACTAGACAGACAAGACCAGACTGACAAGACTAGACAGACAAGACTAGAGAGACAAAACTAGACAAACAAGCCTAGACATACAAGACTAGATAGACAAGACTAGATAGATAAGACTAGACAGACAAGGCTGGAGAGACAAGACTAGACAGACAAGACTAGGCAGACAAGACTGAACAGACAAGACTCGACAGACAAAACTATAAAGACAAGGCTTAGATGGACAAGACTAGACAGATAAGACTAGACGGACCAGACTAAGCTGACAAGGTTAAAGAGATAAGACTAAACAGATAAGAGTAAACAAACAAGACTAAACAGATAAGACTAGACAGACAAGACTATATAGATCAGACTGGACATACCAGACAAGAAAGACAAGGCTAGACAGATAAGGCTGGACAAACAAGACTAGACAGACAAGACTAGACAGACAAGGTTAGACTTACAAGACTAGACAGACAGGACTAGACAGGCAAGACTAGACTGGCAAGACTAAACATCAAGATTGGACACAGAAGAATAGGCAAACAAGACTAGATGGACAAGAGTAGCCAGGACCTAGACCGTCTAGTCTAGTGTGTTTAGTCTTTTTTTCTAGTCCTGTGTGTCTAGTTTCATCTCTCTAACTGTTATCTGTTTAGTTCTAGCCGCCTAGTCTTGTCTGTCGAACTTGTCTGTCTAGTTTGTTATGCTTAGTTTTATCTCTTTTGTCTGCTCCTGGTTTGGTAAAATAAATAACCTTAAAGTCATTAAGTCAACAAAAACATTAAATAAATAGACATAAGCTGCCTAGTCTCTGTAATCTTATTTGTGTCGTTTGGTCGGAATAAAAGAGATAAAAGTGAATAATATCTTTATATTGGTTTTGGCAATAAGAGAGACCTTGCGGGCGTTTGATCCCCTTTTTACACAAAGCCCTGCGGATGTGAACATAAAATCTCGTAAAGCCAAAAATATCGTGAAAAATACAGAAAATCCCCAATTTTCCCACATATGACATTTAACTGTGACGCGCCTTCGGGGACCCATTTGCCGTGCCAATTTTACCCCCTTTTGTCTGATAGCGAGAGCGAGAGGGGCGAAAAACAAACATGAGGAAATTTAAGGGTAAATAAATTGAAAACTGCCGTTCTTTATGCTCGAGACCACCCCGGGCTCTAACACTCGCCTCGAGATCAAAATCTGCAGCCAATATATACTACAGGCTGCGTATTGGGAAAAGTTTTATGTGTACACTAGTACTACATGCCAGAATTAGACGCTACATTTACTCTCCTACCGCATGCAATTTCTTTGGAATATTTTCCATCTAATTCCATTTTCTCCTTCCTTTATTTTATATAAATCAAACAACAAAAAAACTCCAAACCGGTCTAGGAAAATTGTTCGAATCTAATTTGATCGAAAGAATTGTTTTCAAAAGAAAAATATTCGAATGGTAACTTGTTCGAATGGAAATTTGTTCGAATAGATTTTTGTTCATTATTGTTAAACAATTAAAATTTATCATTTAATACACAAAATATATAAATAGCACTTTTTAAATAAAGTTTGATGGTAATTGTTAGGTCCTAAAATAATTTTTGATTATGAAGCAATCTATTATCTTTTATTTAAAAATATTTGTATCAATTTTAAAATTTTAAAAGTTTTTAATACTACCAGAAGTAAAAAGAGCATCATATATCGTATCTCTAACTCCCTATTACCCTAGGTATACATTTCCAAGTATCGAATAAGTTTTTGAAAAATTTAAAAAAACAGAGTGAATATTTCTTCCAAAGAAATAATATTAAAAAATACCACAGGTTAAATTTTACTTATAATATCATCGTTCTTCCTCTTTTGCAAAAATTAGTTTTTGATTAAAAGATGTCTTTCGTTTCATTTTTTATTAACCTAAATATTTTTTCATGGAGAATAATACTATCTTGGTGCACGTTTTTTACTGCGATAAATTATTAATATTAGTTGTATTTTACATAACTTGAATAACTCACGCAAATATTCAATATCGCTAGGTTACATTAAAATGAACAAATAAATAAAAATAAAATGAATACAATCAACATCAACGGAATTAAAAAAGTAACGTTGTCAGAATTTTTTTTAATAACAAAATAAAAATTAAATTTAAAGAAAACGTTTTAAAGTGAGTGTGATGGTCATACCGGAGACTGAAGAGGGTTCTGATGACGAATCCACACCACCGCAGACAATTGAAAAAGCAAATTTTTCATTTTCGATTAAATTTTTTGATTAATATTGACAACCTGCCGCCCATATTACAAAATCTACTATAAAATGGCCTTCCCATTCGTGAAAAGTTCAAAAGGTAAATTAAAACATATAGTTGATGAATATATTTATGTTAAAGATAAACAGTGTGAAACTACTATTTATTGAAAATGCGAGAACTTCAAAAAAAGCTTTCATGTCCATGAAGAATTGTAACACGTAATGATGCTGTAGCTACATTGCAAACATTGAAGTGAATATTATAAACCAAATTAAAAGTGAACCAAAATATATGTAACTCTTTTAATTATATTGTGTCAAATGCTTCAATAAATATAAGTAAAGCATTCAATTATAATCATAGAATAAAGGATAGTCATAGAATAAAGGAAGCTCAGCGCTCAGCAAATCCTAATTATAGAAAAGATTTAGAATAGAATTTATAAGAAATATACGACTATTGAAAATGTAGAAGATTTTGTATTGTTTGATTCTGGACCAGTAGACGACAGGAATTTGATATTTTCTATACGACGAATTTTACGCATGGTACGTTTAAAACTGTAAACCTTTTGTTTGAACAATTTTATAGAGCCTTCCAATAAGAAGTTTAAGAGTCAACATATAACTACTTTACAGATGACAAATAAAAACTACTCCATTAATAAAAATGGAACGATATGCGTTTCAACAACGCATTGAAATGATTAAAATTCACTAAAAGGCGAAGTAAACGGCAAATAATATTTCAGGTCACAGTTCGCAAAACTAAAGCATTTTTTGGGTCTTCGTAAAGCACCTGCTCGGCCAGCAATTGTGAAACTGGTGAAAAAGTTGAGCTGTTGGGATAAGTTAGAGACAAGACAAGACAACTTTTAAAGTTCAGTTAACACAAGAACTCACGCCTACCGATCATCAACAACATCGTGTCTAAGCTGATTGAATGCATCAAACTGATCCAGAAAAATCCTTCTGAGCGATGAGGCCCATTTTCACCTCGGAGGCTACGTTAACAAGCAGAATTATCGCATTTGGGGCTCGGAAAACTCAAGAATTAGTTTTGAAAAGCCCTTCCATTCTCAACGTGTGACTGTTTTTGGTCTGGCGGTGTCATTGGACCTTACTTTTTCGAAAATGGGGCTGGAGCAACTGTTACGATGAATGGATTGCGCTTTTGAACGATGATTAATGATTTTAAATCCCCGGAATTGGAAGATATTGATATGGACGACGTTTATTTTCAACAAGAAAATATTACGTCGCTGTTTTGCGTGAAAAGTTTCCTGACCGTGTGATTTTTCGAAGAGGCGATCACAATTGGCCACCGAGATCTTGTGATTTAACACCTCTAGACTTTTTTCTTTGGGGCTGCGTGAAAGATAAGGTCTATGCCAATGACCCACAATCGATTCAGGACCTCAAAGATGGAATTTGTGAAGTTATCGACGACATACAGCTGCAAATGTGCGAATTGATGATGGAAAATTTCATGAAAATATTATGGTCCTGCAAGCGCGGCCATTTGGCTCATATTGTTTTCCATTATTAATGAAACACCCTACTCTTTACAATTAAATAAACATCCGATAATTTCGCTTAAAAATACACGATTTTTTTACATATCAAAATGAAACCTCGTTTCCGAAGACCCTCATTAAAATATACTCTGTGCCATAAAAATGAACTAAGAAGAGGTATGAATTTTTGGACCAAACTTGGCAGAAATGTTTTACTAGTCAAAGGTATTTTTCAAATTTCAAAGAAATTAAATAAAATATAAAGGCATTTTTTTTAATCAGGTGTTGGATCACCGCTAATAGTATCGCACTCCCGCACCTTTATGGGCATGGATTCCACCAGGTTGTCGATTTCTCCCTGAGGTATTGCATCCCACGCAGTCTATAGTTCATGCCGGCGAGCTTCTAGTGTATATAGAGGATGGGTTAATTGCTTGAGTCTTCTCCTCATCATGTCCCACACATGTTCGATGTGCGAAAGGTGGGGAGATCTGGGTGGCCACGCAAGATATTGACGTTAACCTCTTCGAAGCGCTCCATAGAATGCCTTGTAATGTGGGGACAGGTATTATCCTGTTTTAAAATGGGGTCCTCCAGCTCCTGGAGGAATAGAAGGATATGGGCTTCTACCACTTTATCAACATATCGGTGGTCATTCATATTGCTTTGGATGAACATTATCTGATCCCTGATTCCAAAAACAATAGCACCTGATACCATAAGCCCCACTGCGTGGTGGAATTGCCGCTCAATAGAAAACTGCACATGGCGACGTTCTCCACGTCTACGTTTGACCCTCATGCGACCATCGTGCATTCCCAAGCAGAATCGGGATTCGTCCCTGAAGACCATTATATGCCATTCCACCTCTCAATTCAGTCGCAAGATAGAAACGTAGTAGTACATAAAAACCAAAAAGATAAAAACCACTACAAATGTGGATGACGAGCCGTCAGCGGAAGCACAAGATATGGTCGATAGGACTGCAAGGCAAAAGCTCTAATTTGTCGGTAAACTATACGAAGGGTTACAGCAAGTCCTTCGTTTCCAAATCATCGATCGGTTATTGATCTTGTACTAGAGAATCGGTCTCGTAATGCCATTAATCGGAGATGGCGTTCCTGGATCATATTTGTCAATCCTGACTGTTCACTTCCTCTTCTACGACGTACTTGACCTTCTGTAGACCATGCTTGATAACAACGTACTACAGAGGATTGGTGAGGGCGAGGTTAAGGCGATTAGCAATTTCTCTGAATGACAAACCACCTTCACGTAAGCCAATAATGCGACCTGTCGAATTCATTCAGTTGTCGATAATTTTCAAGAAGATCTCAAAAAGAAAAGAATTGCAACCAAAAAACAATATCGAAATGGACTTAATTTAGATTGTAACAACAAGTTAAACATCAAATTTGACATCCTACTGGATATTTTTTAGTGAAATTTTAATCAATTACTACCTTTGACTAGTTAAACATTTCTGCCAAGTTTGGTCCAAAAATTCCTAACCCTACATTTTTTATGTCACGGATCAAACATGCCATTAGTTTATGCACTCCGTGCAAACAAAACTCAGCAATGTAATATACAACTTTTAACAGCTATTAAATACTTGGAGCCAACCTGTAACCTACGCAGTATTCTAATCAATTTTGAGCGCACAATGGCAAATGCTATAAATGTTGAATTCCTGCAAGTAATTTCTCGACGATGTTTTTGTCACTTCTTTTAGTGTATTTATGGAAATTTACAATAGCACAACAATATTTACATTAGCCAATGTCGCTACACAATATTAAATAGCTTATTTTGATCTACTTTGAGATCAAAATATTTTACCACCTGAAACTCAAGTAGTGGTTGATTATTTTGATGACACGTAGATTGACAGATCAGATCCTTGAAACTATTGGCCACCTCGGTTTCCCCTTCAGATGTGGAACTGCTTTGACGCAATTCAACAAGGTTCGCCAAATTCCAACAATTCAATTGAAGGTTGGTTTCATTTAAAGGTGACAATCATCCAAAGGAATGAAAATTTATTGGAGCTATCAAACGAGAACAAAGTTTGAACGAGATTCGAATAGAACACTACGTAAGTGGTCAAGAACCACCCGCTGGAACAAAACAATATAAAGATTTTATGTGATTAATGTCTAATAAGGGGTTATATTCAAATATGGATTTAACTGTTTACGATAGCACAGGGATCGGCAAAGTGTGGCTCGCGAGCCCCATGTGGCTCTTTTGGTGCAAGCTTGTGGCTTTTCAGAAACATATTGAAACATACAAAAATCACAGGAAAAGGGACTGTTGTCAAGGGACGGCGGTTGTAAGACTTCCGAAAAGGGAGATCCGTCCCTTTTCGGAAGTCTTACAACTGCCGCAGCCAAGTTCATAAGTCACAGTCACTGTTGTTTCCTTTAGTTATTGTGTCACGCAGTCAAGTCAGTCCATAGTTCAAAATTGTGCTTTATTGGACATAATTAGCCGATAAATAGCCGATCGACGCGATATCGCGAATTCCAAACTGAATGGACTAAATCGTTTTCGTTTGTACCTAATGCTGCTGGTCTTAAAACTTCTATCTGCTATCACAAACTAGCAAACAACAAAAAGTCTAGTGTCGCGAGACATTTCAAAAGTAAACATGCTGTACTTGCAAAGAATTATCCCTTCGGTGATGTACGAAAGAAAGAAATTGAAGTAGAGAAAATTTTTAAAAGACTCTCTTTTAATTGTTGGATGCAGTCTATAAATAATAATGCAAACTTGGCAAGCTTTCTCGTGATTTAGAAAATTGTCAAAAACGGAAAACCATTCACTGATGGTGAGTACATAATTAGTGGTTTTATAAATGTGGGTGACACATATTTTCGCAATTTCAACAATAAAGCAGATATTATGTATAAAACCAAAAGCCTACCATTGTCTACCAAAATTGTGACAGACAGGACAAAAAAATGTCATTAAATGTATGCCAACAAGTTGAGGTGGTTAAATTAGCATCAGCCATATCAATAGCGCTCGATGAGTCTTATGACATAAAGGATTGTGCGTAGGTTGTCCTCTTTGCTCGCTATATTTCATCAGATGGTCTCAAAGATGAACTCCTGGGATTATTGCCACTCAGGGGTCAAACACAAGGAGAAGATCTTGAAAATGCAGTGACCGAATGTCTGAAGGAAAATCAAATCCCACTTACTAATTAATTGAGTCAATAGCAACAGATGGAAATAAAAGTATGATGGGTAAGAAAAAAGGATTTGTCACAATTTTAAAAGAAAAAATTGATCATGGCGTGTTATTTTTCCATTGCAAAATTCACCAGGAAGCACTTTGCGCACAAATATTTGCGTGCCTTTGCGCAATAATATTATCGCAAAGGCACTTAATCATCGCCAATTATGAAAAAAATACATAAATATTACTTTATGAAAAAAAATCATCTGTGGCTCTTGATCAAGTTTGAAATCATTTGAAATAAAAAACTGGTTCTTAAGTTCATCGAGTTTGCCGACCCCTGCGATAGGACAATGAAAGAACAAACTGTTTAAATTTGTTACTAGCTACTACAACTAGTTTCGGCAATTTACTTACAATTTTTTCAAACAATTTTTTTAACAAGATTGTAACCATTGTTAAAAATGATTATAAAAGAGTTTAAAAAATATATAAGGTTGAAACTAATACAATTCATTTAACCCTCTAATGTCCAATTTTTTTATCGTCGCGCAAAAACTCTACTTACACAAATGAATGCCGCTGAAAATAAATCTGTATTCAATTTTTTGTTATCGGTATATTGTTACTTGGTATATCTGCTAAAGGTATGCCCGTCTTGAGGCGGACCTGGGCAGTTATGGCAAAAAAGTAAACGTAAGCAGTAAAGGAAAGATACAGATTTTATATAATTGTTTATTTAATAATTATGAACAAATATACCTAAGCTTTATTATAATTATTATGAAAATCAGCGAAGCAATTTTTTACCGCTGTACAACAAATATTTATTTTTTCTACTGATATATGTGAAAATGGATTTTTTTCCACAGCTTACCCTACATGAAACTGACATTTTTTCATTCTAGGGATGAAAATATTTTCACGTCTAGAGACGAAAATGAGCATTTTAAATTTATGATTTTCTCGATTAAAATACTAAACTAACCAAATTTGCATGGACTTTCTTATTAATTACATCAATTTCAATGAAATATTTTATGTACAAACGTAAAACGAGCCTGAAACTATTTAAAAAACCGAAATAAAATTAAGACATTTGACTTGAAAAGTATCACCCCTATGAGAATGCAATATGTTACCGTGGAAACGGCCAAACTAACAATTAAATTTGTTTTGACAGTTCTGACAGTTCGCTTCGAATTGGATTTATTAAAGTGAACGAATTATGGATTCTACAACCGAAATCAGTAGAAAAAATTGCATTTACTACTGGAGATGAAAGTGTTTTTTTTATTCGGTGTGATTGCTAACTCTCTGGCGCTCGTGAGCAAACTCCCACCTCACCAAAAAAACGCCACTTTCATCTCTTGCTGTAAAATATACTATTACATTTAGAGCATATACATTGAGATTTTCATCCAGGTAATTTACATTGCCGCTTTCCTGAACGATCTAACCATTCGGGATAATGATTGAAACCGTCAAAAGGGTATCGGCGGTAGGTAAATATGTTTTTTGCACTGCTTTTTGACAGGTGGTGTTGAGCTTCTTGCACGTCCAATTCTTTTTCTGGTGTCAGCAATGTTTTCAGGTTTGCATAACATGGCAGCAACTTGTCTTCTAAACATTGGTAGCTGTGTGTTGGACTGTCCTAGATTTATTCGTTTATGTAACAAATAAGCATTTACCATTGCCATGTCTATTATGTGATAAAACAATTGACTTGTCCATTTTCTGGTTTTCATACGGATATGATAGCGACCTAGCAGTCCATCCATTACGTCGACACCACTCATGTGTGCATTCTATTCATGAATAATGTTCAGTGACAGTGTGGCAGTCTACTCGACTCGTTGCTTCCTGTCTTCGATCAAAACGTGACGTCTTTGGTGCACTATATGGTACTACACTACCCATTTTGAATGGTTGAATACCCACATAAATTGACGCTAATCGTACGCATTTGTTATCTTTCCACAGTATGGTCGATACATCTACGCCAACATATTCTTCTGAAAATCCACGTTTCTGTTTTTCAGCCTCCTTATCAGTAGATAATTTGCAGTTAGAAAGACGATTCACTCGTATTGTTCCCAAAGAAAATATTCCCCTACTATATAAGTATACCATCAAAGGCAATGTTGTATAAACATTGTCGAATGTTGTCGATAATATGGTTCTACTGTGTAGGAATTATTTGCGACAATCTGGACACCACATTTGCCGATGCGCCCAATTCTGGTACTCCATCTGGTATAACATTATCACCTGCACCAGTATATACCTCGAAACCATGTGAATATCCATATGAATCACATAATACAAATAATTTCATGCCCCACTTATGTGGTTTAGCGGGCATATATTGTCGCAGATGCGAAACCATTTTTGTGGAGCACATTTGTTCATCCACGCATAGGCGCTGGCTCATAGGTACCGATTGAAAACATTTGTTGAAGTGATTTATAAGTGGCTGGACCTTGAATGTAGCATTATATTTTGGATGATTCTTTGCTACTACTTTTGAATTGTCATTGAAATGTAAGTAACGACGAATTACCTCAAATCTGTTTCTTGGCATTCTTTGTCGTATAGGCTCCAATGAATTTTCACCCCAATAATCTCGGATATTCGGATAACGATAGATCGACATATAAATAAGGATCCAGATATTTTCGTATCTCCTGTGCCGAAGTTATAAACTTTGTCGAAATGTTCATTTGATGTGCGTATAAATTTGTTTGGTCGGAAATATGCGTGAATAAATCTTCATCAGCAAAATATGTGAAACATTGGTAAGGCGTTTTCAGTTCATAAAAACGATCAGGTAACTCTTGGCTTCCTTTGAAGCATATTTGTTTTTAATCAAGTTGGATATGGTCCTTCCGCCATATAATTTTTTTGAATTCCGGACTTTTTGTGTCTATTTCAAGAGCAGAACCAATGAATGCACAAAGTGGTATACATTCTTCTTCATGCCGCTTTTCGATTTGTTTGACAGGTTGTACTATAGTGGATAGCGCTTCTGCGGTACATTGATCATTTGACTCAAAATTAGAATCAATAGCAATGTGATAGTATTTCGATCTATCACTTGGCCGAGGTATTGGCTGAGAAATTTCGCCGTCGCTTTCATCACAAAGAGCTTTTTCTATTTCCGTTTCACAGATGGGATTAAAAGTAGGCTCTGCATCACTGTCATCCAACCAGAAGTTATCATTATCAGTAGCATGGTCATCTAGATGCACAGAATCCAATAATGCATACACGTCTTCATCAGTCATTTTTGACAAATTGTACATTTCTTGTCGATCCATGGCTAAAAATAATTATTTCCATTTCATACTTCCAATATAGGTCATATATTTGCCTATATATATATATATATATATATATATATATATATATATATATATATATTGTGCAAATACCGCATACCAATACCATACCATACGAAATGGTATGGTATATAGCAAAATGTACAATATAAGAAAACCATACCAAATGTACAATATAAGAAAATAAAAACGTGCTGTAGTAAACTCATTTCATTTATCTAGTTCTAACTGCCCAAGTCCGCCTCCAGACGGTATAACAGTAATTTTTATTTTCAAAAACTAAAATAGTATCACTGATACTATTTTATATATATGCTTAAAATTCCTGAATAATGATTACGTGCGGGTAGTAGCACTTTTCGCAGCAAACTAACGATTATAACCTGCACATATTTTTGCCGCGTGAGAAATTTCTTGCGATGCACGTGTTGTTTATAGTGTATAATCGTCGTTAGTTATCGAACCTATACAATATTTGAATTTAGCATTATATGGGATTTAGTGTTGTCCGCCTTGAGGCAGAGTTGGGAATTAGAGGGTTAAGATGAAGAGTATCATGACATTATTAATATATTGTAATTAACAAAATAAAAATTGAAAACGCTAGATTAAACAAGCAAACGTGCAGGCAGCATGACTTGTTTAAGCGGATGTTTCGCAAAGGACACATTTTTATTTTGTTATTTTTGAAATTGTTTAATTAAATCAACGAAACTAGTAACGAGTAACAGTATTAAAAAGTTTGTTATTTCATTGTTCTATCGTCATCAGTTGAATATAAAGATTCAACAAAAACACTTACACGAATTGCTAATTCGAATAGCACATAATATTACTTAATAATTATATAGGGGTTACTTTGGTTAATCCTATAATGTAGTAGTTAATAGTATTGTAGTAGTTGATAGAACAGTATAATCTTGATAATCCGACACATATGGGAATCGACAACCGCCGGATTATCAAAAAAATCCGTATTATCAGGATTAAAACAAAACAATAACAATTTTACATATTTTATGAACAATTGTATTTCAGAGAGAATAAAATATGTATCTATATAGGTAAATGTGTACATAAAAAAATATGTACAAACTTAGAACAGATAGTAAGACAATTATAGAGTGGAGTTAGCTTGGTCAGAATCGTCAATAAAGTTTTCAGAGTTAAAAGCAGGTTGTGTTGGCCAGACCTTTCTCCAAGAACACTGGATGGTGATGTTTTTTACTTTTATTTGTTCTGTGCGCGAGGTATATATCCAGCGCGGTGCAGCTTAATGAAAAGACATATGTTTCCCCAGAGCACAAGATTACTGAACGTGCCGGATTAATCAACCGCCGGATTATCAAAATTATACTGTGTATAATATGTTTAAAGGGTTCTTTTAATGATTTAATAATAGTATATTTTGCAACTATGGCGCTAGGTTAGGTTAGGTTCATCCCCTCGCATGAGTAATAAAAAATATTGTTGTCTCGAGAGGGAAAAAATATTGTTGACCTCTCGAGAATGTGCGCACTCACTCCGTTCGTGTGCCCAATTTCGCTTTCCTGTTCAATTGACAATACCGCACGTGTGGAAAACAATATTTTTAATACTCATGCGAGGGGATGTATCTTACAAGATTGAGATCCAGGTGCATTTAAAAAAAAAATAGAATAAAAAATGAAGAACTTGCATTTTCAAATGTCTCCGGTGGTGTGGATTCGTCATAAGAACTCTCCTCAGTCTCCGGTATCACCATAGAATTTGCACTCATTTTAAAATGTTTTCTTTTTATTTTTATTTTGTAATGAAAAAAAAATTCTGTCACTTTTACGTCACTTTTTTAATATTGTCTTGATTGTGTTTATTTTATTTATTTTTATATTTATTATTTTTATTTATTATTGTTTTTTTTTAATGTAACCTAGCGGTATTGAATATTTGCATGCGTTGCCCAAGTTATGTGGTAATACAACCAAAAGTGTATTTCTTGGAATAAAAAACGTGCGCCAAGATAGTACCTTTAATGCATGAGTAAAAAAAAAATTGAATATATTAAATCTCGTGTTATTTCAGTGATTCAAGTTTCCATTCAAACAAAATTCTATTTGAACAAAATTCCATTCGAACAAGTTTATTTCTTTATTTATTTTATTTATAATTAGTAGTATTGCATGTCTATAGAGATGTGAAAACACCCGAATATAAAATCACTACAAAATATATTATTAGATGTTTAGAATAAGATTAAGATTAAATACAAATTATACAATTAGATATTTAAAGATAATTAGAATTTACAAATTATAAAATTACAAAAAAATAGGGAACGGTGTCATGCAAAATAAAGTGTCCATCATGATAAAATTTTCATAAGTTTTACTGTTACCACATGGCACATCCTTATTCAACTAGTAAACTTTTTTTATACAGTTTAGTAGAAAAATTTAACATTTTCATATTATTCGGTAATTTATTGAAGTATTTTATTGCTACGTAGTAGTCATTTTTAGTATTTACAGTTTTGTTAATTTTTGGAAGTATTAACAACATTGATCTCTTATCTAAATAAATAGTAAATCGATCTAAATAAATATTTTTACATTCTTGATAGTAAAAAGTTAATGCATAGACATAATCTCTTCAATGGATCTCTTATTATTAAAGGCACTTCATTTGCATTGTTATGACGCATTTTTTTATCTCGTTTTGCATGGTAGTTACATGTTTAATAGAATTGTTATTTGAACCACCCCAGGCAGAAATACAATAATTCATTATACTTTAAAAAATCATGATAGATATTTCTTAAAACTGAATAAACAAGTTTATACTTGAGACTAAGTTTATAAAATAAGAATGTAAAATATTTGAGTTTTTTTTTCAATTCAGTTGTATGTATATCTCCTTTCATGTATCTATCAAAAAACAAGCCTAGGTATTTACAGTTATCAACCCTTATCAAAGGCTTATGAAAAATATACAGGCTAAAATCTATAGGAAGACAATCAGCGTAACTACAAAAAGAAATGAAAGATGATTTATCTATAATAAGTGATAGTTGATTTACCCTTAGCCAAAGATTAATCTTATTAACACATTCAGATAGTCGATTTCTAACTTCATTCCAGTTCTTTCCAGAACTTAAAATTACTATATTATTAGCATAAGAAACTATGGCATTATTCGGTAAAACATTGAAAATATCGTTTATGTAGAGGATAAAAAGTAGCGGACTTAGTATAGTACCTTGTGGAACCACAACTCTAATCGTTCTGGTTTCAGTTACACATTTGTTTACTTTTACACTCTGAGTTCTATTATACAAATAATTTTCCAACAGTTGGCGAGGAATACCCCAGAATCCACATCTCTATACTTTATCCAACAATATTTGGTGATTAACAGTATCAAATGCTTTTTCAAGATCTAAGAAAGCTAATAAAACTGTCGGCAAATTCTTATCAATCTTATTATATATAACATTTGATGTAAAAACAAGAGCATCATTTGTTCCTTTAACTTTCATAAAACCATATTGATTGTTCGAGATTAAGTTATTTCGCCACAAAAATCATATAATCTAGTATAAATATTTTTTTCCAAAATTTAATTAAGTTTTAAAATTAGGGAGATTCACCTATAGTTATTTGTTATATGCTGGTCACCAGATTTATGAATTGGTATAATATCAGCTTTTTTGAGTGAATTGCGCCAAATAGCTTTACTAATAGAGATATTAAAAATATGTTCTAGAGGTATACTAATACGCTTAGAGATAAGTTTAAGTATTTTAATTAATACCATCAATACCTCCTGCTTTATCTTTTATGTCATGTATGACAAGTTATCATTCGAACCTTTTTCTATCAAACAAAATTCTCTCGAACAAATTACTTTTGAACAAATTGCTTTCGAACAACTTACCGGACACCGTTCCAAACTTTAGTCCTCAGTCTATTCTATATAATCAAGGGGAATAAATAAAATTAGATAAATAAAACAATACTTAAAACTAAACCATAAAGATCTAGACATGATAAGAATAAAGATAGAAAACTAGTTTCAATAATCCTGTAACTATCGAATCTGCATTTGAATTGGGCACAAAGACTATATAAACTATTTTTGGTAGACTGAACGACTATAGTTTCTTCTTTGTCTAAATCAACTAATGTTTGTCTAGTCGGTTTAATCTTGTTGTGTCTCCACTTGAATGCCTTGACTTTGCCTAGGTTTCTTGAAATATATTTGCTAATCCATACAATACCAGTATATGTATTTTGTTTGTAAAGTAAAATATTAATTAAGTCTGTAATCGATAAATGTATTGACTTTTGCCTTGCATAAATAAAAAAATAAAAAAGCGACTAATACTAGGTAAAGTGTTAGCATGTTGTAAAATCAGGACAGGTAGACATTGAATGAGGTGGCATGAGTACTAAAGGGAATGAAATATTAACTCGACAAACACTTGTCCGAATCCCACCCCTCTGTGAGTCGCGTAAGAACGATTATTCAAAAAAGCAAAACATTTCAACGCGCCGACACACACACACACACATACACACAAACACACACCCACACAGCCATGAGATTGCTTGCATACATGATGATAACTCTCGGGGCACAGTTTAGCAGACGCTGCGTGGGCGCCGCGACGACGAAAGGGGCTGCCTCGACGCAATCAAACCGGCAAATGTTGACTGATGTACTTGTCAAACTCTGATAAATTTTGACGTGTTTTCTTATTGTGTTTTCGCATACACAAGTTAAGGGAGCGAATATTGGACAAAGAGGGAAATTCGGAGATTTTTTTTCTCCTCTGTTAGTTTAACCAATACTACATTCTACCTCATATATTTTTTTAAGTAAATAAAGATGAATAGACAGACAGGACTATATTAACAAGACACTATATTACTTTCATGTCATTTTTCTGTGTCTAGTATTGT
Organism: Phosphuga atrata; assembly: GCA_944588485.1. Classification (NCBI taxonomy): domain Eukaryota; kingdom Metazoa; phylum Arthropoda; class Insecta; order Coleoptera; family Silphidae; genus Phosphuga; species Phosphuga atrata. The sequence goes on along the minus strand of OX155893.1, from coordinate 78,890,564 downwards.
CTGTCCAGCAAGGTCTTTTGTCTATCTTGTTGTGTTTGTCTGGTTCTCTCTGCCTAGTCTTGACTTTCTAGTTTTGTCTGTCAAAACTTGTCTGTCTAGTCTTGTCTGTGTAGGCTTGGCTGACTAGTCTTATCTGTCTAGTCTAGTTTGTATAGTCTTTTCTGTCTAGTCTTGCCTGTCTAGTCAGGTAGGTCTGTCTAGTCTTGTGTGTTTAGTGTCGTTGTTCTAAATCAGTGTATCCCAAACTTTCGATTCACGTGTACCCCTTTCAAATATTTTTCAAACAGTTCGTACCCCTTGATAGAAAATTTATGAGATATATTATTAAAAATAAAAAATTTACCGGTTTTTTTTTAAGTAATATACGGTCTCTAGATTTTTTGATTTGTTATACAAGCGAATAAAATTAAGGTTTAAGGAGATAAATTCGTGAGTTAAAGCTTAATTTTATTCGCTAGTGTATACAAACTTTTCTTTAATTCTGCTTCCATTTTCTGTTTTTTTTTTAAGAGAAGCATGTCGTCGGCCCATTATTGTATTGTTGTCGTGACAACGATGAAATTGTTGATTCGTGCGTCAAAATTTTGTTTAGAGTATCGTGTTTAATTAATTTGTGTTTTATTAATCTTAAATGGAAATATCCTAAGAATTATAGTTAAATTTTAGTTTAATTTATACAAAAAATGTGTAATATGATTTGTGATTGGATATCAAAAAAGAACATCAGCGACGTCAACATTTAGGGTTGTGTTTACAGAGCCCATAAGTGAATTATTTTGATGCGTTGCTATGGATACTTTTATTTCACTAGCGAAATACATTTTTTTAAGTAGTGTTTTATTGATCCGCAACTAATGCCCGGCATACACGTTACGGTTTACCGTACAGGTTACATGCGCAGGTTTGCCTGCGCAGGTCAACCGTACACAAGAAACTGCACAGGTCTATTCCCACACACGCTCCGTTCTACCTGCGCAGGCAAACCTGCACAGGTAGACCTGTCATGTGGACCGTTGTGTGTATGGCGGGCATTAAGAATTAAACGTGACTTTAAAAAAAAAATTGAATAAAAATTATTACACATATTACACTTTAAGACAGTTTCTGCTTGTTTTTATATACCTAAAAATAATCAGCAATCATTTTGTCGTGAGGAGTTAGAAAAATCTTTTGATTGTATTGTATTAATTAATTATTAAAGATGATGAAGACGAATTGTTTGCAGATTCACAGCTAATTCAAGGATTCAAACACTAAAAAATAAATGTTTGATGCACTATTTTTGATGTTATTTAAATATTTTTATTTTTCTTCTTATGTCCACTTTGGCACACACAAAAAATGAAAATTTTGTAACATCGTTTCGTACCCCTTTCAAACCATTTGCGTACCTCTTGGGATACGCGTACCACACTTCCGGAAACACTGTTCTAGATCTCTCTGTTGAATCTTGTCCATTTAATTTTGTGTGTATAGCTTTGTCTGTCTAATTCGCATTATTAAGAAATTACAAATTAAGTTTCTCTTGTCTGGTAATTGGAGAATGTAACGAATTAACATTTAAATAATGAAGATAATAAAGAGTTGAAAAAAACCAAACGAGGATCAGCACCCCCGCAAAAGCCAAGAAACGTGCAGAAAAAGTAAATGTCAAAAAACCCCTTGTAGCACCCGTCCGTGCACATTCCACTTCACTCCTAAAGGTTATCCTTCGCAACAAAAGGGTTAAAACGAAACAAAAGAGCTTTTAAGCAGGATTAGAGAATGGAGAATTTTCAAGAAGGGATTAAACTCTTTGCACACAGACACACACATTGAGAGAAAGAGATGAATCTACACTTACAACAGGCTTTACAACTCGCTGTAGAGAAGGAGACGAAGTTGGGGTGGAGGCGCGAGGGACAGGGACGAGACGAAGGATATTATGTGACAAATTGCGCGTTATTGGATAGAGCAGGACGGAAAATGGAATATTATGAAAGAGACGGCTCTGAATTGGGTATTTAGTTTAATGACAGGCTAAGGCCAACTTTACGGTTACATTTTGGCAACGATTATAAAATAAATACGAAATTTCTCAATCGATTTTCTGTTTTGAATTTTCCTTCACATTTGATTAAATATTCTATAAATAGGTTCAAAGATAATAATTTAGACATCAGGCTATTGTATGCTAAAGACTAAATGAATATTACCAGACTGACAAAACTAGACAGTTGAGACTAGAGAGGCAAAACTAGATGGAAAATACTAGACCAATTAGATAATATATAAGACTAGACAGATAAGACTAGACACATAAAACTATACAGACAAGAATATATTAACAAAACTAGAATGACAAGACTAGACAGAAAAGACTAGACAGACACAAATAGACAAGACAGACAAGATTAGATAGACAAGACTAGACAGACAAAACTAGACAGACAAGACTAGACAGACAAGACTAGACAGACAAGACTAGACAGACAAGACTAGACAAACAAGACTAGACAGACAAGACTAGACAGACAAGACTAGACAGACAAGACTAGACAGACAAGACTAGACAGACAAGACTAGACAGACAAGACTAGACAGACAAGACTAGACAGACAAGACTAGACAGACAAGACTAGACAGACAAGACTAGACAGACAAGACTAGACAGACAAGACTAGACAGACAAGACTAGACAGACAAGACTAGACAGACAAGACTAGACAGACAAGACTAGACAGACAAGACTAGACAGACAAGACTAGACAGACAAGACTAGACAGACAAGACTAGACAGACAAGACTAGACAGACAAGACTAGACAGACAAGACTAGACAGACAAGACTAGACAGACAAGACTAGACAGACAAGACTAGACAGACAAGACTAGACAGACAAGACTAGACAGACAAGACTAGACAGACAAGACTAGACAGACAAGACTAGACAGACAAGACTAGACAGACAAGACTAGACAGACAAGACTAGACAGACAAGACTAGACAGACAAGACTAGACAGACAAGACTAGACAGACAAGACTAGACAGACAAGACTAGACAGACAAGACTAGACAGACAAGACTAGACAGACAAGACTAGACAGACAAGACTAGACAGACAAGACTAGACAGACAAGACTAGACAGACAAGACTAGACAGACAAGACTAGACAGACAAGACTAGACAGACAAGACTAGACAGACAAGACTAGACAGACAAGACTAGACAGACAAGACTAGACAGACAAGACTAGACAGACAAGACTAGACAGACAAGACTAGACAGACAAGACTAGACAGACAAGACTAGACAGACAAGACTAGACAGACAAGACTAGACAGACAAGACTAGACAGACAAGACTAGACAGACAAGACTAGACAGACAAGACTAGACAGACAAGACTAGACAGACAAGACTAGACAGACAAGACTAGACAGACAAGACTAGACAGACAAGACTAGACAGACAAGACTAGACAGACAAGACTAGACAGACAAGACTAGACAGACAAGACTAGACAGACAAGACTAGACAGACAAGACTAGACAGACAAGACTAGACAGACAAGACTAGACAGACAAGACTAGACAGACAAGACTAGACAGACAAGACTAGACAGACAAGACTAGACAGACAAGACTAGACAGACAAGACTAGACAGACAAGACTAGACAGACAAGACTAGACAGACAAGACTAGACAGACAAGACTAGACAGACAAGACTAGACAGACAAGACTAGACAGACAAGACTAGACAGACAAGACTAGACAGACAAGACTAGACAGACAAGACTAGACAGACAAGACTAGACAGACAAGACTAGACAGACAAGACTAGACAGACAAGACTAGACAGACAAGACTAGACAGACAAGACTAGACAGACAAGACTAGACAGACAAGACTAGACAGACAAGACTAGACAGACAAGACTAGACAGACAAGGCTAGACAGACAAGACTAGACCGACAAGACTAGACAGACAAGACTTTTTTCCACTTGGCTTAAAAGTACGCCACCCCGGCATCGCTTGCGCATTCCTTCAGGGTGAGCAGCCCGGACGGTTTTTTACCGCCCTAGTTTTTCTGTTTTTCCTTTTGTTTTGATCTTGTAGTTAGGGTGGTTGTTGATTCATCTTATTTGGGCCTTCTGGTGTATCTTTCTATTGCGTCTCAGTTTTTCGTCATTTTCCTTAGAGGAAATAACAAATTTAACGAATTTGGCCATTTTATCCCAGTTTTCTATATCTTGTAGCATGTAACCCATTACCGTTCTTGCGTTAAATTTTATCTTCCTGTTCGCTGTTAGTTCGTCCCTTTCCGCTTCTTATCTCTTGCAGTCAAATATTGTGTGTCTTACCGAGTCCACATCACCACAGTATTCACAAAATTCATCTGCGGCGGTGCGTATTTGTTTCAAGTAGTCGCGGAAGTACCCATGCCCTCTGAGGAACTGAGTCATGTAAAAGTTAGTCTCGCCGTGCTTTCTGTTGACCCATGTAGTGATATCTGGTATTATCAACTTCGTCCATTGGCCTTTTTCGGACGCCCACCAAGACATACAAGACTAGACAGAGAAGACTAGACAAACAATACTTTTTTTTTAATGGGACGTAGCAAGCACATTTAGTTGACTTGACAAGTGGCCCGCTGGAAAAATACGAGCATCTTGGTACCGCCTCATAGCAGTTAACTTCAAGATGACGTTGTCTATTTATCTTATAACTTTTGTCTCGCGGTAACCTTTTCCATGGTCTTGTTCCATACTGGGGCACCATACAGCATAATGGAGTGGACTATACTGTACATAACACTCTTCGTTTGCTGCTCTTTGGTCCTCCCACATTAGGCATGAGCCTTTCAAGTACAGCACAGGTTTTGAGGGCCTTTGCCATTGTTGTCGCAATGTGACGATTAAAGGAGATACATTGGTCTATAGTGATTCCCAGGTATTTTATAGTTTTCTTGGGTATGATTCTTTCATGTTCTATTTTGAACATTATGGTGCCTATTTTCCTCCTTCCTGTTAGTAATACAGCCTCGGTTTTCTCAGGAGCGAGCTTCATTTTTTTCCCGTTCATCCAAGTTACTCTACTTTAATTGCCATGTTCCCTCTATCCATTACTTTCTGTTTCGTTTTTACCCGTCACGACATAACCTCAGCCTTAGCACACCGTCATACAGGATGTTCCACAGGGTGGGTTCCATCACTGAGCCCTGCGGAACACCACTGTAAACTTCTATTTCGACTGCTTTACCTTCCGCCTCCAATATGATAAAGCGCTTCGATAGATAGCTGCTCTCCAGTTTCTGTAGGCAGGGGGGGGGGGGAGAATTTTTTAGTATCAGCTTAGGGAGCTTAGTATCAGCTTAGTATCCACATGATCAGCGCATATATCTTTTTTCCACTCTTTGAGCCCTCTGAAGCGTCTTCTGCAACCTTTAGTACCCTTAATATGGCATCGTTGGTGGATAGCCCTTTTCTAAACCAAAATTGTCTGTCCGAGAGTCTTTTACCTAGCCTGAGCTCATTTGCAATTTTCTCGAGTATCGGATGTTCTAGTAGCTTTAGTATAGCTCTAGTATGGGTTTGTTCCCTTTTCTTAGGAGGACCAATCTGTTTTTTTTTTCATATACCGGGGAAATTTCTATCCTTCATTATCGCTTTTGCAGTTTCTAATATGATGTCAGCACATATCTTTGCGGCAATTTTAAGAGGTTCCGGCGCCGGCGGTATACCGTCGGGTCCGGGCGCTTTATTATTGCCTAGTCGTCTCATGGCTATTTCTAATTACTGAAACGTGAAATATTCGGTTTCAGACAGACAAGACTGGATAGACAAGACTAGACAGACAATACTAGACAGACATGAGTAGAGTGACAAGACTAGACAGACAAGTCTAGACAGACAAAGCAAGGCAGGCAAGACTAGGCAGACAAGACTAAAGAGATAATTGTTGCCAAATATCGCCAGCCAATGAAGAATGTTTGTATCACAATGGTTTGGCCTTATCCTATAAATTAAAACGTTTTCAATTAAATATATTTGAAAGGTCATCATGCCTTTATAATGTATTTTATTTTATGTTTTGAGATTGGTATTTTATTGATATTTTATTTTATGTTTAGAATAGTGTTTACAGACCCTATTCATCGTTTAAATTTAATATGCAAAGTTATAAAAATGTAAATTCTTTGGACTTAATGGTGTGCCTGATGGTTAAGTGGAAAACAGGAAAAGTAATAAAACGTAGGGAGAATTGTCGTCTTTAGAACATTTTGTTAAAATGAAAATATCAAAAATCACCTGGTTCATTGTCTTACAAGCAAAGATCACAAGTTCTACATTATTACCAGAACGGTGTAAAAATGTAATAATATTTCTAATTAGTGATTATTTAGTTATAGAAGGAATTTCAATTTGACAATAATCTTTTGTAGGAGAGTATATAAGATCAAGTCCTTACACAATTAAATGATTCAATTCATTATGAAATTAAATTATCCCTCAAATAACTTGAGAACCAATAGTTGCAAGGTATTTTGGCATTCAAACATATTGGCGGTAAATAATTTCCAAACTGCAGAATTTTCTAAAAATTATTAAAAACTATTAAAATATAGTTTAAGAAGAAACTTAAAATTGTAATGTAAAAGAATCTTGTTGAAATTGAAACCTAAACATTAAGTAAATAAAGATTAAAGATAATTAATGACAAACTATATAGTTCAGAGTGTCTATTTAAATAAATATTTTAGTCTGGTAAGTATAGGCGGCAACATGAAAAGATTTGTACTAATCTAGAGCATATTAAGTTATAATTAGTTTCGCCAGTCCGTTTCACTGTTAGTCTCAAAAGTTTTCTGAGTTTCTCGACGCTTCAAATTTAGAAAACTTTGTTTCGGCAGTATAAAATTCTCACGGATTTCTATAATTATATTCACTAATACGACAGCCGATATTTTCTTAAACTTTTGCAAAGCGAATTAGGAAATAGCCATCAACTTTAAAAATATAACATTTATAGGAAAGAAATACACACACGCGCACACACACACACACACACACATATATATATATATATATATATATATATATATATATATATATATATATATATATATATATATATATATATATTTATATATATATATATATATATATATATATATATATGTATATATATATATATATATATATATATATATATATATATATATATATATACATATATTATAGTAAATGTAACAAAAAACGACCGATCATGAGGTTATTCGGTCATTCATTTGAATATTCGAGTGTATCAAATTTGAATATTTACGTAAAATTATATTATTTTATGGCAAATTCTCTAACTAAATATTTGAATTGAATTTCTCCATTTATTACTTCAATCTTAATACACCTCAGCTAAAGTAAAGTAAGAGCTAGATCGAACTACTCTTATGTTCTTCTGTTCCGCAGTCATCTGTAAAACCGATTAATTGTTATAAAAGCAATAAACAAGATAGAAAACCAAACTACAACTGCAAAATTTCGTTCTAACCAGTTATATCTAATACAACTAGTAACTCGAAGGATTCTAATATCAAAATCCTGACTACTTTCAACTAGTAATTTCAACTAGTATAACTACTATTTCGAAGCTTTCCTTATAACTAGTTACATCTACAGGGTGCGGCAGCCAAACCTACATTTTTTAAATAACTGTAAGGAATAAACGGTTGCATTTTTTTAAATTTTATTGATATCATGTAAATCTACGTTAAATATCATTTAAGAGACATTAATCATTTGCTAAAAATAATATTATTAAGGTGTCCATCTCGATCGATGCATTCTTGCAGGCGATGCCTACAATTGGTCATTACATCACGGAGCATCTGATGAGGGATTCTCTTGATTTCCCCCGATGGATTCTCGCCTTAAGTTCTTCAAGAGTACGACGCCGTTCTTGGAAAACTTTGCTCTTTAGGTAACCCCACGATGAATGAGCGAGCAGACCAAGCAATCGCTCCTTTCCGGGATGTCACCCGATTTGAGAAAGCTTCATTGAGGAGATTCATGCTAACACGGGCCGTGTGGCGTGTGGCTCCACCTTATTGAAATAAGGTATTATCATTTAGTCTATGTTGACGAACGCAAGGAATCAAAAATATTCGTGACATTTCCGAGTAGCGCTCAGCATTCACGATAACATTATCATTTCTTATTTTCATTTAAAAAAGGGTTTATAATTCCCGTTGAGGACATTGCGCACCAAACTGTTACCTTGGCCGAGTGGAAAGGTTTTTGGTGGAGTTCATGAGGGTTTTCATAACTGCATTACCTAAAATTCTGTTTGTTCACATAGCCGGAAAGTTGGAAATGCCTTGTCGCTCATCCAGAGCAAGTGGACAAATTCCTGGTTTTCTTCAATACGTTCCGAAACCGTCTCACAAAACCGCCGTCGAGCGGGGAAATCGTTTTCAATCATAGCCTGAACCATTTGAGTTTTACAGGGTTGATAGTGTAAATCTAACCTCAACAACCTTCAGACAACATTCGCAGGAGTTCGCACTAATCTCGCGCTGCCACCTCTTCTGTTTCTCGTTTCACCGATGTTATAAAAATGTTGTAGCCATTACTTTATTAAGTTAACAGAAGGCACGGGCCGATTACGATTAATCTGGAAATGAGTCCGGAAACAGCGTTGCGTTGCAAATTTAAATAAACGAAGAACAATAAATTGTCTAGTCCTGACTATTTAGTGTTCTGGCTAGTCTTTGTTTTTCAGGAGAAATGCATTATGCACTAGGGTAGTGTGGGAGTCTCAATCATTAAAATCCCTTCACTTCCCTTGGAACTGCCTTTTTTCATTCCGTCAAAGATGGTCTTTTGGATTTAATCTACTACATCTGCTTCTCTGCTTAATATGTACGTAATATTGCATATTAAGCAATTTTTTTTCTTTGCGTACTTTTTGATGCATTATGTGTCTTTTTGGTGACTATTGTGCAGCGCTCCTCGCTGGAGATGGTCTTTTGCGTGATGTCTCTCTGCGTCCCATCTGGAGCAGTGAATCAGAGTGTATTCAGGCCCGTCATTGTTGTCAAGACATTACCAATGTCAATGCCGAGCCATGAGACATGTCCTGCCATTGTTTGGGTTATGTAGTGGTCTACCCATAGTTTCTCACACCATATTCTGACGTTTGTTATAAAGGTATTAGTCCAACCCTTATACATCTCCCATGAGTCCTGCAACGAAGCCTTCCCTGGTTTCCTTTCTGTTGGACGCTCCTTTCTCCTGCAGATGGAAGTGTTCGGACATAAGTAGTTTTATGGGAGGGATCCCAGCGATACCTAGCACAACCTCTTTATGCTGCCGATATTCTTATTGCCATTCTTCTATTATCATTCTCTAGTATTGCTACGTTATGTTTGAATTTTAGCTCGCTTGGCCAAGCTGGAGCTCCTTAGAGAATGATGGAGGAGACTACGGATGCTAGGATTTTTCGCTTTTTTGTTGCGGGGCAATAACGTTGGGCATTATCTAGGCGAGGACATTAACGGTGTATGTGGCTTTCGTACTAGTATTCTTATCACGTTCAGCCATTTTCATGTCTTCTTCAGTGTAGCCTAGTCTTGCCGGACTAGTCTTGTCTTTTGCTGTCCAGTCTTTTGCTGTGTACTCTTTTCTCTCTAGTTTTGTCTGTATAGGATTGTCACTTAAGGATAATAAAAAAGTTATAAATAAAATCATGAAACTTCTACAGATAGAAAACGATGTCGATAGGAAATAACAGAACAAAATCGGGTCAATTCAATAAAGCGTTTAACATTTACTGTAATTTAATATTAACAATTTTTAAACGGCGTTTTAAGGGCACACTATATCCTCGGCATCCTTCTATAGAAACATCTCCTGTGTACAGCTTACAAAGTGCTCTCTGAAATACTTCGCAGTAGATTGAAACCAATCTCAGAACAACTAATTGGCCAATATCAGACAGATCAAATATTCACTTTAAAACAAATCGTTGAGAAGTGCTGGGAAAACAAAATTAATATGCCGACTTTTTGGCGACTTCTCACAACCCTATAACTTCTCACAACTTGAGGGTTGTCACTTTTCTCAAGCTCACAAGGAAATATACTTACTCAGCGATGCAAAGTTGCTAATGTTGTTTCTTGTTTCTTATAATGACAAGAAAAAGCAAAATTTATACTCATGAAATTTCGGTTTGTTATGTTGGTCTTAGATCTTAGGCTAAGTACAGTTGTCGTCCTAAAAAAACTGGTACTTATATCAATGTTTTCCCGATATATACTCAATTTTTAGAATAATATCTTAGGAATCAGTGCATTTAAATTAGCTATCACATTTTTCGTTGTGCTCGAATGTAGGAAATCAGTTACCTATATGAAGATGCCCCGTCATTTGAAAAATATTGAAATAGTAAATTATTTTACTATATTGAAGTTAATTATATTGAAATAATAAATAAAGGACGAGTTCAGTCAGCGCGATTTTACAGCACGCGTCCAAGATTGGAAAACTCCTCGCTACGCTCGTCTTGGACGCGTGCTGAAAAACGCCTTACGAACGAGTTTTTTATAGTATTTTTTCTATTTTGCGACCTTTTATGCCATTTTATGCCATTTCTAAATAAAAAAATTGCCCATACATGTTCATAAAATTGTATGGTGGTTGGTGACAGTGATAATCGACAATTAATTTAATGGTTATAATTAAATTGGCTGAGAAAATATCTTGCACTCCACCAGAATTAAAAGAAATAGCTGCAAATACAGATATTAAATTGTTGCAAGACAAATCGTAAGCAAGATATGAGAAAGAATACTGCAAATTTAAGGAGTGGTGTAATCTACATAAAGTTACAGTTGTTTCGGAAAATGTTTTGCTTACTTACTTCGAATTACAACGTAAGAAGTATAAACCATCAAGTTTATAGTCGATATATTCTATATTGAGTTCCTGTTCATCTATACGTAAGGATGTAGATATATCCAAATATTGTAAATTGCAGGCCTTATTGAAACGCATATCTCAGGGCTATGTACCTAAAAAGATTTTAGAAGAAGATGTAAAGTAAAGTAAAGAAGAAGAAGAAAGAATAAATTTATAAGGGGCGCAGATGATAAGTCTTATCGGGCTATGAAGGTGGATAAATTTGTATGTATATCGCAGCTTTCTATGTAACGGTATTCATTTTAGATTGTCTTGATAGTGTGTTATAATGGTGCGCTTAGGCGTCAGGAATTAACGGATATGCCTGTCGATAACATACAGATCTGATTCCATCATTGTGTATCTGATTCCATATTGTGTATCTAAAACAAAAAATTACATTCCAAGAATGTTTGCAATTACAGATCCTTATTGGATTAACTTAATTAAAAAATGTGCTAACTTACGTCCTTATAATGTTACGCATAAGAGATTTTTCTTAATTTTTCGTAACGGTCACTGTATTAATAGTCCAATTGATAATAATATTATGGGGAGAATATCAAAAGACATTGCGACATTTCTCAAATTACCAAACTCCGATCTTTATACTGGACATTGTTTCCGAAGAAATAATGCGACCCATTTAGCCTACCATGGTGGTGATTTGTTGACAATAAAAAATCATGGTGGGTGGAAATATTCTACTGTTGCGGAGGGGTATGTTGACGCTTCGTTTAAAAAGAAGATTGAAATATCTAAAATACTTGGGTCTGAGCAAGCAAATATCAACTTACCTGGATGTTCTCCTAGTGCCCCACATTTGCAATTTGATACCAACAGTAGTAGTGTATTATGTATATTTATTGCCCTTACGGGTTTATAAATTGAATCCAAAATTTACTAAAACTAACATCGAACATAATATAAATAAGAATAATAAAAAGAGAAAAAGAAAAAATACACATTAAAAAAAAGAAACATATGCTGCTCAAACTAAAAACAAAAAAAACAAAAAAAGAAAGTCACTAAATTCCTATCCCTAAACCCCGATTACCGGCTTCCCTCCCCACATATTGCTCTTCTTCTCTCCTCAACTTTCTTCATCCAATCTATCCCTCTTCCATCCTCGTTTAAAATCTCTTCTCTACACTCGTCCCTTTCTCTCATTTCTGAACATTCGTTCAGCAAGTGTTCTATTGTCTCCTTGTTTTCTCCACACATCCTGCATACTCTATTTCTATCCTCCATCCAAAATTTATTATCTCTCTCTTCATTTCCACATCTGAATCTTGCTATTGTCACTCTCTCTTTTCTACTTTCTCTTCCTAGGTACTTTGGTTCTTCCGTTATTATTTTTTCATATTTCCCATTGTACCTAGACTCCCTAATTCTTGCTCTCCTTTCTTGCCTTTGCACATCTCTATCTCTCTGGACCAATTCCTCTGTCATTACTCTACCTCTCTCTCTCATTCTTTCTATCTCCGCTCCTGCATACCCGTTTCTTTCTAGATATGCTTCCCTCTCTTTCCACACCCCCTTTCCTATTTCTTTTCTTTTTTCTTTGAGGCACTCTTGCAGAATTTTGCACTCTCCTCTCTCTATCACTCTCTCCTCAAAACTTATTGCTCTCTTTCCTGCTTCTATTCTTATTCCATCTCTCTTTGTTTCCTCCATCACTATATACCCCGGGGTCTCTCTACCTAGTCCTAGCACCCATTTCAAATATTTTTCTTGCACCCTTTCCAGTCCTTCTTGCTCTCTCCATCCCCATATTTCAGCTCCATACATCATCACACTTTTCACCAGGCTATCAAACATCATCACTCTCCTTCTATAGTCGTGTCCAAATTTTCTCTCTCCTATTCCCCATACCACTCCTAGTATTTTATTGGCTTTCTTTACTAACTCTCTCACGTGTGCTGTTTCAGTATTTCTCTCATTAAACACGTACCCTAGGTATTTAAATTCTTTTACTTCTTCAATTTTCTCCTTCTCCCATCTCCACTCAATTACTCTTCTCCTGCCACCCCCTTTTCTAAACACCATCATCTTGGACTTCTCCACATTCACTGTCAGATTTTTCCTCCTCATATATTTCTCCATGTTTCTTATCATTTCTTTCATCCCTTTCTCGTCTCTCGCTAGCACCACCAAATCATCCGCGTAGGCTAGGGACCACACTTTTTCTTTGCCCACCACAACCCCACCCGTCTGCGCCTTGCTGAACATCTCCTCTATGTCTCCAATAAATGCTGCAAACAGGCTGGGGCTTAGTGGGCAGCCTTGTCTCACTCCCTTATGCGTATTAAAACCTTCGCTCACCCGATACCAACAGTAGTAGTAGCACTGTATATAATGTCCCTGGTGTGAGTGTTACTGATCAAGAATCTAATGTTACAATAAATATTTTTAATAATTGCACCATTGAAAATAATTTAAAATAAATATGTGTTATATCGTTTATTACCAATAATTAATAAAATTTGTGTATTCACGATTTCCACACATCACAACCTCAAAACGATCTCGCTGAAAATTTGACACTGACAGCTCTGAATTTTTGTGACAACCTTGATTAAATTAACTAACTAAAAAAATTACAACACTCGGCGAGCCATTACCGAGTCCATTACAGACGCAAAATATAAAAAAGGAAAAATAGCCACTCAATAATAATAATATATTGAATAGGATGGTTGCGACCGTTACTACGTGGTATGTACAGTATATATACTTAACTCATTACTGCCCGTTGACGTATTAATCCGTTTTTCTCATTTAAAATAGCGTAGCCGTTGACGTAGTAGTAGAACATTTGTTATCCGAAATCTAGGCGTCGTCGACGTAGTAGTACATTATTTTAGTGCAACAACTAGTCGCCGTTGACGTAGTTGTACTTTTCTGTTTTGATTGTCAGTATCATATTAAATATCTAATACATACATACATTACAACGGAGAGTTTACAAGTTAGGTTATATTCTGCAATAATTTACTAACGAATTAGGCTTAGGTTAAGAATACGGGATTTTTTTAAACTTAGTGTTGCGGACTTTTTACCTGGTGTTAATAACAGTTGTTAATCTTCTTTTGCCCACTTTAACTAAGATCCGAAAGCATACATTAAGTTTCTACGTTGTCAACGTAGGTTCTATAAATATTCGTGTTTTTGTTGACAATAATTGTTGATATTTTCAAGATGACAGGTACCTTTTTTTTCCGAAAATAAGACATCCCCGAAAATAAGCCCTAGAGTGATTTTCGGGACTTTTTGGAATATAAGCTCTCCTCTGAAAATAAGCCCTAGTTAAAATAATATGGAAAATATAATTCGTTAAAAAATGCTGTTGATTTTAGTAGGTATCTACGAGCTGCCCTAATATTTCAGAGAAATGTTTGTAACAAAATATTCCGAGAAATTCCCTGTTTACTTCCACAGTTCGTTTAAAGCAATGCACATGCAATTGTTAAAAATTAATTCCTGGAAATTATAAAGTAGAATTTATCTTAAAAATACAATATAAGGCAGCAGTCTACATAGAGTGACAGTGCAGGTACAACGTTTGTGCATTTCAGTCTTGTAATCGTGGATGACTCCGGGGATGTAAATCTCTTAGCCTTCTGTAAAGAGAAGATGTTGGATCTCCGTATGGTTCGAAAATGGCGTGCAAACTACGATAACCTATAACTGGTGGACCAAGGAAATGGGAAAAAGCGCAGGGTTGGATCAGGTCGGCAGCCGTTATTTGGAGTTGGAAGCATGCATCTGGGAATTGATTGCTGATAGGAGAGCAATGGCTGGAAAGCAAAAATTTTCCCTTGAAATGGCAATTGAATTTGATATATCTATAGACGAATTTAAAGCATCGTTACACTGGATAGATAACTTCCTTCAACGACATCAACTGTCTCTAAGGAGATCAACAACTATGTTTAAGCTGCAAGACAATGAAGTTGTTAAACGTGCACTTGCATTTAAGCTTTTTGATGATAACATTGACTTTTCGTGATACCAACTCTCCAACATGACTGGTATGGATGCGACCGCGGTATTTCTAGGCCAAGGAGCTGAAACGTCGGTTCACTACAAGGCTTCGATTTACGTTCCTTCTACCGGTTGCGATAGTGCACGTGTTACCTGTATTTTGGCGATTTGTCCAAATGGCAAGAAAGTATCACCATTTATCATCACTAAAGGTACAAAAAACAAAATTGAACGCGTTTCAGGAATTTATGTCCTTGAAAGTGAAAAAGCCTGGTGCATCCAAGCAGTTATAAGAAAGTGGGTCGATTTTATGCTGCCACCACTGCTGACGGGTTGAAATGGAGGTTTACTAGTTTGGGATTCAGCCGGTACTCACCGCGCTAAAGACATGAAAAACTTTCTTGCTGAGAGGAAGATTGATCGAATAATGATTCCGGCAGGAATGACTGGCTACCTCCAGGCACTTGGCATTGCAGTAAACAAGCGATTCAAGGATCATTTGCTGATGGAAATCAATGAATACATACACAAAACAGAATGGTGAGAAATCAACGAGGTAATTTTGTCTTACAGTCTAACAAGAAGTTGCGAATTGGGTAAAAAATAACTGACAGTTGTGTTTCCAATGCACTACGAACAGGCGACTCAGTCCGAGGCCGCACTACAGTTTTTTTCCCGCGAGTGGTAACCGCTATAACCGCGAAACCGCTCGAGATACACACAGTACACTATGGGAAAAATCAGTCGCTGGAAAAAACCGCAAGTGAGGCCGTTTGGATTAGCTTACTTGAATCACAAAATCATGCGATTAAAAACCGCTACGGTTTAGCCGTAGTGCGGCCTAGGATTTAGACAAGAAGTATTCATTAAACAATAGCTATATTGCAAGACATGAGAGATTCGGACCAATGATTCTACAGGAAATGGATTTGGAGGTAAATCAGAACGGAATTCAAAATTTGATAATTTGTGATGGTGCTCCAGAAGATAACATGACTGTATTTGAATAAAATTAAATTTCTGTATATAAATAAATATTAAACCAAAATATATAAATCTACAGTTTGGAATATAAGCCCTCCCCCGAAAATAAGCCCTACCACGTATTTTGGACCTAAAAAGACCTAAAAGAAAGTAAGACAGTGTCTTATTTTCAGAAAAAGACGGTAGTAGATGCAAAGCCAACTAACTCGACGTTGCCACCTTTATTTTTGTTTATATGCCCGTTTATATAAAAAACTATAATTTTGGCAACATATATACAATCTTAAGCGTCTTATTGAAGTTGTTCTATCAAAGTTGTTTAAAAACTAACGTAGAGTCTGAATACCAACTTTGAAATAAAAATTCGATTTTTTAATAATAAAATAATAACAGAGATTCTCTTATTTATTTGCATTTTACAAAAAAATGATCGGATCATTGGCCGATATTTTATAGAGGGAAATTTAAACCAGCGTGTGTATTTAAACATTTTGTCTTACCATTTCTTAATACATACAACTTATCCCTTGAAGTTGAATAATGCATATTATCCCTTGAAGCATTTTCATACTGTCCTAATTTATTAACACCCTGTACATTTGGTCTAAAATTTCTCCCTATTGGGTACCCCCATCCGCGGACACACTGTATACTATATACAAAGCATGCATAAATATAAATGTGTAAAAAACACAAAGCAGTGGCAAGATACAACGATAACCGAAGTCTAGCATTTTTTATGGGGATATATTAATGGGGACCAGTCAGGAAAAATAATTTAAACGATAACTGGACTACTGAGCCTTGGATGATGGCAAATGAGCAATGTTTGGAGAGAGTGACAGACGAATTCAATAGAATATGGCGGAAAGAAGTTGGAATGCCAAACAGTTGGACGGCGGAGGAAGTGATACCTGTCTATAAAAGTGGCGAGAGGGTTGAAATGAGAAACTATAGGGGTATAACGCTCATAGATTCATGCTATAAAATATATGCGAAATTATTAGAAAGGCGTTTGGGGGTGGGGGGGTGGTGGGAATGGAAAGAAACATGTTGCTACCGGAAACGCAAGCAGGTTTTCGAGAAGGAAGGGGAACTACTGAACATTTAATAACCCTGTGGTATATTATCGAGCAGGAATTAGCAAGTCCCAAGGGTAAGCTCTTTGCTCTGTTCATAGACTTAAAGCCTGTATAGGGCACGGTAAATAGGAAAATGTTGTTGGAATGTTTGGAAAAAAGGGGATATCTGGAAAATTGAGATATTGTATCGAGCAGCTGTATAAAGAAACGTGGTGTAGGGTCAAAGTGAGAGAAAGAGTAAGTCCAGCGCTTTCAAAGTAGATATGGGTCTGAAGTAAGGCTGCCCGCTTAGCCCGGCACTCTTCAATATATATGTGGCAGATTTGGAAAAGGTCTTGACTGCTGGACAATCAGCGGGAATGGTGGTGGGAAGGAAGAACGTGTGGAGTCTGGCGTACGCAGATGATGTGGTAATACTGGCAAAATCGGCAGAAGAATTGAAAGAAATGATTGAGAGATTGGAGAGATATTTTGATAAAAGGAAACTGAATGTAAATGTGGATAAAACACAATGGATGAGGTTTAAGAAAGGTAGGGTGTTCAGGAAGGAGAGGTTCGAATGGAAGAGAATGGAGATAGAGCAGGTTGGGCATTTTAAGCATTTAGGGTTTGTATTTGGTAGTGGGTGTGGCAATAAAGAGCATATAGAGTACGTGACTGAAAAAGCATTGGCGGCGGGAGAAAGGTTCTTGAAGGTATGGGGAAAAGAGTATAGCACAAATTACCGGCGAAGGAGTTGATATGGAAGGCTTATTGGCGGAGTATATTGATGTATGGAGCTGAAATATGGGGGGTGGAGGAAGAAGAAGGCGTGGAAAAAGTGCAACTACAATTCTTTAAATAGGCCCTGAAATTAGACAGATCAACTCCTGTCTATATAGTACGCCAGGAGCTAAATGCATTTAAATTGAGAATTTAAGCAAGCCGACAAGTAGCAAGGTATGAATGTAAAATGAATGGAATTACTGAGGAAAGAATTGTAAAAAAAGTGTTCAGGGTAGCAAGTTTGGAAGCAATGAATGGTAGGAGAGAGGCAAATTGGGGAAAGAATGGAAGGAAACTCTATGAAGGAGGTGGTATATCTTTCATGGAAATGTAGAGGCTTAGGAGGAAAAGCGTGCGAGTTGACGAATGGCTAGGGGTAAGGCTGAAGGAAGTTGAACTGAAATAACATCAAACGAAAATAATGGAGAGTAGATATAGTAAGGACTATGTAGAAATACAAATATTTGAAGAGCTACCTAATTACTTTAAATCAACAATGGGCCTGAATGCCCAGTCAGTAATTGCCAGGTTTAGATGCGACTGTGAAGAAAGAGGGCGAAAGTATTGGATTGATGACAAGAATAAGAGTTGTGGTGTATGTGTGGTAGGGAAGGACGTGTGGGTGCATTGGTTTGAGGAGTGCAAAAAAGCAGAGTGAACCAAAAGGCAGAGAGTGTTAGAGAGGAAATGGAAACAGTACATGAATGAGAATCGTAGTGGTTTGGTAATGATGGAAAGGATAAAAGGATGGAAGGAACAGAGGACGGAAATAGAGGAATAGTCCAGTGTAGTTTTTTTCTCTCTCTTTTAACTTGGACTTTATTTTTTATGGTGTGTGATTATTTTTTTTTTGTTGTTGTTGTTGGTTTTGTTTTTCTTTTTGTTGTTTTTTGGTATTCTAAGAGGAAAATTTTATGTTTTTTTTTATCCGCATATGGAAACAAAAATTTATGGTAAAATAATGAGCAGAAATAGATTCAGGCAAATACTATAATCAATACATTTATTTTGATAATAATGCAATACTTGAGGACGCAAGTCGACTTTTCAAAGTAGAATCAATAATACAATATTTTGCTAAAGTCTATAAACTAAAACAAAATCTTTGGCCGACTAAGTATCCGTGTGTACAATCCAGGAAAGATTATAAAATACGGCTTATTAGTGAGAATGTTGAGATTGAATAATGGCTTATTAATGAGATGTGAATCTGACAGTGGATATGTAACGGTAAAATTACAAAATCGGCGAAGGTAAACATTTACCGGAATACCAAAAACTTTGGCTAGAAAAATTGACATCTACCAATTTGATTGGTAAATGAGAGTTAAAATTTGAGATCAGCTTCATATACCTACTTTTACTGGTAAAAGTATACATTTTCCAACGTATATAGGTAAAAGTTAAAAATAATAAACAGAAATAAAATATACTTGTATATTAAGGTTAAAATGTATTTGAAATAATTTATATTATTTCATTATACATAAAATCAATTAATATATTTTGAATCATCATCATTATCATTATAAGAATACGTTCGTTATACCTTATTCGTTATACCTATTCATTATAATTTTATCCTCTTGTATAATAATTTTTTTTTTATTGTAATTCTAAATTCATTATTTATGAGACCTAATCACGCCCAAAAAAGTAAATATTAAGTATTTTTAAATACCTCTATACATTTGCCAACATCATTGGGTAGATGTACACATTTGCCGGCAAATGTGTACATTTTCCCAAACAACATACTTTTATTTATATATATATATATATATATATATATATATATATAATATATATATATATATATATATATATATATATATATATATATATATATATTCAAATTTAAATCATATAGCGGCAATGGAGAAAATTTGCAAAATCTGTTCCTAAAACCTTTTTGATGGTTAAGAAAATATTTTGCACCATTTTTATATAAACAAGTTTACAAAAGTGTTGAGTTAGCAACGAGATTACTCTCCAAAAACATCGGAATAGGGAATATGCATGTTTTTTTTTATATTTTTAATTCACTGTTTACACCGTTATAACATATTAAAAATATAAATACTGCTTAAAAATGCTGTATGTTTAAAAAAATATTTAAAATTGAGAAAAAGTTTGAGCTGTTTAAACTTCGCCATTTTCGCGCGTCGCCATTTTTTACATCCAAGTGTAAAAAATACGGACTTGTTTATGTGGGATGTATTCTTTCGTTTTAACCAATGATATTGCGTTTTACAAATTAAAATTTCCCTCGCTTAATTTGCACAAAAATAATGTTTTAGTTCAAATGTCCGGTCAATAAAGATTCGGAAAAAAATATTTGAACCAAATTTAAATTTCATGCATATTCTCTATTTGTGTAACAATAAGAGAAAACCGCGGGAGCTACCACACGATCTAAGAAAATAAGTTGAAAAAGGGATAACATGAATTTCGTAGAAAAAAGTGAAATTCTAATATATATTTGGAAAGATAAAAGAGACTTAAAAATGATTTCGACTATACACCACGCTCGAATGATAAGGACCCATAAAACAAATGGAAAAACTGGTGATCTGAACAAAAACTGGAACGTATTTCGGACGATAATATGTACATGAAGGGAGTTGATTTGGCAGATCAATACCTTGCTTATAATCCAATTATAAGAAACACTGTCAATGGACAAAAAAGGCTTTTATGTTTTGGTTATGTCAAATAAATTGTTGTATTCAAGGTCGTGAATCCAGGAAAGAAAAAAATTGTTTGTCTTTTTGAAACAAGTTGCGAAAGATTGGATTGAAAATTAAAATGTCCATTCAGAAAGTTATGGAAATGCACCAAGAGAGTCTCTTATGAAGATGCATCAATGATGCTTTCAGCAAATATGAGAAAACTGGGTTGTGCAAATTACTAGTTCAGGCAAAAAAAGTTTCATCAAAGTCGTTGCAGAGTTTGCAAAAAACACTTCTGAAACACTATGCAGATCTATATTTCCTACATAACAATTTTTTTGCATTTAAGCAGGTAATATAAAGCATTGAAAACAAATCCTAATTTTATATCGACGTTTAATATAACGTTTCTTAACTATCAGAACATCACTTGAGAATTGACAACATTCAGTAGTAGCGCCATACAAATAAGGTTTCGCTAAATGCCATACGTAATTAGAATTTCTAAACGGCTGGTATAGTGTTATTATATTACACGTCTCGTTCTCGATGAAAATTAGTAGTAATGCTCGTCATTGCTTACATTTCACACTTTTTAGAGTTTGAAGTTTGGCGCCTAGGTTGGTGTGGTCTGCGCACGGCCGGCCCTGTATTGTCATATTTGTTCGTTGTGTTTCACACTTACTGAGTACTCTAAGTATAAAAAATTTCCAAATCTAAATAAGAATAAAAGGTTTATAATGAAGGTTTATATAAATCAGGAGATAAGAAGAAGAGGAAATCATGTTCACGATCACGAAAAGAGATAGGAAGAAACAAGAAACGGATGGAAGGCTGAAAAAAATTGAAAAACAGATGGATATGAAACATATTTTTTAAACTGGCAGAATTAAATAAAAACCACTGATAAAAATCAGAATGGAAATGCAGGTATCACATAAAAATTATTTAGTCTCCTTAAGAGACAATTAAAAAATGATTAAGTGTGGACTGATTCACACTTAAATATGTTTTTTATTTTTTCTTTGTACAAAAGCAACATGTACAAAAAACTGTCTATATGACAAACTGTCCATACGACAAACCATCTATATGACAAACTGTTTACAGGACAGACTGTTTACACGACAAACTGTCTAAATGACAAACTGTCATTTAAAAAAAAATAAGATATAGAGCTTCCATACGAAACATTATCACATTAAAAGTATTTAGCCTCCATACGAGACACTTACTTAAAAAATGCTTAGGTGTGTTGATTCATTCACACTTTAGAATGTTTTTACACAAAAACAACATGTACAAAAACTGTCTATACGACAAATTGTCCAGACGACAAACTTTATTATACGACAAACTGTATATATAACAATGATATAAAAAATGCTTAAGTGTGGTGACTCATTCACACTTAAGTATGTTTTTGTACAAAAAACTGTCTATATGACAAGCGGTCTATACGATAAACTGTTTATATGAAAAATTGCCTATATGACAAACTGTCAATACGAGAAATTGTCCAAACAACAAACTGTCTAAACGACAAACTGTCTGTACGATAAACTGCCCATACAACAAACTGTCCATACGACTAACAGTAGACCATAGGACAAACTGCCCATTAGACGAAGTTACACAAATACTTACATTAAAGGTGCATATTATAAAACAATTTCTTTTTTTAGAAAAAAATCTGGATAAAATGTTGATTCAGGTAATCTCATCCAACAATACCCAAAAGCATGAAATAGCTCTAACTCAAGACGTAGAAGCAACTAATGCTAGCAAAGCATTCTGACTATAAAAAGGAAATTCAAATAAAAACAAAACCCCTATGAAAGAGGTACAATACGACAGAAGCATCGAGTCAGTCATCAAATCACCAGCAGCCCCTAAGGAAGTAGATGAGGTGAATGAGTCTGCAGGCTGTCTACAATACTTTACGCAAAACTGGGAATAAATTACCCAGGATAAATTTATCCTAGATTGTCTAAGGGTTATAAAATACCTTTTAGAGAAATCCATATCAAACAAAACCACTAACAGACTAAAATTGGGCTAAAAATGGAGCCTTGAAGTCCAAAAGCCTGGGGCCTTGAGAAAAAATGAAGATAATGAATTCGTTTCCTCTTTCTTCTCAGTTGACCTGCCAGATGGCTCCAGTAGATTTATTATTAATTTAAAAAATCTAAACACATTTATCGATACTATCTATCCATTTTAAAAATGGAACATATTAAGACCACAAAACTTTATATCTATTGGATCATATACGTGTTCGATAGATCTAAAAGAAATATACTACTTTATTCCTATTTTAAAAATTTTAATTTAAGAGATAGCTCTTCCAGCTTTCATGCCTTCCCCTTGGTTTATGCACAAGTCCTTTTGTTTATACAAAAATTATGAAACCAGTTATGAAAAAAATTAGACAACTATGTACTTCAATTCAATTATTTATCTTGATGATCTATTAATTGTGGGAAATTCGTATGAATCCTGTAAAAAATCATCAAATTTGGAGAAAAACATGTTGGAGCAATTGGGCCTTGTCATAAACCACCAACAAAGTTCACAAACACCTAATCAGAAATGCAAATACTATGGTTTTATTATAAATTCAGTAGATTTTAGACTTGTGTTGACAGACGGCAGCTTGGCCAGGGGTGGCATATGGATCCATCTACTGTAAAAGACTAAACAGGCAAAATTATTTGGCCTTAATTTTAAGTGACAACGACTACGACGGTAGAAATTATGTTAATAAACTAATATTGGAAGAACTGTAATGGTGGAAAATACACCAACAGGTTCTAACCTAATTAGAACACTTCAGTTTAAATTTGAGATATCTTCAGATGCATCTCTGACCGGGTGGAGTGCACACTGTAATGACGAAAACGCTCATGGTTTCTGGACGAAAAAGAAAAGAAAGTTTATCATAAACTATCAACAACCATTAGCAGCGTTCTTTGGTCTAAGATGTCGCGAACAAAGCATCAAACGGCAAAAAATCTCTTAAGAATTGATAAGACGTCTGCAATTTCCTAGATCAATAGGACAGGCGGCATTCAGTATCCCTACCTAAATTGTAAATACCTGGATTTACGCGTCATACATAACGTCAGTTATGAATAAAGAGGCTGATTTAATATCGAGAATCACTAATATATATACCGAATGGGAGCTATGTAAAGAGTCATTTGGAAAAATCAATAAAGTTTGTAATTTTCTCAATTGACCTTTTTACATCAAGGTTGAATCGGAAATGCCCTAGATTTTGTTCTCGCTTCCCAGATCCAAACGCGATGACAGTAGATGTACTTACTATTAAGTGAACCAGTGAAAAATCTATGTTTTTCCCACTTTCGCACTTACTAATGTTTGAGGAACGACTACAAGGTTTAAATATACAAGTACAGGGGACACAACATCAGCCTGATGACGTGAGAAGAAAAACGTGGGCTTTGTGTCGCTACAGCTGTAATTCAGTACTTGAATAAGATAAATACCTAAGAAATGAGCAAAACAACAAATTACTCATATCAAACATCAACTCATACAAAAACGTAACTTCTCAAACGATTGGTCACTGGGAAAAATCCTTGCAGTCTAAAGCAGGCATTGATACAAATCACTTCACAGCACATAGTACAAAATATGCTAAAAAGTAAAAAATGTGAAATGTAAGCAATGAGGAGCATTCCTACAAATTATCATCTTCGAACGAGACGTTTCTTATAATCACGATCGAACTTCGCACACCTTGGGCGGGCTCGTTTGTTCGTTCAAATATGTAAAAATATTATATTACTTGTTATTCATTGTTATATAAATTTAAACACTTAACACGACTTGACTTTGGATAGGAGAAGGTAGTTCTCAAATTATTTGAGCTTCACCAAAATACATAAACATAATGTTATGAGACTGGAGAAACGATGGGTGCATAACTCAACTTAGTCATCTGAGGTCAATAAAAATCTTGCCAATCAAACAAAACAGCACTTGTCATACTTCTAAACATCTCACCCAAATTCCAATCGGGTTTTAGGGCTACAGTTGTACCACTGCGCTGTTAAAAGTCACCGATGACATCCTACAAAAATCCGATGCGGGACTAATAACAGCGCTGGTACTCCTTGACTACAGAAAGTCTTCGACATCCTCAATCACAAACTTTTACTATCGATATTTCATTACATTGGTTTCGATCAATCAGCAATAGATCTTTTAAGTAATTATTTTGTAGGGCGGTGCCAGGCGATAAAATTAGAGTCTGGTATATTACACTTCAAGGAAACAGTGTCTGGGTTTCCCCAGGGGTCGATGTTAGGAACCGTACTGTATACTATCTATACTGATTCTATCATTAATAAGTTATCGCTTTGTAAATATCACAAGTACGCGTTATCGCTTTGTAAATATCATATGCTACTCAACTGTACATTTCTTTTCCAGCCGAAAATTACCGCGATGCATCAAATTAAATCATGACCTCAATACAATATATGAATTGTCCGTCTCTCATTGACTCATTTAAAATCCGTCTAAGTCAGCATACCTTCTTTTTGGGCCTAAAAGCAAGTGTAGTGAATTAGTTACCAGTTTTAAACCTTCAATAAACAAATAGCCCATCTCTTTTGCTTCTGACGCGAAAAAATTAGGTATTTCCCTTGACAATACTTTTAGATATCATAAGTTAATGTATCAATATTGCAGACGGTAATCTCAGTCTCATCTATTA
This sequence comes from Phosphuga atrata, assembly GCA_944588485.1. Classification (NCBI taxonomy): domain Eukaryota; kingdom Metazoa; phylum Arthropoda; class Insecta; order Coleoptera; family Silphidae; genus Phosphuga; species Phosphuga atrata. The sequence goes on along the minus strand of OX155893.1, from coordinate 78,865,387 downwards.
TATTTCAGTGTTTATAACTCAAAAAATTAAAATTTCGCTGTGCAAAATGAAGGTTTTATCACAGTTTTCTTATTGTTCTCCGTTAATACACCCATGTCTAGAGAAAATGACTAAAACTCGTATTCAAGGGATTCAAAATTCGTGCCTTCGGATTATTTTTGGGCTACGCTAATTCGATAAAATAAGCCACGAACTGCATGATATAAACTGTTAAATGTGGATAACCGTCGAATAATGCCGTTATTCCTTATTATATAATATTATTAAATATAAAACACATTATCTGTTCGAAAAGCTTTCATATAGATGTGACGGTCAGACCCTTAATACAAAAAGTCGTGGCCGTTTGTTATCACCTGCTCATAAAAACGAGTTTATTTGCACGATCATTTCATTATACAATTGTCAATCTTTGTAAGAGCTTTCCAGTCTTCTGCAACCACATCGACTCGAAATCTAAGTTTAAAAAATATATTTTTGCAGTTTTATATAATAAACAATATTACCCATAACGCGTTCCAACTGTATATTTAGTATTTTTTTTATATTTGATTCCAACTGTATATTTAGTATTTTATTTATATTTGATTAGTTTAATCTCGGTTAAGTTGATTTACCGAGGTGTAATGCAAGAACAGGGTGTGCCATGGCACACATCTGAATTACATCTAATATTTTTCTTTGCATCAGAATGTATTTTTCTTTCTATTATATTTTTTTTTTGATCTTTTACTTTACTTATATATTTATCGTTCTGCCATAGAGATGTAAAGTATGGTCTGGTCGTCCATAAGCATCGAATGAAGAACAGGATGTGGTGTAACCATATCACAGGATCACAAGATGTATCGAACAGATGTGGCTGGTAAACTGTTCAGAAAATACATTCCAAACAACTTATAAATTTCACAGTTTCGCGTGGAACTGCGCTAAGGAGGATTAAGGTATCAAATATATTGAATCGCAGCGCTGCGTAAAAGGGTTTCTTGTCGAGGAAAACAAACAAAATATACTAAATATTGCAAATACCTATGTTAGAGAAGGTGCAGACTTTTGAAATTATGTTAAATTAATATTCAATCAATCCGCAGATATATCAAGAGATATGTGTAGAAAACTAGACCGAGTGGACGATTTTCAATTAATTTATCGGGATGAATGTATGCTCTATAGTTGAAGAAAAATTTGGAATCTTTTGAAAATAATTGTCGAAAATAAAAGTTTGTTTATTATTGATGATGTAAATTTACTGCATAACGTATTGCTACCTTCGATTGTCTCAGTTTATGGAGATAATTTTGTTTTTCAACAAGATAATTGCCATAGATCAAAATCAAATCAAAATATTTATTAATTTGTTGGATATATACCATACATATTTGATACATATTACTGTGATTGTGACACATTTCATTTAGATTACTGTATATTAAATAATGACATAAATGTATTTGATTTGATTTGATATGGTACATCGAAGAAAAAAGGGTGCTCGTCATAAGACACAAAAACGAAGGTTAAAAAAACCAGCATAAATTAATATTCAAATGTGGAATTGCGTGGACATTAATCACATAAAAGCAGAAAATAATATCTACAAAAATATATTGTTCATAGTCCTAATAAGACTTAATATAATAGAGCAACGAGCAGGTTGAATATATATATATATATATATATTCAAGCTATATTTCGCTTTAGTAAGTTTGTAAACTATATATGGTTAATTGGTTCTCTAAACTTAATTTTTAGAATTCATTTCTGTTTCAAAAACTCATCAGTCATTTCAAATTAAATATGTTTTTAATTTTCTTGTGAAAACTGTGTGTATTCTTTCGTTTCTTACATCAGCTGGTATATGAATGTATGTTTTAATTCCTGATCTATAAGCTGTTCTAGAACATAGAGTTAGGCTGCTCTTCGATTTATACAGTTGTGCACAGCGTCTGGTATTGTATATATGTTGGTTTATACTCAATTTGTGCTTTGAGCTTTGGCGTGGATGTAACGATATTTGCTTTTGTTGACATTGAAGTCACCGATGATCACCGAATACTCAAACAATGAAGTCATTGTTAGAATATTCTGCTCCATTCCGGAGAAGAGATGAATATATACATGGAAAATGTCTATTTGGGTTTGTAAGTAAGGAATGGTAAAGTGGAGGCACTGATTCAAACGATAGTTTATAAAGGGGGGTTTACTTTCCTGAGTTTAAATATTGGATTAAGATGGACCAAGGCATCACCCCTAGCTCTGTTGGTTCTCATGTTTATTTAATATTGTCCAATCTCTGAAGGAGGTGTTAGTTTCTGGTTTTGTCTTTGTTTCGACAAATAAGTGTCCGTCGATGTGAAGTGTTTCTTAAAAGTTGTCTATGAGTAGTAGATTGTTAGTGTAAAGTTGATGTTTGCGTAAACGAAATTAATTTTGTGCGTAGACATATATGAAAGATATGGAGGTCTTGTCAGTAGATAGGGTAGGAGTGTCAGTAGATAGTGTAGGGAGAGTATGAGGAAGTAAGTTCAAACAACAGGATTGAGTGTCAATTTTGAAGTCTTTTACGTCTAAGACGTCTGTTCAGTTTTCTGATTAGCTCATCGCGGTTGATGACGGTAGGGAGGTTAATTTATGCATAAAATAAAATAATTCTTGAGTCTACGTTTCGACTCATTATAGGTTTTTTTACAAAAAAGGGAAGAACTTTTTTACTTACTAAACTTACTAAAGAATGTTATGTAACATCATTTGCAAGACAAAAATGGTTTTAGTTACACTAAACCATATACAACATCGGCAATAATTGCCCAACGAGCATTTTAATTGAACATATTTGAAATTTATTGAGAAAATGTCGTTTATAAATACGAACGACGGAGCACCAGGGAACAACGAGCACCGCTAGTTCAATATTCTGAAGAAAAATAGTTTCCCCACAACTTTGCTTAAGAAGATATTATATTCCAACCCCTTCCGACAGTCTGTTGATGATTTTATGTCACTACAGATGAAGAAACAAAAATTTACAAGAGCTTACTATTATCTAGAATCACTGAGTCCTGCAATCAAATCTTTCTTTAAGAGCAACAGTCTAGTAATTATAGCAGATACGAGTCATAACAACCACTTTACGCAGTCACCCAACTAAGACGATTTACACAACAATCTACGACGACTAAACTCATCATCTTATCATATTTCATTCCCATCACCATAGTAATATGTACATACGTTTTTTTTTTCTTTTAAATTAAATTGTGTTTCCAGGCAGAAGGTCGATAGCTCTTTGTATACCATAAATAAATTCTCTATCTCTCTCTCTCTCGAAACGTCGGCTCAAGAATAATTTGCCTTTCATTCGTGTAATCGTACTTTCCGAATTCTGGCTATAGTGCAGTAGCATTTTTTTTTAATGTTCTTTACTAGGAGTTGTCCAATCCTTCTTAGGAGGGATGTTTTTAGTTTTACTTTGTTTATAATATATTCCGCCATGACATTTCAGGTGAGATGATCTTACAAGTACAAACCAAGGAATTTTAGACATCCTGTTCTTTGAGTGTTGTTTCCTTCGATCCTTAAATTAATAACCTCGGCTGGTCTCCTTCTGTTGGAATATTATATACTTCGTTTTGTCACAGTTTATGAGTAGGTTATTGTCCGAAAACTATTTGTGTAAATTCAATAATACCACACTTGCTTCAAACTGTAGTTTTTTAATAAATACTTTGGATATGAAAACACAAGCATCGTCGGCGTATAGTGTGATCCGATCTTCTCTAATATAAGTAATTAAGTAAGATGTGTACAGTGAAAATAGTATAGGAGCACACTCTCTTGTGGTATACCAAAGAAAGATAAATGACAAATAACCTTAAATCTTCTTAACATCCATAGCTGCATTCAAATCATATTTCTTCCGCAATCCAGAAACTAGAGTACAAAAAGGATCTGAAGAAGTGTATTCATTTTTTCACCTTTAAATATTTACTATGCTTGATAAAAATACTCGGCAGCTGTATATTCTGTGATATTCTGCGATTCCTGCAATGGGCAGAATAAAAATTATGTCTTGATTACACGTAACGAGTATAGTGGCGAGACAGTAAACTCTACGTGTAAACATGTCACCGAGTACACGGCCGAGTGCTCGGCCCAGTAAAATGGCGAGACAGTCACTCGGACCCCTTTCTATTTACTGGACCGAGTGCAAGCCGAGTGGCTACCCCCACTCCTACCGCTACTGACTCGCTGTCCCACTCGGCATGTCTTAACAAGTAGTCTCCTCGTTTTGTCAGTACGGTGACGGTGGCTAGTTTCTTTGTTTTAATTTTAAATACTACAATTGAAACTTTTGATGAAGTATTGCTTTATTTATTTAATTATTAATTAATTTTGGTTTTACGTTTTTTAAAAAAGAAAAGAAAATGTCGTTAAAATGGGACAATGAAAAAACAATTAAATTTATTCAAATATATAAAGTGAATCCATGTCTGTGGGACTTTACAGGACTACAAAAATAAGCCAAAAAGAGTATCCGTTTCGATAGAAATGGATATTGAAGGCTTTGGGGTGACGGAAGTAAAAAACAAAATAAAAAATTTAAGATCTGCTTATTGCCAGGAGAAGAAAAAAGTGCAGGAGTCAAAGAAACGGGTGCAACCGTAACAAATGTATATGTTTCCAACATAAAATGGCTCAATGAAATGGAAGAGGTGTTCGCCAAGGATATAAACCGAAAAACATATGAAAATATAAGTAATTTCTTAAGATACTTTTATTTATACATATTGTGATTTTACAATTATTTAATATGTTTTGTACATTATGGAATCATCCTGTCTTGCCATGAAACCGCACCTTCCCCACTAAAGAAATTGGCATATTTATCCCGAAGCACCCTTGCAAGTCGCGATGCATAATTGCTATTATGGCTAGTGATGGAAGGTAAGGCAGATATGACTTCTATTCTCCAAGTTCCTTCAATAATATTTCCTGAATCGATATCTTCTTCGTCAACACAACCCTTCGGGAAGTATTGCTCTGGACTTGTGAGACGTAACCAATTATGGAAGACACATGAGGCGCGAATAATTTTATGTGTTGTATTAACATGGGTTAATATGGGTGGCATGGGTTTTTAAAATATTCTAAACCTACTTGTCAGTATGCCAAATTCATTTTCTAAGATTCGACGGGCTCTGGACAATCGATAATTAAATATTTTCTGTTTTTTTGTAAGATTTGTACCACTGTATGGTTTTCATAAATACGTTTTTAATCCAAAAGCATCATTTCCTACGAAAAAACCTTCTGGTAAAATGTTATTTTCAAGCTCGGTTCGCAATAAGCTGTCAAGCTAAAAATCCCGCCGTCTGAGTTCCTTCCGTTGGCCCCTATATTTACGTATCGAAAACAGCAGTCATGATCAACAACAGCCAACAGAACAACACTGTTGAAGCTCTTGTAATTAAAATATTCACTTCCACAATTAGGAGGTGCTTGAATCGTTACGTGCTTTACAATAACTTGGCTCGTTGCTAAACTAAAACAAGGGGATTTATTTACCTCAACACTCCTCCTTAATCAAATCGCGACAAAGTTTAACAAAAATATTTCGATTGAGTAGCTTGATCAATATGTAAGCAAGTTGCTCTCTGCTTGGAATGTGTCTAATGTTGATAGTCTTCCCGATGTTCTCCTGGATGAACTTCCTGGGAATTTCAATGTGTTTTTTTTCCTTTTGATGTCTTCCCTTCATGTGCGTTGTAAAACATGTGTATAGCTGACTGGTTGTGCACGTAGAGAGCAAGTCTGGCTCGAAAATACTTAGTTCGCGCCCGATCCTCCTAATCCAGCTGACTTTATCGATAGCCGCGACTGCTGCCCTGAATTATGCTTCGGCCTTCGATGTAGTTACCAGGTGCTGCTTCTGCGTGCACCATACGATTGGGCCTCCTCTCCTTAGTAGATCTCCACTAGTTGAGTGGCCTATCTCTGTATCTCCACCGTAGTCTGAATCTGAGTAGGCTTCCAAAGTGCAGCTTCCGTCAAAAAAGATCCCTGCGTGCATAGTTCCTTCCAAGTACTGTAAAACTCTCCTTACCATCCTCCAGTCGGTTGTCATGGGCCTGTTGCAATGCCGACTGAGGAAGTTCACGGCAAATCCAATGCCCGGACGAGCAATTGTTGTGAGATATTGGAGGCTTCCTGTAGCTTCGCGATACGGAGTATTATCAGACACAGGCTTGTCGTTAATACGATATGTTTCCCCCGTAATAATACCTTTCTCAATAAGCGTTGATACTGGGTTGCACGTAATACTGTCGAAACGTTCGAGTAATTTCTGTGTGTACTTTGCCTGGCTCACGGAAAATCCATCTGGCTGCACTTGAATGCCCATTACAAAGTAATATATTTTTTCCAAGGTAAGTTGTAAGATTTGTACCACTGTATGGTTTTCATAAATACGTTTTTAATCCAAAAGCATCATTTCCTACGAAAAAACCTTCTGGTAAAATGTTATTTGCAAGCTCGGTTCGTAATAAGCTGTCAAGCTAAAAATCCCGCCGTCTGAGTTCCTTCCGTTGGCCCCTATATTTACGTATCGAAAACAGTAGTCATGATCAACAACAGCCAACAGAACAACACTGTTGGAGCCCTTGTAATTAAAATATTCACTTCCACAATTAAGAGGTGCTTGAATCGTTACGTGCTTGCCATCGATAGCACCGCAGCAGCCAGGGAAATTCCATCTAGTTCGAAAACCTTGTTCTATTTTTTCCAATCTACACTATTTGGCACCTGAAGCATTTATTAATTTTTTTTAGACAAATGAATCCGCTGATAGTGCTGAACAAAGTAGCTTGGCTATTTCTACTCAATCACAAGCTACTCCACCCGAAACTCAAGAACCAAGTACAATAAATATGAACAAAAGCACCATGAATGCTCCTGATATTGTACAAGCTATTTCTGATCCGAAAACTTTAAATACTCCATTTGACATGTTTGGGAAGAGTGTTGCTATGCAACTAAAAGCTTTGTTGGTAGAAAATGCTTTATTAGCCCGGTGCAGAATTCAAAATACTCTTACCGAATTTGGAATAAAAAACCATAGAGAAAGGACTGCATCCCATTCTTCTATGTCGAACTATAGTAGCAACAGTAATGAAAGCCAAATAAACTCTCCTCCACCGATTTTTGACTGTCCTGATGATAATTTTAATGATCATGAGTCTGGCGGTTCAATGAATCACATCACATCACCAATAAAATATCAATTTCAGGGCCCTTCCATGTCGCCTGCATCACATCCTACACAACTTGAGGAAAATAATGACATTTTATCAATAACTATGCTATGACCAATGTTTATAAATAAGCATAAAAATTTATTAAGTTTTCAAATTTGATATTTTCATTTTTTAAAATTACTTGTACTTGTATTTCCTCTTATTTTTTGACAACAAATGTAATACTTTTGCTTCATTACAGAATAATTTATTATTCAAATGGTGTTTTACTTTAATATCTACCACTATATATATATAAAATTTCGTTAATTACCTTTAAAAAAATCTGAAAATAGGTAGATATTGCATCCATTACTTCAGGTATATGTGCTGATATTGAAGCCCGGGAAATCCTATAGAAACCTTGCAAATATCGGTAGTTGAGCCCTGTTGCTAAAAATCTTAAAGCAACTTGAAGCTTTATCTTTGCCGATATAGATTCCCTCATTATAGTATTTTGTTTTTGAATTAGAGGACTTATATTTTTTAATAATTCATTAAAATGTTCTACATCCATTCTCAGTAGCGCTTTAAATTCCCCTGGGTCTTCTAATTCCAATTCCCGAGTAGATTGTTACTTGCTCCAATGAATTTTCGGGTCTCCTCAACATCCAAGGCCTTGTAGAAAACGCGCTTCTTGTCATTTCGCAACAATTCGTTTAACTCCTCAATTGAATGAGGTATAAGCATCTTAGTGGCTTTTTTAATCAACCTTTTACTATTCATCATGATCACTGACTGACTCACCCGGCAAAAAAATGAAAGCGTGTGAACACCTACTCGCCCACTCTACTCTCTCGGCCGAATGACATTTTACTGTCTCGCCACTGTACTCGTTACGTGTGATCAAGCCATTACACTATGTTTCGTTTCATCCACTATGCTGTACACAGTGCAAAACGCTTGGATATAAATCATATTTTCCATTCGCGGACACTCATATTCGGAATCTGACAGTAATATGGCTTTCATAAAGCTCCCTGTGAAACGTCTGATCAGTGAGTAAATGTGATTCGCGATGGTACACAAAAATATTGCTTTCATGTGATTGAAGTTGAATAAACCGCTTGTTAGGAAATGGGCAAGCTTTCTGTGACCAATGTATTAGAAGATATGTCCTTTTTTATCTCGACCCTTAAGAGAAATCAGGGTTGAAAAGGATTATGCAAGATTAATTTTTCACAAAGTACGTTACAATTCCTCTTGGACGACATCTATTCTCATGGCACCTAAAAAAATCATCCCGTAACGACTCATAGTGTTGGTGACACAGAGTTTTTACTCCCAGAACAATCCTATAGTGAGAGCCTTCCAGTTAAAATATATGGGGATACCCAGGCTCAGTCAAAATTTAGTGGACCATAAGCTAAGCAATACTTCTCCCGGATAAAATATAGTAAAGCTTAAACAAACACGAAATTTCATGGACTGTTCAATTTTTGAAGTGAAAACTTCTATAGCCGCGCTGAATGACATTTGGGTAGAGGGTAAAATCATACATTTGCGTCATCGTCATCAATAGCTGCGTTCTATAGAAAAAAATTCTATTACTCAAAGATGTGTTTAAAAGAACGCATCTATCCGCATATGTTTCAAGTTGGCTATGAACGTCAAACATAATAGTCAAAGTTTTTGGCAGTGTTGACAGAACGTAGCGTTTATAAGGAAATATCAACCCGTAGAATTAGTGTGCAGTACAAGAGTAAGTACTTTTACCAGATTTAATAGTAGATGTACTAGTGCCGGATTATAGGAAAGTTTTTGGCAGTGTTGACAGAACGCAGGGCCTCTAAGGAAATATCAACCCGTATAATCAGTGTGCAGTACAAGAGTAAGTACTTTTGACGGATGTACTAGTAGATATACTAGTGCCGGACTATTGGAATGTTCAGATTACTGGATTGTTCGAAGAATCGAAGAATTCATGGTAAATCACGAATCAGATTCATCAAAGTTTTAGGCAACCAAATGTACTCGTGTGCTTTCCAAAGGAAGGAAACTCCAAAATAAAATTATTAGTCAGCGATATAGAGATAAGAATAAGAAGAAAACTCTTGCAATAGTTAATTCAGAAATTTCAAAACATCGAAGAATCACAGCTGACAAGGAGGAAAAAATTAAACGTCGTAAAGAATATTCCAAACAAAAATTAATTTACATACAGATAAATCTTCAAAAGCAGTTATAAGGCATGTTTCTAAAATTCAAAATTTCCATAACTCACAAATTGCAGACCCATCAACAAGAAATGTGCCAATATGTGCCAGGTATATCCTACCAATTTATTTTGCTGACCTATCCACACAGAATCAACCAAACATTCCGGATTCAAATTCATATTATGATGATGCCATTCACAATCATTCTCCTTCAGAAGTGAGTTATGTTCCAGAATTACATAAAACAATACTAAGAAACTATGTACCAAATTTGATTAATTAACATACTGATAAATCCTCAAAACCAGTTTTAAAGCTGGTTTTTTTTCAAAAGTTTTCACTTTTCAAAAAACCTATATTTTTTTTATATAACTCAATAAATAATATAAGAAAAGGGATGTTGTACTACCTACTCAAAACAAAAATATTTTCTTTCGAAATATATATATATATATATATATATATATGTATATATATATATATATATATATATATATATATATATATATATATATATATATATATATATATATATATATATATATATATATATATATATATATATATATATATATTGATATATACAAGATATGAAAGTTACTAAAAAGTAAAATTCGGATAACGTGCGTAGCACAAACCGCATAACCATGCTAAGAAATTGAAAGAAAAACAGAATATAACATCCAACCAAAAGGACAGGAACAACCCTATATATATATATATATATATATATATATATATATATATATATATATATATATATATATTGCGCGAAAACCTCAAATACAACATATATATATATATATATATATATATATATATTTCTATCATTTCGAGCTTTAATGTATCCGTTTTCAAGGATCAAGAGACCAATTTAGAAATTCCTCAGTTCATCCTAATTGTGACATCGCATGTTTCTCCACTGTGCCCTTCAAATGTCTTAAAAATGGAAAATGTATGTAATAGAAACAGGTTTAGAAGAAAAATAGATATCCAAAACCAAAATAGAGTGATATTGATTAATATCACTCAACTGATTTTTGCGCACAAAATGATAATATTGGTAAATTTCATATAATGATTTCATTTTTCATATTTTGTCTCCGATTCTACCTCCAGAGCATCCTCAATGCCCTTAGAAGTAGTTCTTCTAGATCTAGATGAAATTCAAAATCAAAAATCACAATAATCACAATATAATTGCTTTTTTGGACGATTTTGAAGAGCACTATGAAATGCCAACAGATTATTCAAGTTTTGACATAGATGGGCACAGTTAATCCAAAAGTTAACTTCGTTAATCGTTAACTCGTTAATAAAAAAGTTAACTTCGTAAAAGCGTTAAAATTTCGAAAATTTAACGCAAGTTAAAGTTAACTGTTAAAAGTTAATTCTCCAAAATGTATACTGCTTTTGGTACCTTTTGGGATGGGATACATTTGTAAACAAAACAAAAACAAGATATAATTGTTACAAGCAACAGTAGTAACCTGCCCTGGTTTCGCACGGGTAGCAAAACTTTTTTCAAATTCACAGCACTTGAAGAGTGCTTCAGAAAGGTTTTCTTTTTCCCACGAGTTGACGCTGCTTTTACTTTTTCTTCAAACTGCACATATTTGGATGCATGCGTCTTTTTCACATGTTGTTTAAGATTATTAAGACTATGTGAACTATAAGACGTGAAACTTTATTGTACATACTTTAGGCAAACACACTTTGCATTCATATATGGACTTCTGTTCTTTAAGTTTTGATTGGAATACAAAGTAATCACTCAAGTGTGGCCAAGGATTTGATTCAGTTTCACTTTCAGAGCTTTAAATGCATGTTGTAAATGTTACACCATGAACTATTTGCACCAACAACCAACACAAATGAAAAAGGTAAATAAATGAAGACTGATAAAATATAAATGAAGTAGGTTAAAATGATGCAAATGCTAAAAAAGTCAGGTTATAATAACTTGTCGTATTCACTCGCACAGAGCAAATAATCAACAGGGTCGCTTTACTCTTTTCGGCTCTGGTTTTTTGCTCTTTTGAGCTACAGCGCCGCGTCGGTGTGCCCGCGTGGCGCGTAATTCAAACAAAAAATGACAACATGTCAACAAACAACCAATGTAACGGACTAAAGTTAACGGAAGTTCAATTTAACGGAAGTTAACAAGAGCGTTAACATTTTTTTTGAGTTAACTTAAAAGTTAATCAGTTAAACATTTAGTTAACTTCGTTATCTAACGTGTTGGGCACCTATGAGTTTTGACTATAAGATTTTTAAAGATGATACATTAGCTACAAAGTTTCAAACACTTTTCTGGAAGAAATTGTTATAACTGTTTCCACTCTACTATAATATTAGTTTATTGATTAGTTTATGAGTTGCGAAGTTTAAGTGCACATAAGCCTTTCACACACCTGTATCATACATTATTTAATCTACGAAGCAAATTAAAATACTGTTGAATCTACAAAAAAATAGTTGTTTCTTACCGATAATATTGAAAAATTGTAATTTTGACAGACATTATACTGAAAATCCCTGTCACAATAAGTTTAGAACGTTCAGCGCTTCAGTGGAAAAATTGCTAACTAATAAAAACGAACAATAACAGGAACACTATTTGGTCCTTGTCGATTTAATTTAGGTAAATCTAGATTTAATCTAGTTTAGATTATGATTACGTTAAGTTATATTAGAACCAGTTAAATCCAGACTGAGGGACACTTCATTCAAAATAAGAAAAATTAATTCAATTTTAATATACGTCAGAAAATTTGTTTTAACGTCTATGTTTTTTATTTAGTGACGCGAGTTGTTTTCATAGCAACAACAAACAGAAATCGTTCAATTATGAAACTACATTTGATTGACTTATAAGCTTCTAAAGAAAACCAAGTATTCTTTAGAGAATTACCTTTATTCGGTTTAACATTCTTCATTGTCATCAATGATTTATTGTCATATTTTGCCCTGCATCGCAATTTTACGTTCACAAAACTTGCAGTTTTTATACCCAAACAACGGAATCAAGTGCGATTTTAGATCATCCTCGTTACGGAAATTTTACCATTAAAGGAGTTTTTCAAGGAAAGAAAGGTGAGTCTAGAGACCAGATTATATGCTACATAAAAAATTTGGATGCAAATATGCATGAAAATTGTCAAAATATGCAACATTAACTAATAAAAATTTAGTTAGGTATATTAACAATTATTTAACATTTTGCTATTTTTGTTAACATTAACAACCAAGTACTGTTCCAAATGTTTGGTAGTAGATTGTGTCCTCAATCACTCAAAATATTTTAATAATAAGTGGAAAGGCATCACATCCTTAAGTTAGCACTTATAGTTTCTTGTAAAAGTTCTGGCGTCTAATTAATGAAACTATCAATTTGGCATACAGGTTCATAGCCCGCGCTATGATTCAAAATCTTTTCTTTAAGCGAAAGTTTGTCATTTCGTGAATTTTATTCATTAACTGAATAGATTCAGTCAACACTAACCCTAGAGTTTCGAGCTTTTTAATACTTTCAGGTATGTAATCAAACATAAATACTAGATTCGTTAAATGCTTCCTTGAACTGACAAACTGCTATAATACATTCTGAACTATCGAAGTCATTTACTACACCTTTGATGGCCTGGTTCATTGTAAATGATCGTATTTCTTCAGCAAGTCGATGTACTTTAAGAGCATAGCACGTCAAATGAATCAAAATGGGATAAAATACTTGGAAAGCTTAGGCTGCCTTGATAATATACGGAGCAGCATCTCACAAAATTATAAATACTCTTCCATCTGCAGAAGATTCAGCAAATATTTTTACCCTCAGTATAAATAAATACCCTCATTCAAAAATCTGGCGGTCGTAGAATAATGACATTTTCCAATTCTTGGCAGGCTACCAGGTAGGAAGAAGACGTTTTAATCTGCTACGACGATTTAATCTATTATGTAGTAACTAGTTTAGTTTTTTTTTATGTGGGGATAGTTTGGCTGCAAAGCCTTTCTACACTGCGACCAGCTTGATCTATTGTGCTTGACCCTACTACAATTACTCTCCCAGGAATTCAACTTCGTCAACGAAGTCTAAGATATTCCTGAGAGGTTTGCTACTCAGCTCCAAGGTGGTCAGTCTTGCGAATCCGAAGTGGGCAAGCCTTATGTGTGCTAGCGCTACACATGTGCACATTATGTGTTCAGCGGTTTCTTCATCTGATTCACATAATCTACAGGCAACTTCCTCTGCCTTTCCCATTTTGTGTAGGTGATATCTCACCGGACCCTTATGGACACCGGATGTCCTGTGAGTATGCCTACCAAAGTTCTAATTTCTCTTCTAGAGAAGCTTAGCATCTGCTGCGTTATTGCGGCAGAATAGTTTATGAGCATTTTAGCTTGCCGCTGTCCTGGCGTGTTCTTCCATTTTGCTCATCTTCCCATTTCTTAGCCCCCTGCCTTAAGTGGGCCTTTGTAAGCCCACAAGTTGGCTCCGGGCCCGAGAAGGGAGCCTCGGCCCCGCTGTTGGCGAGTGCGTCGGCCATTTCATTCCCATATATGCCCTGGTGACCTGGTGACCAAATTAACGTGAGTATGTTACCTTTCACCAGTTGCTTTAGGGTTTGTTTACAGTTCCAGGTTACTTTGGAATTAAAGTTGTTGGCTTTTAAATTCCTTAGAGCTACCTGGCTATCCGTAAGAATGTAGATTTGCACACCCTGAAGACGTTTCTATAGGCATATTTGTGCGCATCTTTCAATGGCTATAATTTCAGCCTGTAGTACCGTGGGAGCCTGGCCCAATGCCGTGGACTCCCTGTGACTCCGGCTGTATGCCAATTCCTGTACCCTTAGCAGTTTTTGATGCGTCGGTGTACCACATGGACGATTTGTCTTTCAGGTTTTCGATTCTTTGAACACTGTTTTGGCGGTCATTCATGACCACTTCAACGGCTGTGTCAAAGTCATATTCTGTAGACATTGCGTCCTAGGGATGCTTCAGAAATTTCTCTCCGATATGTTCCCTTATTTTCATGTGTCTCTGAATAGGCGATGTACACCTTAGTTTCAGAGCACTGACCAGACCTTCTTTTTCTACCTCTTTGTGCAGTGGAAATAGGTCCAACAGAACTTACATTGCTGTGGTTGGAGTAGATAGCATCGCTCCTGTTATACCCAAGCACGCAAGCCGTTGAAGCTTTTGTAGCATGTTTTGGGTCTTTATTTCCTTTGTTTTGTACCACCATACGAGTGAACCGTAGGTGATAATAGGTCTTACCACTGCTGTGTAAGACCAAAGGACCATTTTGGGTTTTAGTCCACATGTTTTCCCAAAAAGCTTACGGCAGATCCAAAAGGCCGCTGTGGCTTTTGAGAGCGTTTTGTTCATATGCGAGTTCCAAGTGAGTTTCTTATCCAAGATTACCCCTAGATATTTCACCTCCTCGGAAAACTCTGACCTTCAATGCTCAGAGCTTTAACTTTAACTAGTTTAGTTTAATTAATCTGTTGTTTGGCTGATAACAATGTAGGATTTCATTCATTAACTACTCTACCGAAAAATACTGTACCTACATATAGCGAAAATATACATCATCACTAAATCTTATTATACTCTTATAGAGTATGATGCTGTACAACATATAAACACAAAAAGAGTAATAATAATACAGATCTATAATTTTGGTACAATACAAATGACATTGTTCATACACAACTAAGTGCTTAAATTTTATATCCAAGCTGTTGATCCATTCCACTGAGTCCGGAGGCTATGTTCTCCAGACATCCAAAGAAGGCACGAAGGGAACAATCCAACACTACATGAGCCATTATTTGAGGAAATTTAGTACAGTCACCGTATGGGCTGACTGTCCAACCCCATTTATGGAGAACTGTTGCTTTTCTTCCCACGCCTCATCCGATACGATTAAGCCGACTACAAGCACACCTAGGTAGATTAAAACCAAGGAGTTTTAATGTGGGATTCTCAACTGTCAGAATCCCTCGAAGTTATCATTTCTCAATTTAAAGGCCGTTTTGAAGGCTGGTTTGCGAGACTTCAATCTAGATGTTCCTAGTTGTCTGACGTCCACGTTTATTGGTAGTGCCATGTTCTAGATGATTCCTGATTATAAATGAACTATATTTCTTTCTCTTCTGATCTGAGTAGGTGGAATGTTACTCAACACTGGAATCCACTGGATTGGAGTAGGGAGCAATGTTCCTGTAATGATACGTATTGATGAAGCTGAACATCCACAAGCTGAGTGTGGCAGATATTAAGCCACACCGCAGAGCAGTACTCAGCCGAGGAACAGTGTTAGAACAGTTGTTCCTAATGTGTTGGCATCAGCATTCCATGATGTTCGAGCTAGACGCTGTAGGAGGTTTTGTTACGGCTCTTCAGTTTTGCAGCTGATTTACGAAGATAAGTTCTATATATTAGAGATCTGTCTAAAGTCATTCTCAGGTATTTAGGGGTGGTATTGTACTGTAAAACCCTATCACTAAAAGTGACTTTTGGGCTATAGTTTGCAATCTTATTGTCCAGGTGAAAGGCAGGTATATCACTTTTCTGGGGGTTGAGTTGCATTCGCCATTTTCTGAATTAATCATCTAAAGCTGCAAGGTGTAAGGGGAGCACATCCTCCACTTTCTCTTGAAAGTTATTTCGCTGAACAATGAGCTTTATATCAGCTGCGTATATGAATTTACGGGCCACAGTTATAGGCAGATCATGGGTGTACAAATTAAAATGAGCAGGCGAGAAAATGAAGCAAAAATGACCACCCAAAATGGAATAAATATGCAAATGCATATAATCCGGCCTCTAGTCATGACTATACTTTTTAATCAATTTCAAACAATTTTGCAGTGAGATAAAATATATTTGTGGATATGCATTATCATGTTGGGAAACAGCACCTCTACTATTAAAATCGTTATACAATTCCTTTGTGATGCTATCTAAACGAAATTTGGAAAATCATCGGAATGAAGTTTCGATACCCAATTTTGATACTTCCGAATAATTAATTAATTTGATAATTTACGTTCCTCTGAATTTTCAAGTAAATGACCTTAACCAGTCGAAACTAGAGTCGTGTTAAGTGTTTAGATTTATATAACTTCATAAGTTATATAATATTTTTACAAAATTAGTCTTAAAAATATAGTGAACTTTTCAATTCAGTGAGTATGGATTACCACGAAGTAACGGTCACAACCATCTTATTCACTAAGATTTTGTATCCAATATAGCTCATAACTTAAATTACCGCTATATCTATTGCTAACCTAATAAATAAATGTGCTTAACATTCATAGCATCGTGTTTAAATACTATTAAGTAAGAATGTTCATTTTTTGGAGGAGATTGTAATCAATAATTTATGTTTGTCTTGGCTGAATGTTCAATCATTCAAATAGCGTCTTGGAGGCGATTTTGTAAAATAAAAGTATGATTAAAAATGCAAACTCATAAAAATGCAAATTCCTCTGAAAACTTAATGGTTTGTCCGATGATTAAAAAGAAGAAGTAGAAACATAAAAAAAACACACGAAAACCCTCGATTTGCATGTATTTATGAATGCTAATGATATTTATATTTTTTATTACTCTTTCGTTAGTCTCCACCAAAACAAAAAAAAGTAGTAAGAAAAGGAAAGGAGAAAATATATCGTCCTGGGTGGTTAGAGGAATCGTCCTGCGGAGCGATAAGGACAACAAGAATAGCCAGCGTTGGCGGTTAGAGGGGTATGAGAATAGTTATCCACGTCGTCCTCTAAGAAAACCTCTAAGAGAAAGACGCAAGGAGGCGGCGGGAAAATTGTCGGCTTTTTCTTCACAAATATAGAGAGAGACAAGTTAAGTTTAACTGTATATAGCAGAGGGAGATAGTTATAGGCGCAAAAAACGGAAAAGACGTCTATAAGATAGCAAGCGCCTGCGTCGGAGTTCTGGTAAACCTCGAAGAAACGACGATGGTTTGGGGGGTAAAAATCCAGCGTCTTTCCTGGTTGGCGGCGACGACGGCGGTGGCGGTCTACCTCAACATGCCCCGCCCATCCTGTCTCTCTCACCCCCCATTACACCCCCCGCGACGCACTTTTATACTTCTTAATGTTAGATCGCCTCGCGCCGCGAAAAGAACTGCTAACGACCGTGACCAAATAAAAAAAACCCGAAAAAAAAATATTAAAAAATCATTTAAAAAACTACTTCCCAAAAAAGGATATTATTAACCACAACATTGACCAGTACTCTAAGTAAGTTTTTTTAAATTTGTCTCTGTTATATAAACTTGTAATAATTGCCTATTTGCTTATGTTTAAACTAGAGAATCGCGCTGTTTGTAACCAGCTTGTAAGGCCGAGCACGTTGTCTCTTTGCTCTCCGCTTTCTGGTCTAGTTTTCGCGTTAGGGGATGAAACAGCTGATTTTCTGATTCATCTCGGACCCCTATCACAGATCTCGCCCTTTGAAATATTTAATTTGGCTCTCTTGTCAGCACTAATTTCCTTTATTAAAACAATATTTCGGGTGATTTATTAAAATATAAGACCTGCTTTTATGTAATATTAATAAATTAACTATTTAAACTAATTATGCGCAATCCATTAAGTTTTTAACTCTCTTTAATCTCAAGTAATTTTGTGAAATAGTCAAGCTTTATATGCTTAAGCATGTTATACATAAGAAATAATGTAAACTATAAAGTTTGTCAGTGTTTAATTTCTCATAATCTTAATGTTCCGTTACCTTACTTTACGTTACAACTTAGACTAGATTTAACAGGTTTGACTGATAATCTTTGGCAGACAAAGCTGTGAGAGTTAAGTTTTAAAAATAATTTTGCTAAACTAAGTGGAGAACAAAATTGTCAAGATTTTATAGTTTTCACAATAAATGTAGTCTAGTATATAGTCAAGATTTAATAATTTTTGACAAGTAATTTTTGGCAGAGAAGATTGTGACAATAAAGGTTTCATAATTTGACAGGTAATATTTCACAAACAACATTGTGACAGTCTAGATTTAATAGTTTTGACGAGTAATAGTTGATAGATAAAATTGTAAAACTGTCATTGATAAAACTGTGTAGGTAGTAGTTTGTTGCAGGATAACTATGACAGATAAAAATGAAATTGTCAATAATATTTAATATAGATTCGTATGTTACAGTTTTACCTAGACTTACATCAGACGGATTTATTAGTTTTAAATTATTTATTAAAAAATGTAGTTTGTGTTAAAGTAAAGCTTAAAATCTGGTAAATTAGGAAAGTCGAATGACTTTGAAATAGGTTGTTTTCTATATTGTGATGACTTTATGTGATTTTCAATCATCAAATTTTCTTGTCTTGTTACAGTTGGAATTTAACAGTAAGACTCTTTTACAGTAATATCCTTTTTTTAACAGAATTTTTAAAATTCAGTAAATTTCGTTACAAATGTTGACATATTAATTCAATTAAAAATGAACAATTCAATTTATAATTTTAGTCAAATTTAATATAATAATAAAAAAAAATCATTTTGGTCAGATGTAATCTAGTAGAAAGCAATATTTTCCTTACATATCTCCTTTTATCCATTTGCCTATTACTATTTGTTAAAAGACTTTCTCATTTGTTAATACAGTTTACCAAACAATTTCCCTATTTGTCAAGTGTCTCTAGCTAATTGGTTATATTTAGTAATATTACTTATATTAATTAGTAGATAATTCTCCGAAAGGAACATAATTAAAGCAGCAACGAAATACTTCAAATAATTTAAAGTTTGAATGCACTTATAAAAGTGGAGTATTAAGGACAACAACTTAATATTCTGTCACGCATGGTAAGAATTACAGACAAGAATGTTAAACAAAATCTGTAAATATGTGATCAGGATTCACTTTATCGCAAAAAAAACAAATTTGTAATTGAATGGATCTATAAAAAAAATTAATTTTAAATCTATATCTATAGTGAATAAAAAACAGAAAGACTTTTTTGACTCTGGCCCGGTGCGAGGTTTTAAAATTTTTCGCGACCCACCTTATAAAAAAAAACATTAATTTACAAAACAAAATTTATTTTTTATATTATTTGTTTGTTTATTTCATAAAAAAAATAGCAAAATAATTAAATAAGTAATTAAAACATTAACAAATATATTTATTTAAAACTTGGGTACGTATTAACGCTACCGCAGCGAGAGGTCTCGCTACCGCGCGATAAGTGGTCTGGATTTATCTGCTCTAATATAACCTAATCTAACCCTTGTCCAATTTTTTTTTCTTATTTCGAGAGGTCGCGTTACCGTGATATGTGGTCTGGATTTATCTGCTTCGCTGTAACCTAATCTAATCATCCATGTAGCTGCATTGGCGTTAGTACGTAAGTACCATACTTTGTTTTAGATATGTTGTCCTTAGTGCGAAAGATGATGTTCTTTGTCAGCATATAATTTTAAATAAGGATATGATGATGTTAATTTCAATTTCAAATTAGGTTCGACATTCAGTCTGTTTCAATACTCAGTTTCTAAGTACACCAAGGCAGAGAAAGTTTCACACGAAAGGCGTTAAGAATTGGATCGCTTTTTCGCATACACTTTACTACTCCTTTTGAGAGCGCAACCTAAAATTAATTAGTGGTAGAGTTTCAAACATTTTTTTAAGATCGGTGTCGCATAAAATTTCAATTAAATTATCAAATTCTTGATCACTAAGATTAAACATTTGTTCCTTTCAATATCGACAGGAAAAATATCTTTAATCCACATGTTATTTGAAGAAATATCCGGAAAGTAGTCCATAAAACTGTTTGTTAGTTCCGTAAGATATTGTTGAATTGAAACTGATTGTTGAATATTGGGGTGAAATCAAACTAATTATAGGTACACACACACCAACTTAAAGCGGAATATAGCTTGAATATATAAAAATATTCAACCTTTCTGTAACTCAATAAAATTATTAAGTCTTTAATCTCATGTTGAAACACAACAGATATTTGTATGCTATTTACTTGTTCTCAGTCCACTTTCATGCACTAAAAAAGAACCCGATAAATAACATTGTTTTTAAGATCACATCTTTCACAGCAAAGCTGCACAGATGAGAGATAAATTTCGAAACGCGTCTGTAGATGGCTATTCACTTGGGGTAATTGGATAGATGTGATCTTAAAAACAATGTTATTTATTCTCATGTTCTTGTTTAGTGCCATTAAAGTGGACTGAGAACTAGTAAATAAATACAAATATTTTGTGTGTTTCAACATGAGATTTGTTTTGCAGTCTTAAAAAGACTTAATAATTTTCTTGAGTTACGAAAAGATTAGATATATTTATATATTAGATATATTCAAGCTATATTCCGCTTTAATAAGTTGAAACTGATAGTGTTTCTAGATGTAAATCTTCTTCATAATTTGCATGGGTTTTCATGAATTTATGTTTCAAAAGATTTAAAATTCCCTTTTTGAAAGTCGTTGTATCTACAGAGTAATTTTTCATATTATTGTAGCGACTTACTCCGATACTTTGAAAATATTTTAACCAAAGCCATTTAAATTATATTCATTGAATTTGTGAATTTGTCGCACAAATAAGCTACTTTTATTAACCACTCGAAAAAGTGCAATATCTAACCTTAAATCCTGCATTATATCCGGAGAAATGGCATTTTTTTAGATGGTGGTGTTCATTCAGAAATACCAAAGCTTTATGTTTTAGCTCAAACAGACGTTTTAAAAGGTTTCCTTTTGAAAGCCATCGTGAATTACAATACAAAAGGAGGTGTTTATGAACACTCCCACCCATTTCCATGCATAATACTGTAAAAAGTCTTGTATTTAATGGACGAGATTTTATGTAGTTTACAAACTCTTTCAAAGCATGTTTAAATTTAAAGGCAGCGATTGTCTATGGATACTACAGTGCACTCATACACAATTAATGGCTAATTTATAATTTGTTTAAACAAAGCTTTATGACTCCCTGTCATTGCACGTGTCATTGCTCACTGTCCGTCGCTACTTAGACCAACACACTTCATCCAATCATTACCGTGACTAGTGACAAAATCATTGGTAAGCTTAAATATCTCACCTGAGGTCGTTCTTGTCGGTAACCTTTTACAAAACAAAAAAAATCTTGTATGGTGTCATCGTCAATATATCTGATAAAACTCTTTAGATTTGTATTATCGTTTCATCTACCTTAAAGGAAAAACACTGTGTTTGTTTACTTTAGCAACTAGTTCTTCTAAATATTCCTTGCAATCGTCAATACTTCGTTGGACCGTATTATTTGATAATGGTATCGCCGAAAATATACTTTTTTCCCGTATTCCGCATAAAATATTTGCGACAATTTTTAAAGCGGCAAGTATTCATTTTTCTCCAGCACTATGAGGAGCCCAGTCTCAGCTATTAAAATTTTGTGTTTTTACAATTCTTTTTCGGGACGCGGCAAAATGTTTCTGCGACCCGGCGCCGGGTCGCGACCGACACTTTGGGAAACGCTGATCTAGACTCTAGACTAAGTTTGATATTTCGTTTTTTACTTCTTACGTTGCTTATTGACATTGTCGCATCTTATGTTGCACATTTTTATTTTGACATAATTGTAACATCCCGACTAGGAATTTCAGTTAGTTTTTTATTAGAAACGAATTGGGTATGCCGAACTCCGTGCTCGTTCCAAATGAGGTAACGCATTAGGCCGTCCACATATTTGTAACGCAAGTATGGCTTCGTTCTTAATTAGGAAATCTAATTCGGAACAAATTCGGAAGTCACACTTGCATCGAACTTTCAGTTTCGGTTCGTTAGGAACGAATTTGTCATGCCAAACTCCATCTTCGTTTCAAATGAGGCAACCGCAATAGTCCGTCATCACATTTGTAATTCCTAATTAGAAGGACTGATTCGAAACAAATTTGGAAGCCACTCTTGTATGGGTCAACTGTTACAAAATGTGGTACAAATTTTCCTTTTGTCTGTGGTGCAACTGCAAATATAGTTGATTAAAATTGTACGAACAGAATGTAGTAAGTACTCACTGTTCTAGTTGACAGTTTTTTTTCTAAATATTTCGCAACACTACAAGACATTAATTTAATGCAATTATAATGGAATTAGAAAACCTATTAATAGTAACTTAAACGCTAATTTGTTAAGTGAAGGATAGGAACAAGTAAGCAAACTAATAAATTTCGATAGAACCATAAAAACTTTAATTTAAATTATATTTTACTGAATATTCACATGGTAAATTAGTTTCTATTGATATAAAAATTGTAAAATTATTTTATAAAACAGTGTGTGGACTCATATATACTCAATATAACTTTCAATACACGCATAAGTCCACACACTCACTCTTTCCAAAAAATTCCATAGTTGACCAATATATCTTCAGTTACTTATTATTCTGTCAAATACTTTATAGTGCATCAAACATCTTCGTATTTTTTTAAGATCTACTTTTAAGCTGCTATTTAAACTACGGAATTTTTTGGAAAGAGTGAGTGTGTGGACTCATGCGTGTATTGAAACTAATGAAACAGTTCGGTAACAGTCCGGAAGGCCTCATTAGTTGAAAGTTAGGACTTCCAAAGATATTTCGAAGTTAGGCTTTCCTAAGTAGGATAAGGTTCGGACGAGGCTAGCCACAGTTCGGTAATAGTTCAGAAGGCATCAGTAGATGGAAGTTAGGACTTCCAAAGATTTGTCAAAGATAGGCTTTCCTAATTAGGACGAGAAAAGATTCTTGTAATGCTTGCCAAAGTTCGGCAACAGTTCGGAAGGCCTGATTAAGCCCGAATAGATTGTTCGGCATGCTTCAATACAATCCTAGTCGGGATGTATAAACATCGTAACATCATATTTTAGGATCGTTTCAGCTTGGATTATACACAGTAAAAAAGCTTAACTCAGGAAATCATCTTAATCAGGGATGAGTAATGCGGTTTTATAACAGGTCAGCTAGAAATTTTAAATCAAATCAAATTAGTTTATTTCCTTATTCAACTTATGTAACTTCTATGTAAAAAACCTAAGGGAAATATGTTAAGCAAATACAAATATGAAATAGTAAAACATAAATAAAAAAATATATTAAAATCATTTTGAACTTTGCTTTCCATTGATGAACTCTTCTGCACTGTAGGGTTATAACTCATTTATGAGGTTGAATATTTGTTTTTTAAATATTTTGAAATTTTCTATATCCTTCATATGTCTAGGCAGGTGACTGTAGAATGTAATACACCTATAATAAGGACCTTTTTCTGTTAATGTTAACTTGTAAATTGGTGGCACATATTCCAAATGTTTTCTTCTTGTTGGTATATTGTGGCTGGTATCGCTCTTGACAAAGTTATTTTTATGCTTGATATTATAAATTAATATCTCATAAATATATTGTCCGGGTACAGTTAATATATTAGCTTACTTGAATTTTCCTTTGCAGGATTAATTATATTACAAATTTAATATGATTCGTAGAGCTTGTTTCTGAATCTGGAAAACGTCTGTAATGTTTTTTTTCCAGAACCCCAAAAAATTATGCCAAACCGGGTATGTGATTGAAAATTCGCATAGTAAACCATTTTTAAATTTTTTGGGCTTAGAACTTTTTGTAATTTTCTTAAAGAAAATGTTGAAAATGTTTTAATTTTCTTAAATGGCTAACTAAGGAGTGTATGTGTGTTCTCCAGTTTAAAGTGTTGTCAAAATGTATCCTCAAAAGCTTCACACTCTCTTTTATATACACTGTGTTTTTATCTATTTCAATTTGTGTTGGATAATTCAGTCGGGATCTGTTCGTTTTGAAAATAATAATGTTCGTTTTTAGCTGATTTATTGTTAATTTTTTTTTTAAACCAATGTTCCACTAGGTCTAAGGCAGAGTTTACACTAAAAATCACTTCCTCCATATATTTGTTTGCTACTAGGGTTGCTGAAGCTGAAGGGTTGTGTCGTCGGCAAAGTATTATTTAAGGCTAGGGGTAAATCATTTAGATAAATTAAAAACAATAGTGGGCCTAATATACTTCCCTGCGGTATCCCTACTCTAGTACTTCTCACATTCGATTTTAAATAATCACATTCTGTGCTTAATTTTGTTTGTTGAGTTCTACCAGACAAGTACGACTTGAACCAGTCAAGAGCAATACCTCTAATGCTATACTTTTCAAGTTTACTGACCAGAATTTTATGGTTCACAGTGTCGTACGCCTTTGACAGATCGATCAGGATCCCACAGGGTTCTAGATGCTCTGGAATATTATTGAGAAAGTAGAAACAATCCGTTTCTATATTCCGTCTATCTACATATCCGTGCTGGGTGTTCTTTAATATATTTATAAAAAATAAAATTTATTAAAGCGGTATTTATTATATATTCCAATGGTTCAATTATTTCCATTATAACAGTTTTTATCATACCCATAGGAATTTCGTCTACTCCAGAACTGTTTTTGTTGTTGAGATTCATTATTACGTTTATAATTTATTTACGTGTTGCAGGTCTTATGTATATTGAATTGTTGTTTATGTTTATAGTATCTGAGTATTCTATATGCTCGATTTGTCTGGACAATTGAATGGGATTGTCCCAGTAAAATTTATTGAATTTATTGACTGTTGCAAAGACGTTCATTTGTTCTATAAAGAAAATGGTACTAGTTGGTTGGCTAGAAGTTGGTTCTTCAAGTTTACGATTTGGTTGACTACATTCCAAGTTGATTTCATTATATTTTTAGAATACTTTATTTCATTTTCTAACTGAATGCTTTTTGTTCTTTTTAGTACTTGGTTATATTCGTACCTCTGTTAAGTTAGCAGAACTTAATACTTATATTTTTTATTAACTTATAGTGGAAAAAATAACCGCGGCGGCACATAATAATCCGATTTTTATCCGCTAACGATTGTAAAAAGAAAAAAAAATCTCGCACTTCCCATTTCCCGGGAAAATGGGGTCCCGCTAACTTAACCAAATGTTAGCGGCACCCATCCTAATAATAATTATATTGAGAAAATAATTGCACCGGAATTATCCGCTTTTATCCGCAAACGATTGTAAAAAAAAATCCCGGCCTTCCCATTTCCCGGGAAAATGGGATCCCGCTAACTTATCAGAAAGTTAGCGGGACGCATCTTAAAAATACTTATATTGAGGAAATAATTGCACCGGAATTATCCGCTTTTTATCCGCAAACGAATGCCGCGAGAAAAAAAAAATTGGGAATTTTTTTTTCACGGAGTTGGTTTGTGGAAGCAAAGGTTATCATGTACTATCGCGGCGAAATAAGGATACCGGGGAAAAATTGCTGTGAGGTAATTTTAAAGAACAAAGAAAGGGGTAGATATTGAGGAAGAAGAGAAGAATCTACGATTATTTAGAGGAAAATTTTATTTATTAAGATCTTTTAAAATTCTGATAAACCTCTGAAAACAATTCTATAGTGAAAGCTTAATCGCAACGAGAGTAAATAAGTAATTTCGGGCTGACATTCCTCGTATCCATCATAGGTATCGGTGATTCATGAAACCCATCGTATTCATTCCAACCCGGAAATAGATAGCGGATTTTGGAAAGGGGTGGAGTCTAAATGTTTTTGTTTTTCCCCGGCCGAATCGTCACACGTTAATTCTATTGGCCCGTTCAAAAAGGCATTGGCGCGGCGGCGAAATGCTAGGGCCTTTCAAAGATGCGGGCGGCATGCTAGGACTTTTCAAAGGTGCAAGCGGCATGTTAAGGCACTTTCAAAGACACAAGCGGTATGTTAGGTCCTTTCAAAAATAAAATGTTCTTTTCATCCTTCCTCCCACCTACGGTGGGGAGAGAGGGCAGTTGTAGCTAGTGGAGCTATTGCCACCCCACTCTTTCTTAGTTCTTCAAAATTACCTCTTAGCATTTTTTTCCCCGATATCTTTATTTCTCCGCGATAGCACCTGATAAGCACACTTTTGCTTCATTTATAAACGAATTCCGCGAAAAAAAAAAACTCAAATTTTCCGGGAAATGAAAAGTTGGAAATTATTTTTCTCGCGGCATTCGTTTTCGGATAAAAAGCGGATAATTACGGTGCATTTTTTTCCTCAAAATAATTTTTTTTAGGGTGGGTCCCGCTAACTTTCTGTTAAGTTAGCGGGATCGCATTTTCCCGGGAAATGGGAAGGGCGGGATTTTTTTTTTTTTATAATCTTTTGCGGATAAAAAGCGGATAATTCCGATGCAATTATTTCCTCAATATAATTATTTTTAGAATGGGTTCCGCTAACTTTCTCTTAAGTTAGCGGGATCCTATTTTCCCGGGAAATGGGAAGGGCGGGAATTTTTTTTTACAATCGTTAGCGGATAAAAAGCGGATTATTAAGTGCCGTCGCGGATTTTTTTTCAGCGTTGGTTCTGCCGACTTAACAGAGGTCATATTCGTCTAGTTTTGTTGAATTGTTTCCTGCTTTTGTCATCAAATTTTGATAGTATTTCCAGGAAATCTAGCTTTTTTCTGATTGATGTAACTTCTGGGCATGTATATTTATGATTAGAGGGCGGATTATATGCACCAAAAAAAACGAAATATTTGCGCATATATATGCATCGATTTTTGAAGAAATATGCACTCAATATGACCATATATGCACTACAATATGCAAAACTTTGACAAAAATTGATGAAGAAAAGGTAGAAATAATTATGGCCATCTAATATATTTATTCACACAAAATTTTCTTAATTCTAATTAACAATTATTAACTAAACAAAAATATAGGTACATTAAATAGTGTCAATATATATCTAAACTTGGCCACTAATCAATTCACAAACGATACCGTTTTTTTTACAACATATTTATGTAACAATTGATAATCAAATGTTCAAAATTTTCTAACAGAAATTTTTGCCTCCTGTCTGAAAACAAAAACACCTACAGAAGTAATTGGTGCATTTTTCATTTTCACAATTATGTCTAAATCAAAATTAATATCCTCAACTATTTCGCCTTTTAAGATCTTGTTGATATTTTTTAATTTTAAAAATCCCTCATTTTATTGTATCGCCGCTTTAATTTTTTTGTGTATAGATTCCTATAGATTATAACCTGCCTTTAACTTTTTTGAAGGATTTCTTCTATAATTCCAAATTCTCAATTAAAATTCTTGTATAATTTCAATTGATTCTGATAAAGGCAAACCTTTTGTTTCCAGTCTGTGAATAGAGTTTGAGATGAAGCAATAGTTTGCCTTAAGAAATGCAAGATGCTGGGTTTTTTACTTTTACAATTTTTTTTAGCAATTTTCGAAAACGGCGCTGGAATAACTGATTTCGAGAATTATATCTTTAATACCTGCAAAATTATCAGCATAAAAATTTGCAGCGTGTAACCACCTACCCCATCTGGTAATTATAGGTTTAGGAGGCAATTGAACATTCGGTCACCTTATAAAATTGAACTCTCAAAAGGGGTTTTAAAAATATTTTTTTAAATTACTAATTAAATCTTGTAAACAACGAAAAATCTAGCAGATTTTAGCAACGAGCAAAATTTAGCAACGAGCTAAACAGTTGTGTGAATAATGTTCACATGTTTCAATGAAAAACAAAAATTATCTGCTTTTATCATGTAGGGTGCAGCGTCTAACAACATAAGTAAAAAAAATTCACAGGGTGAAAGGAAATTTTATAAACCCTCTTGCAAACAAAACGGGCAATTGTTAAATGATTAGTTTATTCAAGTTGTTTCGATGAAATTAAATATGATTTTCCAAAATGGTCTTCATGAAGAATTCCTATTAACAAATGGGCAATATAATGGCCACATTTGTCGGTACTTTGTTGTCTAATTTCCAACATTGTTTGAATATTATAAGAAATTTAATAATTTTTTCTTAAGGTACTCTCTCTACTCTACTCTAATATATTATTTTCACAATATTTTTGTAAAAATGATTTTAAATTAATATTATTTAACTTTTTAATGGTATATTAGTAATTTTGTGGGTGGTCGGTATGTATTTCCAGAAATAATAAAAAAATAATAACCGCTTAGATATGCAAGCATATGCAACTTTTGATGAAATATGCATGAGCATGCGCAAATATGCAATATATGCAATTACTAATTAGCGTTAATTAACTCATCATTGCAATTCGTCCACATAATTAACCATATATATATATATATATATATATATATATATATATATATATATATATATATATATATAAATATATATATACATATATATATATATATATATATATATATATATATATATGCAAAAAATAAAATATATGCACCCTGCATATAATCCGCCCTCTATCTATGATTATTGCTTTCTTGTTTATTCTTTTATAAACAAGGATAACTGCTATTGAACAATAATAGGAATGTTTCCATAAATATATTCCATTGGTTGTTGACGTCATTTTGTTTTTTCTCGTATATTTCCAACCAGGTTTCTTCGGAAAGTAATTTCAAAAACGTTGTATTGTTTTCTGGAGAGAAATTCCTGACTATATGTAGTCTTCTGTTTTTTATTTTCAATTAGACTTGTTATTTGGGCTTTGGGTGATCGGAAATTTTTTGACCGTGTACATTATATCTGCTTTTATAGCTATGTTATCAATGCATGTTGACGATTGGGGGTGACTAGGTTCTTTAAATGCCATTTTTAGGTTAAATGATTGAAACATAGACTTAAGTTGTCTAAATTTTAGCTAAATTTTAGCGTGTCTACGTTGTAATCTCTAGCTACAATGCATTGCTTTTTTCCTTTAATAATATTTTTTTTTGTACTGTGTACATTTTCATACAATAGACCATCGTCAAAAAAAAGAAAGAAAAAAAATGAACAAAAGTTACATACAATAGGAAACAATAGGAAAAAAACAAAAAAAATATTTCTCTAGAAATAAACGGTTAAAGAATAGTTGATGATATAATAATCATCTATTACTACTATAAAGAATAGTACATGAATTCTTCCATGCTATAAAAAGGACAGGCTATCAATAATTCACGAGCTTTCGCTTTAAACTCCCTTACTGATAATGATTTTGTATTAGTAATACATTCGGATATCTTATTCCAACATACGATACCAATATGTAAGGGGTTTCGTTTACCGCTTTCTAATCTTGAAAATGGCACTCTGAGTTTGTGAATATTGCGTAAGTTGTGACTATGTAGTTCATAATTTTTAGGTAAGTCGGAATGACGTTGTTTTACAAGTATAACTAATCGAAATATATATAAGGAGGGTAGCGTTAAAATTTTGTGCTTGATGAACAAAGAGCGACAGGATTGAAGAGGATGTACATTGAACATAGCTCGTAATATCTTTTTCTGCATTTTAAATACCGCATCAACATTTGCTGCTGACCTCCAAAATATCAGACCGTATGACAACCAAGACTGAACGATGGCGTGGTAAAACATTATCAGAATATCAACTGTTACACACTCTCTTAGATTTCTAATCAGATAACACACACTACTTAATGTCGAACATGTTAATTCAATATGAGCGTCTCATTTTAGTTTGTTGTCAAATGTTACTCCTAGAAATTTTATAGATTCGGCCCCTTTGATTGATTTTTGATCAAGTCTTAAAAATAAACTATAGTCAATAGACACATTTTCTTGAAGAAATCTCATGTAGTATGTTTTGCTTATGTTTAAGGTCAGTCCATTTTGTATACACAATACATGTCTGGGTTAGATACTATAATGTTGGTGTCGTCAGCGTACAAAATATATTTGCTTTGAACATTATTTGTTTCCGCCAGATCATTAACAAATATTAAAAATAGAGTTGGTCCAAGTAGAGAGCCTTGAGGTACCCCACACTTCATTACTTTGCTTTCCGATTTATAACCATTGGCGATCACTGTTTGTCCTCTTTCGTATAAGTAAGATTTAACCCAGTTGTTAGCGACGCCTCTAACTCCGATGTTTTCAATTTTTTGTAGAAGAAGCTTGTGATCGATAGTGTCAAATGCTTTACTTAGATCGTAAAATAAAGCAAGAACCTCCTGCTTACAATTTTGGGAAGTAATTATAAAATTAAGACGATCTAACAGAGCTGTATCAGTTGACCTATTCTTCCTGAAGCCGTGTTGACTGTTTGCCAGTAAATTATTGGTTTCCAAGTAACTTGATAATCGAGTAAGAAATGCTGACTCAAGAGATTTTGGAAATTGGCTTTGAATACAAATTGGTCTGTAGTTAAGGGGATCCTGCCGTGACCCTTTATTTTTGTAAATCGGGATGCACTTTTATTCTTTCAAACATCCGGGAAACATCCGGAAGTAAAGGATTCATTAACAAGGTTGCAAAGAGGTTCGGCTATCAGGTGACTTACGCTTTTTAATACCCTAACATCTACTTCGTCTAAACCTTGAGATGGCGTTAGCGTAACTCGGTTTATTATATCAATGATTTCCTTTATTTAATTTTATTAGCAATTGATGCAAGTTATCTAAGAAATTACGAAAACTAGTTAGAGGGGCTCGATAAATTGCCACAACTATTGTTGCAATTCCATTCAATATTGTCTCTATAGCTGTAATTTCAAAAATGAGTTCTTCTGGTAGCTTATCGATATCAGGTCTATATAAAAATAAATGTATGCAAGTAAGAAACTTAAGCTAACACAAACACTGAATGATGAACTCAAATTACATCTTTATTATTAAAATATACCTAGTATTATTAAATTTGTACAAATAAGACAATCATTAATAGAAATACTATTAAAAATACGTGCAAAAGAGATGCATGTCGAAAAACATTATTATTAATTCTTGGTTTTTATCATCCCTTGTATTCATAATTTGTTTAGTTATTGGGAATGGGATACTATTAAAACGGCTTTTATAACTTTCACATTTATTTGCCTGACAAGTTTCGCTGGCTTTCAGCGGCCTTAATCATAGGCTACAGAGTAAAAGGTAACAATACCTAGTTATAAACTACAATTAAAACAGTTGATAGAACATACATCTAAATAAGTAAATTTTGCTTAGAGTTTGAATTAAAAAGCACCAGGTTTTCTTAACGTTTTGACAATCAAAAATAAT
Organism: Phosphuga atrata; assembly: GCA_944588485.1. Taxonomy (NCBI): domain Eukaryota; kingdom Metazoa; phylum Arthropoda; class Insecta; order Coleoptera; family Silphidae; genus Phosphuga; species Phosphuga atrata. Next base: position 78,833,838 of record OX155893.1, on the reverse strand, counting down.
TTAAACGAAATACACAAATTCACAAAAGTTAATAATTTCTAAAAACATTTATATCAAAATAAACAGTTATATTGACACTTTCTTTGGATTGTTTTCTAAAATGTTGCTTCGATTTGTACACTTTTCCTAATTGATATCAATTAACTTTCGTCGTTCTTACATTATTTATTTAATTGTAATATATATTTTACTCAAATATATATCCAAAGATATATTCCAATATACCAATATTCTGCTGAACATGTATATTTTGAAAAAATCTAGTGCTGGTAATTTAAACTCTAAGCAAAAATAACTTATTTAGAGGTATGTTCTATTGCTTTAATTGTAGTTTATAACTGGCGTTTGTTCCTTTTACTCTGTAGCCTATGATTAAGGTGACAGAAAGCCACATAAACTTGTCACGTAAATAAATGTGAGTTATAAAAGCCTTCTCAATAATATCCCATCACCAATAACTAAACAAATTACTATTATTAAAATTTATTAATGAGAAATTTTCAAATGTAAAATCGCCTCAGAAAGTGACGGCGGCCGTATGCAGGTTACGGGTTGCTAATCCCTGATATAAACATTACAGTATGTCATTGTTTTCCTCACTTTATTTAATATTATTTATTATATACTTTTATAACTTTTAGCTATACTATTGTACGAAATATTTATAATTTGTTAGCTTGATAGTTAGAATTTCAGCTATCTCATTCATATTTTTGTATATTCCTGTTTATACTTTAGTTTCATGTTGCAGTTGGAAGATATTTACTAAAGTAATTAAGAATAAAGTAATTTATGAAATTTAGGTAATGTGGTTATAAATTTTCACGTATCAATGGAATGCAAAATAGTATTACCACCTTTTGATTTGTAATTTCATAATTTTGATAAAGTTTAATCTAACAAAATGTTGATATAATTACGCTTGTCTAGATACTGTAGTGCACCCATACACAATTAATGACTAGTTCTTGAATTTGTTTAAACAAACCTTTATGACTCCCTATCAATGCACGTCTTCCGTCGCTACTCAATGCCGTGACCAGTAACAAAATCATTTAGTAAACTTAAAAATCTGATCTGCGGTTGTTCTTGTTGGTAGCCTTTTACAAACCAAATAATTTTCTTGAACGGTGTCTTCGTCAATATATCTGATAAAATACATTAGATTGTTATCATCCTGTCATTATCCTCGATATTTGTGCTTTCATCTACCTGCAAGGAAAAAAACTTGTTTTTTTTTACTTTAGCAACTTCTTCTTCTAGTTCTTCTTCTAAACGTTTAGCGAAATCGTTAATTCTCCGTTGAACTATATTATTTGATAATTAAAATTTTGTGTTTTTACAATTTTTTTTTTCGCGACCCGGCAACATTTTTCTGAGACCCGGTGCTGGGTCATTTTGATTTCATTTTGACGATTTTACATCGTACTTTGCTTTTTAACATTGTCACCTTTTTATTTAGAAATAATTGCAAAATGTATTAACACCGTTACAGCATATTTTAAGATCGTTACAGTTGGGATTAAACACAGAATTCTTCAAGTAAAACAATCATTAATAGAAATACTATTAAAAATACGTCGAGAGATATATGTGGAAAAACATTTTTATTAATATTTATTTGAGAAATTTTTAATGTAAAATTTTATTTTATTATTCATTAGAAAAGCTGTATGAGAAAGTACAGGCCGCATGCGGACTACGGGTTGCTCATCCCTGATCTAAACTATACAGTCTGTCATTGTTTTCATCACTTTATTTAATATTCCTTTGCCATACTTTTGAATGAAATTCTTATATAATTTCGAATATTTCTATTGTTGATTTTTTGAGTGTCTTGATAGTTTTTTTTTTTTTAAGTTTTGGTTCGATGTGACCGGGTTTGCCAACCCTTCGAACACTGCGGGCCTATTGGTAGCCTATTGTATTCTATCACATGCACTTAGGCCCAGAAAACCTGTTGTTATAGTAAATTGCGCTAATTGCCATTTTTCACATTTGTCTTTCTGGAACAAATGCGGCCGGACGCTGGGAATAGAACTGGGGCCTCTATAATCGTCAGTTAGCGCTCTAACATGAGGCCACGAGCGTCACCACTACGCCACTCGCGCCGGCGTCTTGATAGTTAAAATTTTAGCTATCATATTCATATTTTTTATATATTCTTTCTATCTATTATATATTTATATATGTTTAATTTCAAGTTGTAGTTGGAAGAAATTTTCTACAGAAATTAAAAATAATGTAATTTATAAAATTTAGGCAATGTCGTTATAAATTTTTACGTCTCAAAGATTGGAAAATAATATTCACACCTTTTGATCCACATTTAATCTAACAAAATGTTGATACAATTACATTATAGCCTTTTTCCTTTGCTTTTCTCTTATTTGTCAATTGTTTTTTTGTTATACAACTCTACAAAAAAAATGTTTTTCTTTGTGCTTGGATATTATTTTTTGGATATTTGTTTATTCATCATACACCATAATGATGGAAAGATATCCATATTCCCATATTCATCTTAAAGTTTGTTTTTGTAGTGTTGGGTGTATAAAACTAGTGACATTTTGAAAAAAGGTTCGAATAAAACTTATAACAAAAGAAAAGGGAATTGGAAGAGCGAATAAAGAGAGTTAAATTTGTTAAAGAAAACCATGTTATTCATTGATCTTTTTGTGTCAGGTATCTAGTAATAATCAACTTTGAAATATTATTTTTAGTTCTAATGTGAATTTATATTAATCCCTTGACATACATATAAAACGGTATTTTAGGCTTTGAAAAATACTATTTAATTTGGCTCAACTGAATAGTTTATCTGCAAGCATAGAAACAGAACATTGTATTTTGAAAATAGCATTACTATAACACAATTACATAGGTTGTTATAAAATGTTAATTAACAATAATTAAGAGACATAAAGAAATAAATTAGTAGTTCTGTAAAGTATGAAACAGTTCAAAACATTTTGGAATATTTAGAGGAACTAGACATTTTATACACTGCCAAGTGGTTTTGCTTTTAAATTATTTTTTACGTATACGCATCTCTTTGCAGGATATTTCTTTTTATTAGTCGGTGGTATATGTCAAGGAACATGTGCCCAATATTTTGTCTGTGATCGCACTCATTTGCGACGGTCTGCCACGTGTAGGATAATTAGGAAGGTATAAATTACATAGCATCTTCTGCAATATCCAATCGAGAATTTATAACCAATTTCTTCAGTCTTGATGAATTAGGTATCTCAGAATAGAGAACATAAGCATTACAAATAGCAGATAATGTATAAGACATATAAAAGAACTTTTTTATATCGTTTGACAAACCATCGCATAAGTGGGAAACATCCAAGAAATTGCTCTTGCCTGCCGACACTTCCTATTCCACGATTGTACTTCAATACACAGCGGGAAGTTAAAATGTTCTTCCTCTTTTTAATTATTTTTCCGCGACAACCATTTCTGCTCTTGAGTGTTTAGTGCTTATTGTATATACATACTCTCTTATCAATCTAGGGTAAGACAAGAATAACTACAAGATAATGTTCCTAATGTCCCTTTTTCAGTCCGTATGGCGTCAACTTCTTTGACATATTTTTTGGATTTTTTCTGTTGATTCTAACAACAATTGTATTATTTCCCTACAAAATTTGGAATAATTTTGGTGATAATAATGATAATAATAATTGGACTTTATTTAAATCATACAGGTTAAGGCGAAGTCTACTAATTCTATTCTACTTAACCTAAAAAATGGTAGGGTAAACAGAGCAGCCTGAACAACTAAATTCAAAATATACATAATTATATAGAACATGGACAGTGATGGATAAGTGAATAATAATAATTAGTAATTAATAATAATAACTAGATAATAACTACATAATAATTCTATCTAAATAATAATTAAATTAACTTAATAATAATAGTTTAGTAATAATAATAAAGATATTTTCAAATCATAGGATAAATGTGGAGGGGAAATGAGGATAGGAGGATCATCTTGCTTGTTTTGTCTATTCAATAGAAATTTTTTCAGTGTTCGGAAAGTGTTTATGCATAAATCAATCAAATCAAATAATTTATTTCATTATACCTACTAAGGTTACTGGAATATTCAATACATGTTAGTACATGTTCTTATATACAGTATAAACTAAATGAAATAAATCAAAATATAGATGCCAATAATGTGAAATTGACAGTAAAAAAAATAAGTCAGATCTATGCTGATGAATGCAATTTTATCTGTTCATAGTGATCTTCTAATTTGTATGGTTCCATTTCGATAAGGATATTTCGTATTTCATTTGTAAATTTTTGTAGATTTGTCATCATTTGTCTTATGTAGTGTGGCAGCGTATTGAATAGCTTCAAGTTAATATACGGTGGAGCTTTCTCAGACATTGTTAATTTGTGCCTTGGTAAGATATACATTATATTTTGGTTTCTAGTTTCTCTCTCATTATAGTTGACATGCATTGCGAATAATTTCTTATTTTTAAATGTAAACATCGGTGTTTCGTATATAAAGGTTCCGGTGACTGTTAATATTTTCGCTGTCTTAAAGATGCCTCGACACGACTGTCTGTAATTCATACTATACATTATTCTAAGTACTCTTTTTTGTATCCTGAATATGTTGCTGATTACCTTTCCGCAGCCCCAGAATAGAATACCGAATCGAAGATGGGAATAGAAATTTGCATAGTATACTATTTTCATGATTTCTATACTGAAGCGTCTCTTTAGAATCCTGATGGCAAACGCGGTTTTATTTAGTTTTGATTCTAGTTGGTTTATGTGAGTTTTCCAGCTTAAACAGCAGTCAATGTGCATTCCAAGCAATCTGACACTGCTATCGATTGAAAAACGTTCTTCTCCTATGGTTATTTCTTGTGGATAGTTTAGCAGTGATCTATTGGTTTTGAAAATTATGATTTTAGTTTTAAGAGTGTTCATTGTTAGTTTACTGATTTGGAACCAGTTCTTGATGTTTGACATAACCGAATTTACCGATTTTACTTGTCCATGTATGGTATTTACTTCCGTCTGTTGTCTTATGTTAGCTAAATAGGAGCGGAACCACTTTAGGGCGTTACCTCTTATCCCAAATTTGTACATTTTTTCAAGCGGAATATTATGGTCGGCAGTTTCATATGCCTTTGATAGGTCTAATAAGATACCACATGGTAGCACATGTCTTTCCAGTCCATCGTGTATATTCTTTATGTAATTTAAATAGGCGGTTTCTATGCTCCTTCCTTTTCTGTATCCAGGTTGTTCATAACTTATGAGATTGTACTTGACAAGAAAGTTTATGGTTTTCCTGGCTATCACTTTTTCGAATATCTTCGAGAAAACAGATAGTTTACTGATAGGTCTAAAGTTTTTAACCTTTTTCTTATCACCTGTTTTGTGCAGTTGTAAAATGATCGAATGTTTAAGGGTCTCTTGAAATAATGCATGTACATTATAAATTTGCACAACATTGAACGTAAAGGACCTTTGGAAGAGGGCTGCGCGGAATCGAGGCATTCATAATTTTTGTACTTGTCGTAAGTTAACTTGATTCATACTTTTTCGCGAGTTAATTATTTTTTCACCATGACACGGTGGCAGAGATGTTGCGATAATATTAAAGGTAAAATACACCTATGTAATATTGAAAGATATCTTCTACTCTTAACCAATTCAACTATCGAATCTTTTCTGATACGTGATTTTTTTCCTAAGATTTTGTGCTTGTATAGCTGATCTAAGCATGGACAAAATACAATCAAGCCATAAGAGACAGGACGACAGGACGAGACAGGACAAACGATTCACATACTTCTTTCCATAATTTAATGTTCTGAATGTGGTTGTTTGAGTTTAGGCAATTTTAAAGCAATATAACATTTTTTTAATATGAGATAAACATGACTCTTAACTCTCAAGTCACCATCAATTAGTAGACCAATATTCCTCGCTATATTTGTTAATGGCAGGACTTCTTTGTTGATCTTAATTTATACTTAATTTTTTAAGTTTTTGCTGGATTTAGAATCTGGATTTAGTAGAACAGTACTAATACTAATAGAACATTGCACTTACTACTATTCAATTTTAAGTTGTGATCTTCCGAGTATTTTACATTTGTTGCAAGGTCATAGCTACTGGCATTACAAGCTTCCTTTACATTTGAAGTGTCAAAATGTTGAAATATTTGCGTATTATCGGTAGAACTACCGCTCTTTGTGTTATTAATGTTTTTAAACATATCAGTCATTTGTATATGAAGAATAGCATCGGTCCCAGTACTAATCCTTGTGGTACACCTGATGTTATGAATCCATACTGGAACAGAGGGTCACCCAGCACATCTTGACCGCGATATAATAAGTAACGCTGGAAGAGCTGGGAAGGGAAGTGATCGAAGCTATAGTATCTTAATTTCGCTTTCAGGAGAGAGTGATCCAGCGTATGAGTGTTGAAAACATATAGTATAGAAACAGAACATTTTATTTTGAAAATATCATTGCTATAACATGATTAATTAGCTTCTACTTCTTGTTTCGAATAGGCCTACTTTGGACCAAGCTTGTTTAACTGTTGGGTTTTGAACTTTGTCGCATCTTCTGCCGATGTAACTCCTTTCTCTCTTCTGTACAGGGGGTACCTTTCCTTCGGTTTTTTTCTTGAAATCCACGGACTTCCTTCAGGGTGCATCTCACAGACTGTCTGTTTTGGAGATCTGTTATTCCCAGTTCTTTAATATCCTTCTCGGTTTCAGTCAACTAATTGGTACGTACCCTCTGTTTTGTCAGAAGGTGAACAGATGACTGGTTAGTCGGTAATATTGTAACGTGGCCCTACAAAGCTACCCTTATTTTCCTTGCACAGTCAGAGAGCCTCTCAATATGTTCGTAGAGCTCAGAGTTATGTCGTCTTTGGAATTGCCCATTTTCCTTTACCGGGCCTAGGATCTACCTGAGGATTCTCTTCTCTCTGAATTCTATTTTCTCTACCAGACCTCTTCGGTTCAAGGAAAGACACTCCATGGCATACAGCGCTTCTGCTCGTAAGACTGATGTCTAGTGCCTAAGTTTCAAGTTGCGTGACAGGCATTTCTTGTTGTAGGTGTTCTTAGTCAGTCGATAGGCTAGTTCTAACTTCTTGACTCTCATGGACAAAGATGCTCTTTCTGATAAGTTGGGTTCAATCTAATTGCCGAGATACTTAAATTTCTCAGTCCTCTTGATATTTCCCTGCTCTAGTAACATCTAACTCTTTGCTTCTTTGATGTTAGTGAAAAATTCTGTTTTCTCCAGCGACACTTGAAGACCCACTTTGGCAGCCTGTTTTCTGAGACAATTTACCTGCATTGTTGCCATCTCAAGAGATTCAGCAAACAGTGTCATGTCATCTGCAAGGGCCAGGCAGTCTACAACCAGTCCATCGTTCTTACGTCCCAGGTAGATACCACTCTGAACACCCAAATTGATCAGTTCCTTGCGCCATTCTCTCATAACCTTCTCAAGGACACAGTTGAAGAGAAGTGGGGAAAGTCCATCTCCTTGTCTCACTCCAGTTTTTATTTCGAAGCTTTTTGAGATCTCGCCTCTAAATTTAACCTTGGAATGGGTGTTAGTCAAGGTTTCTAGGATGAGTCTGCGGGTTTTGTTGTCTAGCCCTAGTTCCTGTAGTACTTTGTTAGGCGTTTCTCTAAATCGGTGGATTTCTAAATCGTAGGCCCTCCAAATGGAATCGTAGGCCTTCCTAAAATCAATAAAGGTGACGACCTTCCGATTTTTCATTTTGGAGTATGCAAGTACAGTTTTAAAATTGAGGATCTGTTCAACACAGGATCGGGTCTTCCTGAAGCCTCCCTGGTATTCTCCCAGTTGACTATCCAGCTGATTTTCTGCCCTTGTTTGTAACGGCTTGGAGAGAATCTTGTATGCTACCGGGACAAGAGAAATTCCACGGTAGATGTTTAGATCAGTTAAATCTCCCTTTTTGTGAAGCGGATGGATCAGAGCCGATTTCCAATGGGGTGGTAATTTCTCTGTTTCCCATATGTCCTGGATGATCTCGGTTAGCTTGCCCATGGCATTGCTTCCAGCACCTTTCTACAGTTTAGCAACTATATAGTCGTCTCCAGCTGCCTTATTATTCTTAAGAAGTTGAATGATGGGAGTAGCGAGTCCGGGTTCGGTGTAGTTTGTTTAGTGGAAGTCTTCGCTGGGTGGATCACAGTTGAGTAGATTTTGAAGTACTGAGCTAAAAGGTGGCAGTTGTCTTTGTCGTTAAAAGCCAGTTTGCCTTGTGAGTTTCCGAAATTTAGACTTGGCAAGGCGTATTTTCTGAGAGTTTGCTTGAAGGTTCAAAGAAATCTCTGGAATTATTCTATGCAAAGCTTTCCTCGATTTGGGTTAGTTAGTATTGTGTGAAGTTTCGTTTGGTTCCTCGAATTATCTTGGTTGCAACCTTTCTTTGTTCCAAAAATGTGTGTCAATTTTCCTTGGTTTTTTTAGAATTCCACTTTACCCAGGCTGTCAGTCTTTGGTCTATTGCATTGTCACAGTCTTCAGTCCACCGCGGACGCTTTCTTCTTCTAGCGAGAGGGACGAGTTCATTGGCCGCCTTGACAAGAGTCTGCTTCAGTTGGTCCCAGCTGTATAGATCTGTATTGTTTAATCTCTGACTTACTTCTTGACTGTTCTTAAGTCGCTCTACGTCAAATCTTACCATTACAGTTAATTAGCTTGTTATATAATGATCTATACTGATTTATCCTGATGAATACTAATTATCTAAAAACAAAGTATATCTTTCCCTAAAATGGGTTCAGCAAATGGGTTTCATGCGATACAGAAATTTAATAATTTAGTATTCCTCGTTTTTACACGGTTAAAAAGATAAATTATGTACAATTTATTTTAAATGTATTTTTAAACCCTGTAAAACTGTAAAAAAAGAAACGTGGAAAACGAGGGATGGTTGTAATTAAATAATATACTGCACGTGGTCTACGGTGACAGTTTTTTACATTCTCGGACAAGTCAAAGTCTACAGTGGCACATGAAATGAATAACGTCTCCCAAACGTCATTGTGTATCAAGGGGTTAATAAAATATCTTAGTTCTTGATTAATACAACATACATTTTGAAGAATTTGACATATTCTTCTTACTTTGGATCTACAACCCTTTGTGAGTTTTGATCTCTTCTCCAATTTTTACGGGAGCTTCCTATGGACCTACTCGTAATAGGTGTCCATTCTGTGATGATTTTTGTATTATTTTTCTGTTTTTTGATTTAACAAGAAAATTCTGCTACAAGTCGATGAAAAGTTTCTGACCGCTTCCATCCTTTGTATTTGTGGATCTTATATCTTATAAAAATTTTAGTGTCTGTGACTTTATGTGTTTCACTATGTTGTTATTCATTAGAGCCTCAACTTCGAAATTGATTCTTCTTAATCTGTATGTCCCGTCTATTTCTCTTATTGGGTCATAAATATTATTAGGTCATAATATTTCGAAATATTTGTCGCTCAAATCTCTTTAGTTCTCGTTTTCCACGAGTAATATCCACGTCTCATAGCCAAGTAGGTAACTACTTGTTCTATTAGGTTTATGTATAGCTTTAGCATCGACTTGTCCCTCAGTAGTTTAGTGGTTAATAATATCCTGTTTGCATGTAAGCTCTGTTTTCCTTCTTTATCTTTGTTTTTATTTCTTCCTTTTCGTCGGTATTTTTGTTTAGTCAAGATACCAGATACGTGAAGTTTTCTACTTTTTCAAAGTCGTAATCATCTACTATGTTGTTTCTCGTTGCCCTCCGCTATGTCAACATATACATGGTTTTCTCTTGAATTAGGCCGGCCTACCTTCTTTATTTCATGTGAAGGCTTCTGAATGTATCGCTTATTGCGTTTTGATTGCGGCCCGTGAACACAATTTCATCCGCGTAGCCCCCAAATTCCTTCCTTTGTTTGTTATGTTACATGCAGCTTATCCATTGCCGCATGTAAAGTTATGTTGTAAAGCAGCGGTAATAGTGCATATTCTTGTCTCGACTCTCTCGACTTAATGTTGAACGTTTCTATTTTCGAGTTTTGGATCACTTCTGCCGCTTGCACTCTAGTGTTACTTTTATTAATTTGATTATGTTCGTCGGTATCTCCATTTGCATTATATTCTGTTGAAAATTAATTATGTTATTTGAGGCAAAGTCCTGCCGAAAGTCGATAGACAGTCAAGGTGTCTATTGCCCGAAGTCGTATCCGTGTCCTTTTTCCGATAGTTGTCTCATTTGGTGTTTCGATCCTGATAGTTGCCACGCATATCTTCTGCGTAGGCGTTTAACCTTTTAAAGATGAGACAGGAGGGGTTTGTTTATGATTAATTTAGTATTTAGTATTTTAGTATTTGGTAATGTTATTTCACTTTTATGTGATAAATATGTAGTAAAAGTTCTAAAATTATGTTTAATTGACGTGGGAAGACAAATTTGTTTTTTAATTTTCACCAGTGTCGATTTGTTATATTTCTAAGTAACACGATTAATTAATTATTTATATTTGTAATGGAAAATCCAGAAACAAACATTTTCGATTTTTACGTTCGTAAACGTGATCGGATGAAGTCTGTTGGAAAATTGCCGAGTTGTGTCCGGCGCGTCCACCAGATATTAATTAAAAAGTTTAGTGTACAGTTTTAGATCAACATTTGGAATTATTGATGTCGAAGTATTAATTAGCATTAAAATTAATTGGAATAAAACTCGTCCGAAGAGACTTTTCACACGTATCAGCGCAACACAACCCTATATTTTATTCACCTACCTACTTTATTTTAGCTGATTTTAGACAATGTTGAAAACAGTTAATAACACTCGTTCACGATAAAAATCTGTCATCCTCGGTAGTGTATTGGACAACAGACCTGCTTGACAAGCGGAGAACCGGAGTTCGATTTTCCGCCGAGGCAGTGGCACTTTAAACCGTCCGGGCTGCCCACCCTGAAGGATTGCAAAATACGCGATAACGGGATTTCGCTTACTAAAAGCCAAGTAGTAAAGAGGGTTTAGTGGAAGATTTCCCCAAAACCACAATAAAAAAATTATAAAAATCAAAACCTTCACTGCAATAATTGATTTTGTGCAATGGGCTAGTCCTGAATTAACCTAATAATAGATTTTATTTATATATACTATTGGTAAAACCATACTACATTATAGATAATCATATAGACTCAATAAAGTCGAATACTGCCTGCTGGAACACTGCCTGCATATATAAATATATTCAACCTTACCGGAGCTCTATAATATTAATGATTCTTTTTTAGGACTCCTGCTATTCCTTTTTTGGAAATTTGTCAGTTATTTACTTTTCAAGATCATGTCTTTGTATTAATTTAAGTGAACAGCCATCGGCAGACGCGTTTCGAGATTTATCTTTCATTAGTGCAGATTTGCTTTTATGAATAATAATTTGTAAAACGCTACTTTTAGAATCTAAAGAACACTTGCGATTTTGATTATTCTTTCGGTAGGAATAAAACATCAGTTTTTATAAAAATATTTATTTATATGAAAAAAATATAACACTTATTTATTGCGAAAGCTGTAAATACACTTCAGATGCAACAGCAAAACGTGGTATCCATGTATGTTTCGATATCAAGGAGATCGTGAGATTGTCTGGATTAGCTTTTGTCTTAGCTCTTTACGGTTACCCAGGGTGCGCCACGTGGAGGCGAGCTAAGTTTGTATCATGATATAATACAGAACGTTTGGATATTGTAAAGAAATATTCAAGTAAATCCATTATCTGTCGCAAAAATGAATTAAACTGGTGAAAGTTGCTCACAATTCCAAATTCACAATTTCCAAAAACATTTCTAAATATATTTCTTAACTAATTTGTAAAACTCAAAGATTGCAAATTAGAATTTCTGTCTAGTATTAATAGCCAAACTTGTATGGAGTTTGCAACATTTTATAAAATTTTATAATATGACAAAAATCTTTCTAAGAATATTAATATTGAAAACTATTTATACTACAATATTCTTGCTTAAATTTTCTTTAAAGTTTTATTGAAATAGAATTCGAAGGAATTTCAAGAACAACTCAACGCTATTTCGAGACTTCTAAGTAAATCCATTTCTACTCCAGAAACTTCCAGAAACATTCCTAAATCTATCTTTGATTGATTTATAAAGTTTCATGTTTGCAAATTCATAATGCTTTCTATTACACATCTTGAACAAAAAAAAAATCCTTGTGCTTGGGTCTATTTTCATATCTCTATTCATTGTTGTTAGTGTTGTTGTTAGTAATATTACCTATTTTGTTTATTTATTTTTCCTTTCCATATTACATTACTTTTGTCTCAAAAAATGAGGAACAATAACTCTGACAACTAGACGAATTTCCGAAAAAACTTCAAGGAAATAAAATTTTCTATATGAAACCTTGTTGGTTAGTAATTTTTTGTCATGTTTAGAACAAATTCGAATTTTCCTTTACAATTTTCTTGCCTCAAAAAATTGAAAATAACTTTAAAACTGAAAGAAATCTTGTAAAGAAAACTTAAATCTTGTAGTAAAGTCTTGTTAGTCTTTTAAAGTAATTAGTGACTTTTTATCTGCTATGTTGGTAATAATTATTGTTATAAGACGGTTTTTGGTTGGTGTATTTTATCCAAACAATGAATATCCAAACAAATTCTAGCAAAAAATATTGATTAAATACTGAAAATATTACATCAAAAACCTATTTTAAATTCGAAATAACATGATTATATGACAATCTAAAAAAAAAAGATTAACACCACTGAATTCAGGGCACCCGAGTTTACTGATGCGTTTAAATAAAAAAATGATTACCCGTGTAAGACGGAAACCTGTTTAAGACGGAAATATTTCCCAGTCCCTTGAGGTTCCGTCTTAGACAAGTTTCACTGTAAATCTTCAAGTTTTCCTACAATTGAACTTTTGGTAAATTTGAGCAAATGTTTTCTGAAAATATTCAAACTGTAAAGTATTGCTAAATATTCGCGCTTCGTGCATCTTTTAGTTTTGTTTCGATTTTTTTTTAAATGTTGATATTTGACATTCAGCTCAAATTTAAGACATCCACTTGATGATTTAAAATAAAATTTCGAACGTTGCCCTAAGGCTTCCTATATTTGAAAGCCTTTTCTATCTAGCACTCTATCTCCTCTCTATCTATATAATATCTCTATCACATATATTATCTCTATCACTCCTCTAAATTGAATGTTTTTAATGATTTTTAAAAGATAACAATTTTTCATATAAATTTAACAATAAACCAAAATCAAGTATCAAAGTTTGTTTTTAATTTTGTAGTAGTTGTACTTTGACAAAAAATTCGAATATTTTTATTGCTTTACTATAGGTCATAAAAGTATTATAGGCCCTTTACATGTTTTGATTTAATAATAATGTGTTAACGGTAGTGGGTACCTTTAAGAAACAAAAAAATAAAAATAACAAAGACATACTCTTTGTAATATATGTCTCTTTGTAATATATGTCTCTTTGTAATATATGTCAATTTTTTATTCTCTTTGTAATATATGTTAATGATCTACTAAGTGAAATGTCGGATGACTATAATTTCTTACGCAGATGATACAGTGGTACTCTCAGTAGAATATTCGTGGTGCTTCGCACGCGATACTATGAATAATTACCTTAATAGGGTCTCAATATGGGTAGCTTTAAATAGATTGTCACTAAATCTACAATAAACAGTCTTCATGACTTTTGGAAACAAAGAGGACAGTGTTCCTAAACAAATAATTATAAGAATCGGGGGCTATCAGTTAAAAAGAGTTTTAACTTTCAAATACCTTGGTGTTTTATTCGACTACAATATGAAATGAAAAAGCCATGTTGAAAGTATAGAAAAAAAACTAAATATCTAACCTTTGTCTTTGCGAAACTCTCCAGGTTTATGACCAAAAATACCCTCTTGAAAATTTATTATTGTCTTTTTCACAGACAATTTCAATTATGGTATAATTGGCTGGGGCATTGCCTATAAAAGTCATTTAAATATATTACGGAGTCTGCAAAATAAAATAGTAAAAATAATACATATTGGACTCAACTGAATATCATTACAGGCATTTGCTAAATTTACATGTGCAATCACTTAGTAATACGAGGATTAAGAGTATTTTATTACCTAAGGTTAACTTAGAAATTGGTAAGAAGAACAGTTTTTACGCGGCGACAATGACTTACAATTCACTTCCAGTGGAATTGAAAGGTATGCGTGTTAATAGAGTTAGTATAAAGAATAAATTAAAAAAACTGGGCAAGATTAAATATTTAAAATGATCGGTTTAAAATTATGTTTTCAATCTAGAGATATATTTATTATTATTATAATTTTTTTTTTTTGTTAATTTGTGATATAATTTATTACTGTTGATGTTTAAATGTTTTCAAGTTATTTTTTTCTTGTATGTAGCCAGGCCTATGTACAGGTATTTTCAAATACCTCTGTAGGAATTACAAATATTATAAAGGGTTCTAGATCTAAAAGTTGATAACTGCCTGCCACATAAGTGAAAATCACTACAAACACTGTTACAAACTGCCACAGCTAAATTAAATGGCGATAATAAGCATAATTAGAGGTGTTGTGATGGATATAAAATAAGGGAGCATCCCTTGTGCGATAATAAGGCACAAATATTTTTTTATTACTCATGTGGGATAAGTACTATTTTGGCGCACGTTTTTTGGTGCGACAAATAGCTGTTTGTCAATTCAATTATAAATTATGCTTGGCCCACGAAAATTTTCAATAAAAATCGAATAAGTAACTAAACAAAAAACACAAGAAAATCAATATTAAAAATCCAAATCAATATTAAAATCCAAATCAATATTAAAATTCAAATCAATATTAAGAAATTGACTTGCATTTGTTACAACGTGCAAGTCACATAATTTTTTTCATCAAGTAATTAAAATTAAAAAAAAAGTTTTAGAGTAAGGGTACATTATATGATGATACTGGAGACTGATGAGAATTTCTTTCGAATCCATACTACCGGAGATATTTGAAAAAACAAAATTTTCAATTTGGGTTTTTTTATGGCCCCTGGACCCCAAACTTCTAAGATACGTATCCTCGCATGAGTTATAAAAAATATTAGCTGCAACTCGTCCGGTATTGTCAATTGCCCTCGGGCGAATGAGCGCCCAACTTCGCTCTCGTGGGCAATTGACAACCTGCTGCACTAATTGCACAATATACTATTTACTCATTGACAAGGCCGGAAGCATCAATCATATTGTTTAGAAGTTTATAAACGAAGCATACACTTAAATATTTTCTACGAATTTTTAGCTCAGTCAAGCCAAGGTAACTTTTGCATAACCTAATAAAATTTCACACTATTTGATAGCTTATATTTGACCGATCTTGAAAATGTATTTTTAATTGCTTTAATTCTCTCAACATGAGGTGCATAAAAGGGCGTCCAGACCATACAACTATATTCTATAATTGATCTAACAAATGTGACAGATAGGACAGTTAGTGTGCTAACATTATAAAATTCATATCATAAAAGCCATATCTTTTCAATCATCCTAAGACTTTCTTTGCTTTATTGATTATGTATTTCTAGTGACGAGTAAAAGACAAATTGCTGTCAAGAACCATTCCTAGATCCTACTACTAATTAATTCACTTTGAAAGCTACATTATCCACCAGATAATGCGGTACAGAAAGATTTAATTTCCAAATAAAATTGATTAATACCGTTAATACCGTTAGATTTTTACTACACCACTGAACCAGAAAGAGCAAATCAATTTGAAGTAGCCCTTTATCACCAGGATTTGCAAATACTTTGAAAGTTTCTAAGTCATCGGCAAAGTACTCAAAGACATTCACGAAAATAGAAGAAAGTAAGGGGCCCAATATTGAACGTTATAATAATAATAGTAATAATAATAATAATAATATATATATACATACATACACATACAAGACACACACATGCATACACATATACAAACACACGTACATAGATACACCTATATACATACATATACACATATAAATACATAAACAAATGGTGTAAACCCATACAAGTAATACAAGTAATAAATATCAATATACAAAACAGTAAAAATGATTACATAGAACAAGTAAATAAGTATATAAATATTAGTCTTAAAATATATCCTGAGATGCTTCGTTAGCAGCTTTACACATTACGAAGATAGGTGCTCTACGTAGTACGTTAGTCCTTGGAATCGGCAGACGAAAACTGGCGGTAGATCTAGACGATGATCTGGGAATATTGATTGGAATTTTGCCCAAGAGAAATGAACAGTCTATCTGACTATGCAAGAGCTTAGAGGTATACTGTGCACAGCAATGACTCCTTCTGTCTTCTAGAGAAACCATGTTATGTCTAATTAACAATTGTTCGAGACTAGTTCCTATCTCAGGATAAACTCCATCAAGTCTGTAGGACAGGTATTTCAAAAAACGTCTATGAATTCTGTCAAGTTTGAACGCGTGTGATGTATATAAAGGATACCACACGAGAATAGCGTACTCCAGTTTGCAGAGGACGTATGTACAAAAAAGTTGCTGCATTAGGTTAGTATCGGTGAAGTTGCGACTAACGCGCATTACAAATCCTAAGGACTTCGATGCAGAGGAGCACACGCTATCGAGGTGGTCGAGAAATGTTAGGCGAGAATCAAATATGACACCGAGATCTTTCATTATTTCCTTCTTGGCAATAGGGCTACCATCAATTGTATAGGTAGTTTGTATTGGAGAAAGAGTTTTTGAGTACGAAACATAACAACACTTGGTGGTATTAAGTAATAATTTGTGTTTAACACACCATCTCACAAATGAGTCCATGTTATTTTGTAAGTGTAACATATCCCCATGGCACTTAATCGATTTATATAATTTTATGTCATCAGCAAATGCTAATACGGGACACGATATCGTGGACAGTAGGTCATTAATGAAGATAATGAATAATAAGGGACCCAAGTTAGAGCCTTGGGGGACACCCGATGTTGCTAGAAATTCAGTTGATACGAACCCATTATAGTATACGTAACAAACTCTATTTTCTAAATAGGACTTAAGTAGTGCTAAAGCTTCACGGTTTAAGCCTAGGTTGTAAAGTTTTTGTAAAATTAGGTTGTGTTGAATCTTGTCGAAAGCTTTAGATAAATCAGTATATTACACATCAACATGTCCGCGGTTATCAATTTCTTCCGATACGTATTGTGCAAATGTTGCTAAATTAGTACATGTGGAACGACCATTCACAAATCCATGTTGTTTAGGAGAAATAAAACTTTTTACTTTATTATAAATAACACGGTAGAGGAAAATTTCAAAAACTTTGGAAAAGTTGGATAAAATGGATATCGGCCTATAGTTGGAGATACAAGACTTGTCGCCATTCTTGAAGATTGGTGAGATGCGAGCGCGTTTCCACCTATTCGGGAATGTGCAAGTTTTAATGGATAGATTAAAAAGAATCATTAAGGGTTGAGCGAAAACAAACCTACAATCACGTACTAAAAATGAAGGTATAGAATCATCACCAGCTGTAAATTTATTAGGTCCTTTTCATTAACTTCAGGAAAGTTAAAAGGAACAATGTTATTTAAATATTCAGTAGGAGCAGTAGCATCAATTGAAGAGAACGAACTTGAGAAAAAGTCAGCAAAAGCGTTAACTATGGTGTTAGGCTCAGAAAACTCGGAATCTTCATTATGAAGCGTACCAGGAATTCTTGAGTGACCACGCTTGTTATTTAAATATTTCCACACGTCAGTTGGATTTTTCTTAATATTGCTTTCCATCCTAAGGATATAAGTTTTATAGTCTTCGTAGTTGACTGTATTTGTCATAAAATAGGCGATCACCAGTTCTTGACCATTGCTTCCTATATTTTTCTTTCAATCGTAAGAGAGACCTAATTTCGGGGGAATACCATATAGGATACTTTGCAACAGAGTAAGATTTCTTAGGCACAAACTCATCCAAGCATTGATATAATGTGGTATAAAAGGAATCAACAGCATCATTGATGTTATTATACTGTTCCAATGAAGATGACCAATCAATATCGCAAAGGGATTGATACAATAACATTAAATTAGATTTACGAAAATTATACGCCATTTGGCTATTAGACGGAAACGAACGAAAATGATGTGATTCGAGAATACATATATTAATGTCTAGTGCAGGATGATAATTATCTTCCTTAACTAGGGGAGATATGGAGTGTAAAACAGACAAATTGTGATTTATATTGGCTAGCACTAAATCTAACAAATTATTGCTTAAGTTACTGACGTTATTATATTGGGTAATGTCGAGAGCATTGTTAAATTGTTGCAAACAGTGAGCTTTATTCGAAGCTGGAGTACCAGCTCTTGAAACATCAGGAATGTTAAAATCGCCAACAATAATTAACTGATGATCAACAAGGAGTGTTTCCAAGGCGGACATGAAGGTTTCGAAGTCTTCATTTGGAATATCAGGGGGTATGTAAACTACACCAATAATAATGGAACACCATGAGGTAAAAGCTGTTTATATGATAAGCAATTATGTAATCTGACAACTTAGGTTCGACCCGAACGAAAAGAAGAGAACCACTTTAGCAGGCAACCTAATATTCCGTAAGCTGATAATTTGCTTAATAAGATTTGGTGACTAATTTTGTAAAAGGCTTTGCCGAAATCAGTACAAACAGCATGTACCTCCAGAGCCGCAATCATTGCTCTGATGATGTTATTGGTATATGATAGTAAGTTCGTCACTGTGGAACGTTTTCGAAAAAGCTATGCTGCTTAGGTGAGATTATGTTTTTGAAATGTGAGAGGATATGACTAGATATTATGGATTTGATAAACTAGGACGGACTTGATAATATGGTGATCGGACGATAGTTATCGACCAGAAATTTACTACCAGAGATTTACTACCAGATTTATAGACAGGGACAATGTACGCCTGCTTCCAATGTTGGGTTTACACCATATTTTATGGACAAATTAATTAGAAGTTGTAGAAGGAGAGCCAAGACCTGCTGAAATTGCTTGTAGAATTGGGGTGGTATTTGATCAGGACTAAGGCATCCAAAAAACCGATGAAATTTCAAAAACCGGTTTTCGGTTTTTTGTAAAATAAAAAACCGGTTAACCGGTTAAAACCCGGTTTTAAGTATAAACATAAATAAATTGCGGGTGTAAACCAAATAAAATAGATATTTATTCACCATTTATAATCATTTAATATATAAAAAAATATTTGTGTATTATTTCATTATATTTACGTAAAGAATAAAAAAGTGGCACAATTTATATTAATATTCAAAAAGGATTTAAAATAATTTTTATTAGTGTATAAAAAAATACATAATTTTTGTTACTTCTTGGAATATTTTCCATACTCCTAACTTTTTGTTGTTCATATTTGGGCTAAAATTAAATTTTATAGGAATTTAGTATATGTAGGACGACCAATTCAATCAATTTCTAAAATGATATATATATATATATATATATATATATATATATATATATATATTTGTCAAAGTACGAAACTAGACTAAAATGTAAGAATGGAGTACAAGTATTTATATTTTTTTAGGATCAGACTCTAAATCTGTGAACCTTTATTTCACTACATATTTACTGCTCTTACATTTTTTTACCCAAATCTTTTACCGAATACATGCGTAAATCGTTGCCGCGTATGTTTTGTCTCAAAACAATGTCTAAGGAGACAGTTCTGGATTTACCAGCAGACTGAGTAGGCTGGTGCCTAGGGCGGCAAATTTGGTGCCAACATTTTTTTGTCGTATTAAAACGACTCATTTTTATATACCTTAATGTAAATGTTATTAGGTCCATACAAACAATTCAACATGTAATATGTTTCACCTCGTATTGTTAAATTATTTTTTTTCGACAAGTTGCCTAGTTGTGGTGGGCAGGTGGTTGGTCCGAAGCAGGATCGACAGGACCGAGCTGTTAGGGGCATACGCCGCGTGGTGGCATTGAGACTGAGAGAGACAGATATAGAGCGGCGCGGCGATACAAACGAAAAAGCCGCCGAAAAGAAAAGCCGCCTCTGTTGATTGAGTCATGCAATTTCTTATATGTATTAATTTTTCTTCCGTTGTGTGCTATAGAGGGAAAAATAAAAAGTTCAGTGATCCGAATAACGGAAATTATTGTATGATTTTGGAACTGTTAGCTGAATTCGCTCCTTTTTTAGCGAGTCATGTTAAATATCTAAGACTAAGATTTTTATAAATTCGACACAACGTTGACAAAAGTTAATGACTGAAATTGGCAAAAAAAAAAACGCTAAAGAGAGTAAATTTGACACGTTGGTCGGCTAGACGCATGTAGAAGTTGGAGAATTTCTTGGCACGAAGTTCTTAAAACTTTGGAATCAAAAGTTGCTAAAAAACATCACGTGATTAATGGACGACCCTTTAAGTTTTATTTAAGTACAAATAAATCTACAATATAATTCTTCATCAATAACAATAGAAAAATAAAATTATGAATTTTCCACTTGAAGAAAAAATAAAATAAATAAAAACCGACTTTCGGTTTTTCGAAAAAAACCGGTTTTTCGGTTTCGTAAATTTTAACCGAAAACCCGGTTAACCGGGTTCGGTTTTAACCGGTTTGGATGCCCTAATCAGGACCAGCTCCCTTGTTGGCATTAAGTTTATCGAGAGAAGGAACTACTTCAGATAACTCAACACATATGTTACTAACATTTACACATTTATCGCATATAAAACTAAAGCTAGAACAATAAGTCATAGAGTACATATAAGCGAAATAATCGTTAAAAGCAGTACACGCTTCAGAATAAGTTGGGAATGATTGAATACTGTACTTATTAGAAAGGAGAACAGTAGCAGAATCAGATTTGTTGCGGATTAATTTCCAAAAGTTTTGGAATTTTCGGGTTGGACATTAGATCATTTTTAACTTTTTCTAAGTAGTTGTTGTAAGCAATCTTAATGGAGAATTAACACACTTTGCGCAAATTAGTAGATTCAGTGTAATCAGTAAAGCTTTTAGTACGTTTATAATTTTTGTGGGCAATTTTCTTGTTATTAATAAGTTCTATGGTATTCAAGTCAAACCAAATGGGATATGTGAATAGAAATTTACAGTTAAGTGGAACGAATAACTGACAGGCAGTATACAAATAGTCATAGAAAATATTAGTTTTAAATATCTATTTACATATCGTATTTTTTAGGTTAAAAACAGAAAAATTCTTCCATTTTTCTTTTTTTAATTTAAGAATTTATTACATGGAACCTTATAATATTGAGCCAACAATTTTAGAGATTGGAGGTTCATTGGACGCATTTTGTTTAAATATTAACCATTTAGATTGTTGTACAGTTTTGAGGTTTAGCGATGGAAATATTTTATTCAAAAAGCGAGTACAAAAAGTATAAAAAGAGAATTTTGTTGACGCAAATGCATTTGTACATAAATGTATATGTATTTTGTATATGTGTGTGAGATACGAGTGGCTGGTAATTAGGGATACATATAGCTGACCCACGGGGGTTACGTGGGGGTGTAAAAAGGCCAACCGGGGGTGAGTTCACGCGCACTTTTCCATGTGTGGTCTGCCACCACCACATTACCCGGTAAAATCACAGCCGCTCTGATTTTTCATCATATCTGCGCCTGTGTCTACAATATACATGTGCGAATTAAAAAAATATATAGCGCGCACACTTTTTCCGACCCTTTTAGTTAATAGCCAGTTAGTACATAGTGCACATCACGATATAAGCACCTTAACACACAAAAATACTATTTTGCTTTGTGACTTGAACTAGTTTTTATTCTTGCTCCTCTTTCTTTTTCAGCTTTTCCCAAAAAACTAACTCAACAAGAAAAAAAAAATAGATTTCCCCAAGAGAAGATCAAAAGAATCTTTGTGGTCCATTGCCTTCCACTTAAAAAAAATGTGTGACAAAGGGGAACGGAAACTAAAGTGACATTCGTTAAAAAAGAACTTCCTAGTGCGTGTCTAAACCCCAATTTATTTTAAATAAAAAAAAAAAACGGTTTCAAAATTTCATTTTGGTTTAATCAAATATTCTAAAATAGCATGCATCTAGCTAGTGAAGTTAGTTCGACCACTGGTCATTACGATCGCAGCTATGGAAACTTGACAGCGGAGATGTTGGCCGAACGGACACTGGATGGGCTGCTGGCTGAACATCCTGGGGAATTAGTACGCACTGGAAGCCCGCACGTCGTGTGCACAGTTTTGCCGCCCCACTGGCGCTCGAATAAAACGTTACCGGTCGCGTTTAAAGTCGTCGCGTTGGGGGACGTCGGGGACGGCACGGTCGTCACAGTCAAAGCTGGAAACGACGAGAATTATTGCGCCGAGCTGCGGAATTGCACCGCCGTCATGAAGAATCAGGTGGCAAAATTTAATGATTTGAGATTCGTTGGACGTAGTGGAAGAGGTAAGTGTTTAATCAATTTAGAACATTTAGAAGACCACATGGAGAAGACAAGTAACTCTGGAAAGACAAAACTCAATACATAAGACTAGACAGATGAGATTAAACAGAGAAGACTAGACAGTTAAGATTAAACAAACAAGACTAGACAAACAGGACTAGAAAACAGGACTAGACAAATAAGAATAGACAGACAAGACTAGACAGAAAAGGCTAGACAGGAATGAGTAGACATACAAGACTAGACACACAAGCCTAGGCAGACAGACAAACAAGACTAGACACACAAAAATAGGCAGACAGACAGACAAGACTAGGCAGAGAAGACTACACTAGACATACAAGACTAGACATACATGACTAGACCGACAAGACTAGAAGACAAGACTAGACAGAAAAGGTTATACAGACAAGACTAGACAGACAAGACTAGACAGACAAAAATAGACAGACAAGACTAGACAGACAAGACAGACAAGACTAGGCACACACGACCAGACAGACAAAACTAGCTGGACAAAACCAGACAAACAAACAGACAGGCTAGGCGAGACAGACAAGATCAGACAGAGAAGACCAGACAGACAAAACCAGGCCCGACAAGACCAGACAGACAAGACCAGATATACAAGACCAGATATACAAGACCATACGGACAACACCATGCAGACAAGACCATACAGACAAGACCATACATATGAGACCAATCAGAGAAAAGCACACAAACAAGACCAAACAAACTAAAACAGATAAATAGGATAAAATCGACATGACATGTCCAGACAGGCAAGGCCTGACCTCAAATCTAGACTGACAAGACCAGACAGACAACTCTAGGCATACAAGACCAGACAGTCAAGACCTGGCAGAGAAGATCGGCAGGTAAGACTAGACAGACTAAACTAGACAGACGAGACTAATCATACAAAACCAGACAGACCAGACCACACAGACAAGACCAAACAGATAAGATAAGACAGACAAGGCCAGACAGAATAGACCAGATATATAAGACCAGACTTAGAACACCAGACAGACATGATCAGACAGACCTGACCAGACAGACAAGACTAGACAGACAAGACCAGGCAGCCAAGAGCAAACAGACAAGACCAGATAGACATGATCAGGCAGACGTGGCCAGGCAGGCAAGACCAGACAGACAAGACCAAACGAACAAGACCAGCAGACAATACCAAACAGACAAGACCAGACAGTCAGTACCAGGCAGACAAGACCAGACCGACAAGATCAGACAGGACCATACAGATGAGACTAGACATAGAAGAGTACACAAACAAGACCATATACACAAGACTAGACAGCTAAGTCAAAATCGACATGACAAGACCGAACGGGCAAGGCCAGTCAGACAAGACAGATAAGATCAGAAAGACAAGAAAAGATAGGCAGACGAGACCAAACAAGCAAGACTAGACAGACAAAATACTAGATAGTCAAGGCTAGACATACAAGACTAGATAGACAAGACTTGACAGACAAGGGTAGACTAGGCAGACAAGTCTAGATAGATACGTGTAGTCAGACAAGGCTTGACTGACAAGACTAAACAGTCATGTCTGGACACCTATGACTAAACAGGAAAACAAAACTAGATGGACAAGTCTGGACAGACAAGACCGGAAAGTTAAGACAAGCCTATACAGACATGTTTAGACAGACTGTGCTAGATCCACAGAACAGGGATCTTATTGTCTAAGTCCTATCTACAGTCTAATCTGTCTATCGGATTACAAAAACACGTGTCAAGGCTCGACAGACAAGGCTATACAGACAAGACAGACATTGCTAAATCAACAGAACTAAACAGATAAGACTAAACTGTTTAAAAGGATTACAAAAACACGCAATTCTGGTATTTATAATCAAGTATTCTAAAAAGGGACGAGGTGCAGAAAAAAAATGTGTAATGACAAAGTGAAACTTCCTGCGTTTTTCTTCTGCGACCCTCGTTGGCACAAGGGCGTCACGACGGCGGCAATCTATCATTATTTTTTCCCTGGCGCGGCGGCTCCCTCTTGCTCCCCCAACAAACTGTTCATTATGAATATGATTTAACCATTTAACACTTAATAATAAGACAAGAAAAAAATGAACAAAGGAAAAGTCTAATTTGGTAGCAATGTACCACTATGTAGTTTACCTTGACTATTTACATTTGAACTTACTTTGACTTACCTTTACTACCTTGTTTCAGTAGTTTGCTGTATTATAATATATTGTACCATATATATAGTATTTTAGTTTTATTTAGTTTTGTTTATTTTAGTTATTGTTTATATTGTGGTCTAGTCGTAGATGTTATTTAGTCTTGTATGGAATTGTATAGTCATGTTTGGTCTTTTGCGGTTTTGTTTGGTCTTGTCTGATTTTGCTTTATCTCTTCTGTTTTTGCTATTTTTTTTTTGTTATTTTTGATTTAGTTGTCCGTTCTATTTCTACATCCAAGTCATAGCTTGGAAGATATTTGTGAATTGTCTGCAATTTAATTTTCAAAAGTTATTGATTGTGGACTTGTTGAAACATCATTTCAATATTAAAGATAAAAACATATACTGTACTGTTTGTTGGTACTGTTTTCAAGTTTCAAATTTATTGTACAAATTTGTATATCATTACCTGAAGAATTGTTGGTGAAATATATGTTGTATTTAAGCAATAAATTTTAAACTTAAATATAGTCTTGCTTGATCATGTGCGGTTTTGTCTTTTCCTGTCTGATGTTGCCTTGTCTTATCTGTTTTTTTCTGTGCATTTTCTGTTATTTTAGTTGTCCAGTCTATTTCTACATCCAAATCATAGCGTGGAAGTCGTATGTGAAATGTCTACAATTTTATTTTCAAAATTGATTGACAAATGTGTATTCAGATTTAATAAACTAGTTGTTTTCTCAAAAAAAAAATTCTAGTAGAAAAAAGTCGGAATGAAATGTTCTCTTTTTTGGCGATTAGTTCCGAAAGCTAGTCCAGTTGTTGGCGTTTGTCTGTATAAATCCGCGCTAAGCCTTCAAATAAATAATTTGAAATATCTCAAAACAAACGCAATAAATAACGGGCGCCCCCTACAACGGCAACGCTAAAAAAATATTTATTGCGTATGAAATGTAGAAAATCGGGGCGCACACACACATTCGCTTATTAATCCCCCGTGAAATAATAACAATACTGATGGAAAAAATATAAAATATAAAAAAATAAACAGGAAAAATCGTTCCGCGCGCACATAAATTCTACAAATACTTTCGAAAATAGTAAACGTCAATAAATCATAATAAAATCAATCACGTGTACATATAAGCCATAATATGGAATAAATAGGCGTCAGTGTGTGATTGGCAATATGGCGCGTACGGTTCGTATATAGTTTTATCCCATCAGGTAATTGTAATGCTTCAAAATATGAGAGCATTCTCGATAAATCAAGGATTATCGTATTTCCAGGCATAATTCATAGATTACAGGCACTCCGAGCTCCACGGCAAATAACTTAAATAGTACTGTTTACTTTTCGACGAACCTCCCTTCTGCATATATTTTTCACATATTGCGCCCGTTTTTCTCATATTTCATCTCAAACCTCACTTTTTGATTTAACAAAATTGGAACAACTAGGTGGATTTTAATATAATGTACATAAATAATTACTAGGAAATTGCTGCTAATCTGTAATTTTAAATTTTATATTATAAATATACACAAAGGGATCATGTAATACCAAACTTACTTTATTACGCTACTAACAAGAGATTTTATTTTAGGCGTCGGAATATAATTTATTCATATTAAATACGTAAATGGCGTTCTGGACACCTCGCAAAGTAAAGTCGCATATCTCAACACTCCGCTATCAGAGAAAAAAGAAACTGTTTTTTGTAATAACGTACTTTAATCTATTCGCTCCGTGCATTACCGCGCTTAGCGCCACCAGTGGCCAAAAAGACAACTTCGTCTCCTATTCAATAATTTTTTCTGCCGTTTAACTGAAGATTCTGATCTCTGCAATTTCTTTGCTGAATCGTTAAATAAAGTCGGATTACAACTTGGGCTTTCTGGTTTTTCGAATTTTATTGCCAGCAAAATGAAAAACACAAATTTTACTTCGCTTATTCGGAATCCAGAAGCAGCTAGCAAGATGATATTTGTATATTTACAACCAGCAAGGAAGACACTTTCAGACAAACTTTGAAATTTTCCATTCACTTGATAAATAATCGTATTCAGCATATACATTTTCTCGTATTGTCTGCGGATTTTGCAATGTCATAACTTTTGAATGGCTTGTCACTTAGACTACTCTCTTACTACTTCTTCTACTACTCCGCCGGCGCGAGTGGTGTAGTGGTGACGCTCGTGACCTCATGTTAGAGCGCTAACTGACAGGTATAGAGGTCCGAGTTCTATCCCCAGCGCCGGCCGCATTTGTTCCAGAAGACAAATGTGTAAAATGGCTATTAGCGCAATTTACAATAACAACAGGTTTCTGGGCCTAAGTGTGAATGTGATAGAATACAATAGGCTACCAATAGGCCGACGTGTTCGAAGGGTCGGCAAACCCGGTATTCACATCGAACCAAACTTTAAAAAAAAAAAAAAAAATAGACTACTCTAGTTGACACTCTAGTTGGTTTGATTCAGCATCTCAAAATTAGTCGGAAAACGTATATCATATTCCTAAGAGGCTTTTAATTAAAAAAATACCATCGAACCGGGATGCCAAGATTGCGGAAATGATAAAATGCAAGAAAATCAATTTTGCTAAAATCGTTATTTTTTTGTTATAGCAAAATGTAAAAACGTTTCTGCAAGCATTTTTGCTGCAGATTACAAATATGTAAATCATATTTCGCTAGCTCTCTCCGTTCACGATTTCTTCTTCTAGTGTCTATTCGTTTCGAATATTGGCGACCATCGTGGCTATTGTTGACTGCTGATTTAAACAGTACTGTGGTTGTTTTTGAATACCATGTCCTTAGGTTCTTGAGCCATGATATCCTTCTTCTTCCGGGCCTTCTCTTTCTAAACACTTTTCCTTGGAGGGTGGATTTCAAGAGTTTATATTTGGTGCCTTTTCTCATTATATGCCGAAGATATTCCAGTTTCCTTCTCTTAATCGTGCTCATAACCTCTTTTTCCTTCCCCATTCTTTCCATTATTGTTTCATTTGTCACTCTATCTCCCCATGATATTCTAAGGACCCTTCTGTATAGCCACATCTTGAAGGCTTCTAGTTTCTTTTGTATTGCTTCGGTCAATGTCATAAGAGGAAAATGGATGAAACCTGGAAAGAACTTCCAGGGCTAAGGCAGTCCAAAGTGATGCTGGGATCTTTTAACCAGAAGAGAACAAAAGCTTGCCTGAAACTAAGCAGGAACAAGCTTAGAATTCTGACAGGAGTCCTGACGGGACACTGCAAACTTAGGAAACATCTCAAGGCCCTAGGCCTAGAGGAGGATGACGGATGCAGATTCCGTGGCTCGGCAGAGGAAACCCCCATACATCTGCTCAAAGACTGCGGAGCATAACTCCGCAAGAGATAGACTTTGGGGCTCACTGCTTTAACACAGAGGAGCTGCAGGCCTTGAATCCTACCCAAATCCTGAAATTCCTAGAGGAATCAGGATTAGAGGAGGCGCTCTAAATGGGTAAGTTTACCAACGCTTGGAGGAGGAGGGTCACAATATCACAATAGATCTATAAAGGTCGCAGTACAAGGCGTCACCACCATATCTACAATCTTCGGGCAATGTCTAGGATTCCATGCCATAGTACTATAAGGAGAACACATAGCAGCGCAAGATTTTTACTTTGATATCTAATTTGAGGTTGTGACTTTTGAAGAGCTTAGATATTTTTATGAAGGCACCTCTTGCTTTTTTTATTCTACATCTGATTTCTTGTGAGTGGTCCCACTGTTGGTATATTTTTAATAAATAGTTGGCAGTTTTCTTTCTTCTCTTTACTGATGACCATAAATTTTGTTTTGTTAATGTTCATTTTTAGCCCATATCGTTCACTTACTTCATTCACTTTGTTCATTAGTTCTTGTTAACCTTCTATAAACCTTCTATACTATCTGCAAATATGACGGTATCATATTTGCAGTTATATATCCGTTCACGATGGCCTGCTAAAATTGAGTAAAACTCGAAGACATTTCGGCATTCGAGTAAAGATCTTGGAAACTAATGAATTTCCCGCGGATAATCTAAGTGTGTAAATATGGAAATAACCTTCTGAAAACGATGCCGCAAACCGTTTTTAATTATCTTTCACAGTTTCTGAGATATCGACAATCGTAGAATCGCAGTTTGAAATTTGGCAATGAAAAATTTAATCTTTCCGAACAATTTACACATCGATTTGTTCGTCTTGTCGAGTAGTTTCTGTGTGCTGAAAATGATTCGTTGCTGTTTACCCTTATTTAGAAAATTGAAAACCGAAAAAGCACATTTTTTTCGACCGAAATGATACCGAATATACTGGAAAATCATGTTAAGCAAAAATTTTCTGAAAGCCCTAAAATGTTTTGAAAACAATCGTCAAAAAATCCATCGTTTTGATCAGGAAAAAAGTTGCATTTTCGGTTATCTATGATCCTATCTGAAACAACAAGTCCCAGCGAAATCATTTTCGGCACACTGAGACTGACTAGACGACGAGAATAGAAAATCGATTTGTAAATTGTTTCGAAAGATTCAATTTTTTACTGCAAAATTCTGAATTCAAATTTTCCAGAATTTCGACTTCACAATTCCGTATCTCGAGAACGGTTACAGGTAATTAAAAAACGGATTGCGGCATCGTTTTCAGGATGTTATTTCCCTACTAAAATATTATTTACTTTCTCTCGAGTTCTCTCTTCGGACGACCAAATTTCGCGAAAATTCGCTCGATTTTGCCAATTTTATCAAGTCATGTATCGCGAACGCTAGCTGCTAGCAAAATGCAATTTATATATTTACAACTAGCAGGGAAAACACTTTCAGACACACTTTGAAATTTTCCATTTACTTGATAAATAATGATTTTAAGGAAATATATTTTCTGATATTTCGGTCATGATGTGTCATCTTTGGCGCTAGTGCTATTACGCTCGGAGCGAATATTACAATATTTTTCTTAAATTCATTCAAATACAAAATTTAATCACGTCGACATACGGCATGATTACCGACGAAACAGAGACTTACGACATGTCCAAGGAAGATGATGGTAATTATACCCAAAAAAAAGGAAAACGCGACCGCCCTAAAAATATTGATCCATCTAAAAGAAAAAACTCACTCCCTGAAAATATCCACGCTGCATCTACAACACGCAGGTCGACAACTACCTCTCAAGGTACACCCTCCACAAAACTAATTTCTACGTCTACACCATACTTCAAAAGTTTCAACAGCTACCTACACATCTACTAATTCATCGCCTCCAATACTACCACATCACACATCGAATTCTCCTTACTATGACAGTCACACCGCACAAATAATGGTATCAGAAATCCACTTACAACCCTTGCTACAAAATAAAACCATCTCTTCCTACTCGCTCCAATTGAAACTCTACAAAGCCCAAAACAGAATGCTATTCCGCAGTCATTGAAAGAGTGGAATACGGAATAAAAGACGAAACAATAGCCCTGCACCTAAAATCACTAAATTATAAATTCCGCTATTAGAGAATCACATCATAAGCCATAAACAACCCAACCCACCTCATCAGAATTATAACCCCCGAGATAAGAACATTCGAATCCATGCTCCCGTCTGGTGGCCCATTCTTTATGAGTAGGCACTATCCAATCTCCTCAAGTACGCCACCTCCTCCCATCCCTATCCCCTGCCACAAGTGCAAATTATTTCTCCTCTGAGCATTGCTCCTCCGCAATTAAATGCATGAAATATGCCCAACAAGTCCCCAACTGCTCTACATCGCAAATGCTCTTTATACAACTCTAACGAACATGCCACCTGGACACCTAAATGCCCAAACCACCCGAAAGCTCCCATTGGGGGAGTACCAAATCTAAAAATTGGAAACACCAACAAGAGATCGTCAGAACTGCCATTGCAAACTAATTAAAATTCAAGGATTCATTCACCACTCACAACTCATGACTTCACTATCATCAACACTTACACACAAGAAATTATTCATCCCTCAAATACCAACCGCGACGAATTGGTAAAACGACTGAGTCGACGCCCTGTGGCTGACTTCAAAGTAGACACACATGCCTTTTTCTCTGGCAACAGAATGTATATTGTAATGTTCGAACTGACTGCCCCTGACTCCGACACTCCTACCCAACCAACTGATGAAGCCTCGCAATCCATTTTAAATATTCATGAACAAACTTAATTTCGTTTACGCTAACATTAACAATTACACCAACAAACGGCTACTTACAGACAGCTTTGTAGATATACATCACAAATACGGACAATTATTTGTTGAAACAAAGACAAAACGAGACACCAACACATCCTTTAGAGACTGGACAACATTTGCGAAACACGGAAACCTACTGACCTACAAGACTAGGATTGATGCCTTGGTCCACCTTAACTCTACATTCCAACTCAGGAAACCTAACCCTCCCTCCCTAAATAATCCTCTGAATTGTCTCCATTTCACCATACCTTTCCTTGTAAACAAAATCCGCATGTAACTGGGTCTTTGTGTAGTCCATGTGTAATCCTACTTTTGCAGCCTCATCTTGTAGTTCTTCCAACATAACAATCAATTCCTGTTTATCTCTTGCAAATAGTGCAATATCGTCGGCAAATCTTAGATTGTGCAAGCGTTCACCATGTATGTTCAATCCTTTGTTTTCCCATTGTATCTTTTTAAAAACATCCTCGAGTACTAAGATGAATAGTTTTGGAGATATTACGTCCCCTTGCCGAACTCCTCTTTTGGCATTTATTTTGTTAGATGATTCATGAAGTCTTATCGACATTGTCGAAGTCCTATAGATGTTTTCAAAAAGGTTTATATAACGTTGATCCACTCTAGCATTTCTCAGTGATGTACAAATTAAAGTACATCTTCAACATGAATATCCCAATGACTCTAAAAACAAAAGTCTATAACGAGTGTGTACTGCGTGTTGTCACGTATGGTTGCGAGACCTGGGTAATAGCCAGAAAGATCAAACATAAATTGGAAGTACATCAGAGAGCCATGGAAAGACGAATTCTCGGAATTTCCCTGAGAGACCACAAAACAAATACATGGATAAGGGAAAAAAACAAAGTCTTCGACATACTAAAAAGAATTGGTTCCCTAAAATGGCAATGGGCAGGACACGTGGCCAGACATACAGAAAAGTGGAGCGGATATATCACCAGATGGAGACCTGGCGAAGAAAAGAGGAGTGTTAGAAGACCCCAGCAAAGATGGTACGACGAGATAAAGAAGGTCGCAGGCTTTAATTAGTATCAAGTTGCACAAAATCGAAGCCAATGGTCAAATTTGAAAGAGGCCTATATCCAAGGGATAGAAAACGACTAAAGAATATATATATATATATATATATATATATATATATATATATATATATATATATATATATATATATATATGTATATATATATATACATAGATCGGTTACTTCAATGTTAACAAAAACAAATTCTGTCTCCTAAATCTAGAATCAACTTTCCTAGACAACAGTTACCCCCGTACATATTAACACTAATTGAATACAAAGGAAAAGTATACAGATAATATAACAGAACAGGTGATAATACGATTTAAACCGAAATTAACAGACTTAACAAAGACATTTAACAGCTATTAAACCAATTCCGTATCAATAAATGGCTATCTATATGTAAGGAAATTGAAAACGATATAGGAAGATCTTTCTGGTCCAATGTTAAAAAACTCTCGGAATAAACAACGAATGCTACACAACCGACTCCGACAGAGTCCTCCTCTTCTCAAGACATTTCAACAAATCATTCACTGCATCTACCTCCGCTTCCTTCTACCAAAATATCTTCGACGCAGTTATATCCTGTTATAATAACTTTTTTCTAGACAACCACAAAACGAATCTTTACGAACGCCCCATCACACTTCTCCCGGTCGTTGGTAAAATCCTAGAACAAATCCTAAAATCCAGATTATGGAACGTAGTTCTGAACCTCATTCCCAAATACCAATTTGGATTCAACCATTCTCATTCCACTACTCATCTTCTGTTAATCCTCACCAATAATTTCTAAACCTCACACCTACAAAATAAATCCTCTGCTGCCCTTTTCTCGACATAATGAAGCTTTCTACAATGTTTGGCACGCTTTATAAAATGTACCTTTGAAAAATCCCTCCTTACCTACTCTACTTAATCAAGAATCTCCTCCAAAGTAGAACCCTTCTTGTTGGAATTACCCATGCCTTTTTCTCTGAATTTACTCCTCTTCAAGGTCTACCACAAAGTTCTTTCCTCTGTCCTTTACTATATACTATATTTTGCTATGACATTTATAACTTCACCACTACATTAGCTTCAAAAAGACCACAGATCAACTACAAATAAGATGAAACATGCAAAATTCTCATGCGAAACGATAGCGAGATTGTCCCGAAATAATGTCCCGTGGACATTTTCGCATACCGGGTGCAGATAGTGTAGTAGAAATTGTATGGGTTCCCAATTGAATGGGTTCCTGGCAAAAATACTGTGGATGTGGCGAACCCTTTTTTTTGAGGTGGACGTAGTAAGCACTTTCGTTAACTTAACAAGTGGCCCTCCCCCTGTACTTCACGTACATCCCGGAACCGCTTATCTTATACTCCTCTCGTATCTTCGTGATGTCGTTGTACTGGAAGAGGTTTTGGAGACACCTCAAAGCTGCATTTCTTATCTGCAGTAACCCTTACACCCCCCGTTTACTATTTGTATTTAGGGAGTTTCAGTTAACCAAACTTTGTTGTGTATTTGGTTGGATTTGGTACGTGTTCTGCGCTGTTCGTTCGTCCTATTCTTTTTGTCTTAGAATGGCTCTTATAAAGTTGTCGGTGACAGTCCAGCTCTTCTTGTCCTGCAGCATTTCGATTTCCAGTGAGTATTCACTGTCAATAAGGGCAGATAAGTAGGAGGACGGATTGAGTTTTCCTGCTTTGAAAATATACAATTACAAACAGTTGAACTGTAACCTTCTAAGTACAAATACATTAAAAAGATTCCAACTCCGGCAGTGAGCGTCGTTATAAGCGCATTTAGTTTTAGAAATAAATTAATTGTGATCGAAGTATACAATTTTTATTTCCCAAAAAATATTCAGTTCCAGTGCCGATCGAATCTATTGGCAACCCTGAATTAACCGCCTTAGATTCGTTCACGCGAAAGTTTGTCGAATGATAAATAACCACCGCGACTTAACACCATACTTACACGATAGCGATAAGTGTCTAAATTTATATAACTGTAAATAACAAGTTATATAATATTTTTATATATTATAAGTGTGGTTATTAACATAATGATTTTATCAACTTAGTGTAGAGATCTCAGTGTAGGGATCTCAAATATGGCAGAGAAAGATAGATGAGCATTATTGGGATTATAATTGTGGTTGGCATGTTGAAAATTAACCGTTCGAGCACAAGTCAAATATTCGACAATGTAAAATACACTGACGTTGACGCGATATATTTGACTATGTCTGAGCAAAGGTTCAACTACCTTCTCAGAGCTTTACTTATTCGATGATATAGGAGAGAGCCAAGACCGTGCAAAAACTGATAAACTGGCTCGGATCCATGCAATTTTCGATTTGTTTCTCCTAAACTACCAAAGCTTTTTCCTTCCAACCGCTGAAATGACTTTGGATGAACAACTATTTGTATTTAGAGGATACTGTTGATTTAGACAGTATGTTCCAAGCAAACCGGTATAATATGATGTGAAGGTTTTTGCAAACATACGCGGGCCAACAACCTGAAGGGCCGTCCCGCTTGAGTAACGAACGAAGCAACGTAGTTATGAGAGTGGTCCGTATAGTTCTTGCCAGACATATCTACATAACCATGGACAATTGGTTTTCTTCTCTGCAAGAACGTTAACAATTCTTTGAAAATAGAACCATAAAGGCTATTTCGAGAGGCGTTTTGGTTTCCACTCACCATGTGTATTATGAGGCAAAACTTAACAAAGTGGTAAATTGATGTCAACAATGCTCAACCGCGCAGCAATTGATGCTGATACAGGTGATAACAAAAACAGGAAATAATACGTATAACAATCGCTTTAAAAACGGTGTGGATCTACTAAATAAAATGTGCTCATTTTATGACGTCTCCAAGAACTCAAGAAGATGGTATGTTATTGTTTTCTATGAACTAATCAACCTCAGTGCCTTCAACGCATTATGGATACAATCGGCAAATAAAAACTGAATATGTTCTACGCCGTGATTTCCTCAATGACTTGGTTCTAGCTTTTATGAAACCCCTGGTTTAACAAAGACTTGAAAAAAAATTGTTTCAAAGAAGTCTATCCTTCAACAGAAAAGATTTTCTGGATCTTCCATAACATGAAAACCAGCCCTCGACACCATCACCGATACGGATAGAAATACGTTGGTTGTTGCCATCACTGAGGTAGAACTCGTAATAGAAGCACTCGAAAGATGTGCAATACTTGCAATATGTTTATAAGTCCTGACCATTCCGAGATTGTTTGATTATGTAGCTTACAAAATACCAATTAGATTACAATATTCTTATAGAGTTTATTTTTGTCGCATAATAATAGAAGATATGTTTACGTTTTTTTGATTATATTTTATAGAAAATACGTAGATAATAATATTTAAAAATAAATAAACAGGTATTTTAAATTTATTGTCTACTTTCCTTTGTTTTAAATATGGTTTAGCCATGTAGACAACGCTGTAGGGTTAAAAGACTTGTCTAGATGAAACTCTGGAGACCAAGTCTATTCTATACACTCAGACTGAATTTTGAAAGATTTAGTCTTGATGAAACCTTGATGAAATTCTTATCTACACAATCAGACTAGATTAAAAAAAGTCTAGTCATGACATGACACACTAGTCATGTCTATTCATAACTATTAGACATGAATCCTAGAAGAACAAGTCAATACCTTTTCAACTTTAAATTGGAAACAAACAACTTCAAATTGGAAACAATCAATTTCAAATTGGGAACAAACAAGTTCAAATTGGGAACAAACAATTTCGAAATGATAATAAACACTTTCAAATTGAGTTGACTGTGAAACAATGAAAAATAAAAAAAGCAAATAATTTGACAGTAAGTTTTTACTTAAGTTTTATTTCCCCTATTCCATCCTATTAAAAAATGCCATACATAAAAAAGCTCAATTGGACAAGATTAAAATGCAAATCTGTGCAACGTACAATAGCAACGAAGATTGGAGAACTCTAGCAAATATGGTACATTAGGAGTTAAAAACTCCACTGCTTATCGGTGAGTAAATCAACAAGACAGTTAAAACCAACGTGGTGGAAAAAGACCAAACTTACAGCTGAACATCATATTTTTATGTTAACTTCATGTGGAAGAAAATCCGAAAATAACTATGAAGCAATTATTCAAGAAAATCATCAAATTGTTGTTTGGAACGTTTGCTAAAACATCCGGATGGAATGAAGTGTACATTAAAAGACATTCACAATAAGTCGAAAGGAACAAATACGGAAGAAAAAAATGTAAATAGACGTGAATATGCTCAAAAACTTCTACAATATCAAGCCGAAAATATTCCTATAAATTACACGGATGAAAACAATTTTAGTTTATTTACATCAGGAAGATAGCGGCGATCAAAGAAAGGAACTCGTTGCTCATATATTTCTGCTAATTCTAGAAGAGTAAACATTCATATCAACGGATGTATAGGGTTGATTTATCATGAAATCATGAAATTAGAAGAGGAGCATTCCAGAAACCCGAAGCAAATGAATTTGTGCGGCATTGCTTTCGTATTATCGAAAATATTAATCAGTCAAAAGTTATGTTAGTTAGGTAATTGATAATGCTCCTTGCCATAATTCTTTCGAAGAAGTTTTTTATGAAGATGAATTTAATGGCCATCAAATACTGACACTTGGTCCATAAGTCAAATGTTTAATGCTATCGATTATGCATTAAATGCCGATGTTAAAAGAGATTTGGTAGTTCAAAATCCAAATATTCTGGCTGGGGAGGACAGAGCAAATATTACTCAAGCCGAGTATCGTCTACAGCTGATATATGCTCTTTTAATTGATAATTTACGGAACCTGACTGTGTATAAATTCGCCAGATACGTTGCACGTATTCAAAGATTCAAAGATCACTAGAAACATAATATAATATTGAAGGAAAGTTTTTAATATTAAATTGTGTATTTGCTTTTAGCCAATTTTAAATTGTTTGTTCTCAATTTGAAATTGTTTGTTCACTAGTTGATATTGTTCCCAATTTAAAGTTGAAAAGGTATATTAGATTATTATAAAGATAAAATGTGCTCATTTTATGACGTCTCCAGGAACTCAAGATTGAGCAAAGTAAGTATAACAATCATGTTATTGTCTTCTATGACCTAATCAACGATTCTCATATACGCGACACTCATTGTTAGCCAAGCGATGACGCACGACAAAGTGTCGCGAATTGTCTTGTCACTGTTACGTATTCTCATATATGTAATACTCAGCTACTTGACTCAGCTTTGCAGCAAGTGTCAACTCAAAGTTATATTTTCAAAATATCAAGTTAGTCAAGTTCCGATGATGATTTTTTCGTTTTAGCCATGTGTTATGAAAATGAGGAAAAGAAAATATTGGATGCATCACATCTTAGAACAAGAGGAGAAAAGGGAGAATGAAAACAAGTGATATTTTGTTAAGAAAAAAGGCATTTTATGTTTTAGTTGATTTTTCTATGAATCGAAGATATGTTTATGTTTTTTTGATTATATTTTATAGAAAAAACGTAGTTAAAAATATTTAAAAATATATAAACAGGTATTTTAAATTTATTGTCTAATATGTATTGTTTTAAATATGGTATACCCATGTGGGCTACGCGACCAAACATATCACTTTAGATAAGCGACCACTGTAGGGTAATAATCGTCTTGTCTAGATGAAACCCTGTAGACCAAGTCTATTCGCTCAGACTGGATTTTGAAGGATTTAGTCTTGATGAAACCTTGAAGACCACATATTACATTAGACTTACACAGATTACCATAGACTACATTAGAAAAGTCTAGTCTACATGACTCCTCAAAGTCAAATATACACCCAAAAAAAGTCAAATATACACACTCAGATTAAATTATTACAAGTCTAATCTAGATGAAACCTTGAAAACCCAGTTTAATGTGCACACTCAGATTATATTAAAAATCTAGATTAGATGAAACCTTGAGGATCAAAATTAATCTACACGTTCAGACTTAATTATCAAAAGTCTAGTCTAGATGAGACCTTGAAGAGTAAGTCTAGTCAACACAATTTGAGAGGATTATTAAAACGCAAAAATTTAATTTATCAGTAAAAATACGATTTGATCAATAACAACTTGAATGTACATTTACTAAATAATTAAGCAATAAAACTGAATGAATAGTAAAATATTTACAGGCAACATAAAATTATATATTTCAAGTTAAAATACTGGACGATCAGTAAAATATTGTTTAAACAGTTGTTAAACATTTTGATTTCTGAAATTTTAAATCTGATTCAATGGATTTGCGTTTGTTAAGTATTATATTTTAATTGTGGCAGAGAATATTGAACTGCACAAGTATAAAAAAAATACTACTCAGTTTGCAAATCACTTGATTCTTAGAACTGTACCTGCAAGTGCCTTGTGTTGCGGTGAGATAGATTTTAAAATTTTACAAGGCAAGTTAATGTATTTATAGATAATTTTTGCTGTCTTATTCTGCAGGCTATCGGGATGCATAATAGTTGTCTAGTGGCGGATTACGAATCGTCAGGAATCATCATCTGAGGATGGACAAAATCGCGAATCATCACAAATGAGGAGAGTTATGAAAGATTGGATTCTGATTAATAAATACTTCATGTGTAATCAGATTATTGACTATTATTGATTTTTTGAACATAAACTAAATAACCCATCAATTTGTAAACAGGCTAAACTTCGTGGGCAGCAATGTTCTGCAAAAATGTATCTTCAATATGACTCAACAATGCATGAAGTACATTTACTCAAGATAAAATCAGAAAATTATCATGACTCTATTGAAACAAAGGGAGTTCTTGGGATTGACCCAAGTTGGAAATACAAAAACATTTTGACCTAAAGTTAAAGCCATTTTAATAGAACTGTCCATGAATAGTAATATCAGGAAGCTTCCACCAAAAGACAATTAGTTAACTCCTTGCATCAGTTGCAAGAATCCAAATTTGGCTCACCACAAATTTGTGTTGGAGAATTAGAAGCATGACTACTAATAAAAATTATGTTATTCCACAAGACTTGCATATCCCTTTCGTCGCACAATACGAATTACAGTTTGAGAAAGAGGAAGAAGAATCTTTAGATTTTTTATAACTAGATATTTAATGAAAATTTGTTCCAACAGTTCCAAAATTCATGCTGATGCAACCTACAAACTCTTCTGGCAAGGTTTTCAGGTTCTAATAGTGGGCACTAAAAATTTGGAAAACTTTTTGACATTTCTGATCTCTCTGTACTATTGAGAAGAAGGAAGATTTCGAGTTTCTCTTTAGAGCGTTGTTGCCACATCACAGAAATTATTTGATGACAAATTTGAACCTAACGTGTCGATATGCGAAAAAGTATTTGGACCGCCTCCATAGAGATTTTCGGAGCTGATAAGTTGTTATTCATCTGATGGGCGCATATGAGGAAGAATGTTCAGAATGCAGCATGCACATGCAGCTGTACTGCGCCGAGGTATGAGGGACAAGGGACGCGCAAGGGCAAATACGGACAAATAAACACTGCGCACTCGAAAGAAAGTAGGAGTATGCGCAGAACAATGCTAAAGTCGTCGAGACGGAATGTTCGAAATTCTCTTGCCGGACAGAGAGATACTTATCAGTGGACTAAAAATAATAAACCAGTCCTAATTTTCGCCCAAGAGGATAGTCTAATTATTTACGAAATTCCAGCAGGGAATTCAAGCCATAAGTCAGGAGAATTAATTGAAAATTGCTCTGACAATTGGTTCGACACATTTATAAATAAGGCATTTTCATCCTGGATAACTACCATGTCAACTTTTCCGGATGAATGGATTAAAGGAAATTGTAATTGCCAATTTTAAAACAAATAACATAATTAAACATAGTGTGTAATATTTCTGGTATAGCTATTAGACTTAAAAACGTCACACCACCACTAGAAGCGCGAAATATAAGTATTCAAATCAATCGTTAGAGAGGTCGTCTGTCTAAGGCAAAAAGCTCTTATTGTGCAATAGTAATATTACATAGACTATACTTATATCTACTTATATTTACTACAGACAATATTTCTTTAGTTTTAAAGGGCTGCTTTTTAAGTTTGAAAATTATTTTTTCATTGTTTATTTTTTCGTTTACATTTTCAAATATATTATACCATAACTGGACTTGTCCTAATGTTATTTATTTAAAGTTCCTTCGTTTAGAGATCAGTGTAGGAAAGTAAAGAACCGGCCACATGGTCTATGCCGTACATCTTTTTCTGGTATATTATGGTATATCAGTAAGCTCCGCCCTCAAATCATTAATTTTTCATTTGCATTTTCAAATTTCACTATTATTATTTCACTATATATTGAAAAAAATACATATCATAAAGTTGTATTAAACTTAAGTTTGTTTAAGAATTAATATGGAATTTATTACTGAACAAAATAACTGATCAAATAGTATTTCTACATATCATATCATATTTTTTACCAGTCAAAGATTAATTTTTGTCTGGGAAAAACATGCTGATCAAATAAAATTTTCTACGAAAAATATGTTTATTTTTTAACTTGTCAGTTGGACAATCATACTGATCAACTAAATGTAAGCCTTATTAAAAGACAAGTCTAGATGAAATCTTAAAAATTAAGTTTAGTCTTCACAATCAGACTAGATTATAAAAAGTCTAGTCTAGATGAAACTTTCAAGACCAAGTCTAGTCCACACACTCCACAAGACTAAAGGTTAGATAAAAATTATTCCGATTATATAATTTTTTGTGATTAGTGAAAAATATAAAATAATATCTTATACAAAATACACAAAATTATTAACAATGGCCAAAACAAGATTTGAAAATTGTCCTGAAAGTGGCCGGATCTGGCCCGGTAGCCGTGCATTGATATATAATCTAAAACGTATTATCGATTTACTTTGCTTAATCGATATACTTTGCTTATTTGTAATCCAATTTGTAGTAATATTTTGTACCTAGCTTTCTGTTCTCTCCAATCCTAAATTGAATAATTTTTCTCGCATTTTTTTATTTGCGTTTGTTATTGTGGACAAGAGAGGATACGTCTGGATCTGACACGTGTTACATGCAAGCCGAAAAATCGTAAAATAGTCTGGGATAATAATTTTTGCGGGAAGCGAAACGAGCAATAAAAATCCTGAGAGAGTTTTGCGGATAGAAATTAATCCGCGGCGATATCTCTCCGCTGCGCACATAAACCCATAGATTATTCAAACTTGGCGAGATAACAAGAAAGCGCGTAAATAATTTCGGCGATTTTTTCCCTCCGCTGTATTATGCGGCCGCACAGGCCGTTTTCCTATCCATCCCCGAAGACGGGAAAGCTGTTAGAAAATGGGAGAATTACTGATGGAAATTATTAATGGATAAATTTCTC
This sequence comes from Phosphuga atrata, assembly GCA_944588485.1. Taxonomy (NCBI): domain Eukaryota; kingdom Metazoa; phylum Arthropoda; class Insecta; order Coleoptera; family Silphidae; genus Phosphuga; species Phosphuga atrata. The sequence goes on along the minus strand of OX155893.1, from coordinate 78,792,376 downwards.
TCCGTTCGTATTTTTCTTTTATTCCTTTGTTTGAGTATTTGGCCAGGGGCTGGAAAATGTGATAAGTCGCGGGATTAAAGCGATTTTCATTGGCTTTATTTCTCTTTTTTTTGTGTGCTATATTTTCCTTCGCGGAGGGTTGCGTTTGACAGGATTTTGAGTAATTCTCCCTTTACTGGGCCAGGAAATAAAAAACGATTCGACAAATGATATTTTAAAACCTCAAAGTACTGTACTTTAATATACTTTGAAAGTTTTTAAGTTATGCAATGTATTACTTCAGCAACGAAATTACCGTGGTAATTAACTATACTGGTTTTCAAGCTGTAATTTAATAGACAATATATGCAAACATTATATCCAAGAAAACTAGAACAAATTCATTCATAATATGTAATGGAATATTGGCCATTTCACGTGCAACAATCTAACCCTATAAACGAACAGCCGGTATAATGGAAATTTCTAAACCAATTGTTATCCATTTGATCTTGCCTGCTTGTTTTATGACAAGATAAAGAAAAAACAATAAATCTATATTTGTCTAAATGTTTTCTCTTTTTTTTTAGGAAAAAGTTTCACATTGACGATAATCGTATCGACGTCGCCTCCCCAAGTGGCAACATACAGCAAAGCGATAAAAGTCACCGTCGATGGACCCAGAGAGCCAAGATCGAAGACCCGACAGACCTTCCACCACTTCCCCTTTGGTCCACGCGCGTTTCCGCCCGACCCGCTAACCGGAAGCCTGCCATTCAAACTAAGCGGTAAATAAACAAAAGAAAAAACGCCAAAAAAACGCACAGTTTTTTTCGCCGAACGGTGCTCGGTTTCCATATCGCCATTAAACGATTCACAGTTCGGCACAGACTAAACAGCCCATTTGATCCTATTATTCTAATATAAGCCCTTTTGAACGGATTAAAATTTGGTCTTCTGGAATATTTTTTCAGGGATAGTTTCCATGGCGAACTTGAAACAAAAAATTGCAGGCGAACAACAGGAATAGATTCCGGGTTAATTATATTCACTTAATATACATTTATGAATTTAATGGAAACTGAAAAAATATGCTATTATGTTAATTTCCCTAGGCCTTTTTTTAATTTGGCCTAATACTCTATATCTAGCCTTTTCGGTCTAGTCTTGTCTGACTAGTCTTGTCTATTCCGCCTAGTCTGACTGTCTAGTCTTCTCTGTCGAGTCTTGTCTTTTTTTGAGAACGTAGCAAGCACATTCAGTTAACTTGACAAGTGGAAACCCTCCTGAAATCACGAGAATCTTGGTACTGCATCTTGGTAATCTCGGTGTCGTACGATAGGATTCTATATTTTTATCTATACATCCATTCACTATGAGTGTTTAGGGGTTCTAGAACTTAATTATTGTTTTTTTTTCTGCTTATTTTTGCCTCTGCATCCGTCGTAGTTCGTCGAGTTCTTTTTCTTCAATAATCTCTCTTATAATGTTTTCCGTATATCACCAGTATTGTGCTGATTTAAGCATTACGTCTACTAGTGTATGTACTTCGAGCGTCGAATATGTCTAGTATGTCATCCACTTTTCTCTTTCTGGGGTCCACCTTTCGCATTCGAAAATGGTATGTTGTGCGGTGTCTGCGTTCTTTGAACAGAGACGAGCATGTTTTTAATGTTTGTTTTCGTAACGGCCCTTGCCCAGACCGGAGCTCCGCACAGCATTGTTGATTGGACCACCAAGCAAAGCAGCCTTCTCTTACTACTTTTTGGTCCACTAGTATTGGCCATTGGTTTTTCCAAAGCTGAGGTGGTTTTAAGGGCCTTTGCCGTAATTCTTTTGACGTGCTCCTTTCTGTCAATGGTTACTCGTAGGTATTGAATTGCTTCTTTGGGAGAAATTACTACCTCTTTAATTTTAAAAGTAATAGGTCAAACGGTTCTCTTGCCTATTAACAGTACAGCTTCTGTTTTTTGGGATCTAATTTTAATCTTTTTTTTTTCCAGCCATTCCTCCACTTGATTGTCTTGTCTGTCTTCCATATTGCAACAATGGCTAGGTCGTCGGCGAATCCTATTATTTGCACTACGCCTGGCAAAATTTGTCTCAACACGCCGTCATCCAGGTTATTGGACTGAGCTCTGTGGAATACCACTGTTTACTTCTTAATCAGCGATTTCAGTGCCAACTTAGAATAAAATTCTCCTGTTGGAGATATAGCTGCGAAGTAATCGCAACAGGTGTGGGGGAAAGTTCCTCCTAGCCAGTTTTCCATGATATATCGCCAAGCGACCTAGTTGAATGCGTTATTTACATCGAGGGTTAGCAACGCGCTAATCTTCCGTGTTGTCCGCGTTCCAGTTGAAGCTTTATCTGCCATTCCAACAACTTTCATGATAGCATCTACCGTCGACCTTCTTTCCCTAAACCCATATTGTCTGCCCGACAGCTGTTTGCCTTTATCAAGCTCTGTCTTAATTCTATCAAGCAACATCGGTTCAAGGAGCTTTTCTGCCACATTCAGTAAACAAATTGGGTTATAGGAGTCATGCTCTTGTATCGGTTTTTCTCTCTTCCTTAGGAGCACCAGATTGGCTTTTTTCCACTTTTTTGGGAAAATTCCGCTTCTTAGTATTCTGTTCATTGTTTATAAAATCAAGTGTGGCTGGCTGACCACAATTTTGATAATTTTTAGAGGAAGGTTATCTGGGCCTGGTGTTCTGCCGTTTCTAATTTGTTTAATGGCGCTAAGTAGTTCTTCCCTAGATAAATCCAATACTTCTCTTACTTCCGATTGTTCCCATTGTAGCTTTTCGTGAGTTGGAAAGAGGACCTTCACCACTTCTATCCTCTGTTCCATCATTAGTTGCAGGTTCGAGTGCCTTAACTTGAACTCCGTTTAGCAATCGAATACGCGTCATCCCAGACATTTGTGTCAATTTTATTGCAGAGTTGCCGCCAGTGTTCCCTTTTGGCTTGGTAGATCTCAGCACGTAGCGCCTTTTTCGATGTGGAATACAAGTGTCTATGCATTTCTACTGACTCTGCGTTTGACTTTCTTTTTAGTTTTCGCTGGGAGGCAATACACGAGGTTCTCATCCTAGCGATTTTATCGCTCTACCAATATACTTGTTTTTCTTTTCTATATATTTTCCTCGGGACAAGAGTGGCATTACATATTCTCTCTAAGACTGAGATAAGTTCTTCTGGGGACCGTTCGTTTGTGATGTTTACTTCTATCTCAAGTCTATTTATAAATTTTTCTTCTTCATGTTTTTATATGCAAACCTCTGTGATTTTTTATATAGCTCGCCAATTTGGGATAAACATCTACAGTTATTTAACAGAATATGTACTTGTGGTCAATCAACAAGTACCTGCCAGTTTCTAATGTTCCCTACCAGTTTCCCCGAAGTAAGAATTATGTCCAGTATGGAGGAGCTACTCCTGCGTTCTAAAGTGGGTGAATTTCCAACATTGCATACGTACAAGTCTAGCTCTGCCACCCAGCCCAGCACAATGTCTCCTCGCTTATCAGTAGTTGGGCATCCCCAGTATGGGGATTTCGCATTGAAGTCCCCCCCACTAACGAAAGTTTAGTTTTGCCCCTTATTTCCTGGCTGCGCGCGGCCAGCGATAGCTCTAGTTTTTGTAGGCTGTCGTTTGGTGATAGATAGCAACTGAATATAATTATTTCGTCGAACTCGATCCATACAAATCCGAGCCCACTTTCATAATATTTAACGGGTAGATTTGGATTAAGCATAATAGCTAAATCCTTCCTTTGATCGGCGAACCTATCTCCCTTGACTGACTTTTTGTTCGGTTTACTAATTATGGTGATATCCACTTTCATTTCATGAGCTGTGGCCTTCATTAGGTCTTGAGCAGCTCGACTGCGCATCGCGTTTATTTGCAGGAACTGTAGAGTCATTTCTGCTCATTTTTTCTGCGCCTTGCCTACGTCAGCGTCTTTCTAAAAGCCGGGCACCCTCCGAAGAGTGCTCTGTAACCCTCCACATTGCATATTGGGCAAAACTCGTTTTCCTTGCAGTTCTGTGCAGTATGTTCAACACGCCCGCATCTATGGCACATCTTCTGCCTGTCCAGTCCGTTGCATTCCCTGGCAAGATGTCCCGTTTACCAGCATCTGTAGCATTTGGTGACCATTATACGCTCCTAAATTTGGCACTGAACCATCCCTATTCTCACTCTTCTTTTTCCCACCAGAGTCGCAGCTAGAGACTTCGACAGTTGCTATTTGGCTATCTCCGTAGACAGGTCTTAGATTTCTCACCCTAATTTCACCGTTTTCGCCACGGAGTTGTTCTCTTATTGACTGTATTATCTCTGCAGGTGTAGTAACTGCATCGAGGTCTTTAATGTGCAGTATTGGGTCTGCGGACCTGACACTTATGACCATCGGACATTTATCGGGCAGTATATTCTCACTTTTATGTCTGTTCTTGCAAACACGAATTCTATCAACTTCTTTGTGATTTGCCAGTCTATGGCTGGTTTATGTAGCGCCAAGCTCTTACTACCATTTTTTCTAGTCTTGTCTGTCTAGTCTTGTCTGTCTACTCTTGTCTGTCTAGTCTTATGTGTACAGTCTTGTCTGTCTAGTCTTGTCTGTCTAGTCTTGTCTGTCTAGTCTTGTCTGTCTAGTCTTGTCTGTCTAGTCTTGTCTGTCTAGTCTTGTCTGTCTAGTCTTGTCTGTCTAGTCTTGTCTGTCTAGTCTTGTCTATCTAGTCTTGTCTGTCTAGTCTTGTCTGTCTAGTCTTGTCGGTATAGTCTTGTCTGTCCAGTCTTGTCTGTCTAGTCTTGTCTGTCTAGTCTTGTCTGTCTAGTCTTGTCTGTCTAGTCTTGTCTGTCTAGTCTTGTCTGTCTAGTCTTGTCTGTCTAGTCTTGTCTGTCTAGTCTTGTCTGTCTAGTCTTGTCTGTCTAGTCTTGTCTGTCTAGTCTTGTCTGTCTAGTCTTGTCTGTCTAGTATTGTCTGTCTAGTCTTGTCTGTCTAGTCTTGTCTGTCTAGTCTTGTCTGTCTAGTCTTGTCTGTCTAGGCTTGTCTGTCTAGTCTTGTCTGTCTAGTCTTGTCTGTCTAGTCTTGTCTGTCTAGTCTTGTCTGTCTAGTCTTGTCTGTCTAGTCTTGTCTGTCTAGTCTTGTCTGTCTAGGCTTGTCTGTCTAGTCTTGTCTGTCTAGTCTTGTCTGTCTAGTCTTGTCTGTCTAGTCTTGTCTGTCTAGTCTTGTCTGTCTATTCTTGTCTATCTAGTCTTGTCTGTCTAGTCTTGTCTGTCTAGTCTTGTCTGTCTAGTCTTGTCTGTCTAGTCTTGTCTGTCTAGTCATGTCTTTCTAGTCTTGTCTTTCTAGTCTTGTCTGTCTATTCTTGTCTGTCTAGTCTTGTCTACCTAGTCTTGTCTATCTAGTCTTGTCTGTCTAGTCTTGCCTGTATAATTGTGTCCGTCTAGTCCTGTTCCTCTAGTCTCTCTTTAATCTTACCTGTCTAGTTTTTTCTCTCGATTGTCTGCCCAATCGTACACTCACCTTTTTGGTCTTGTTGTCTATTTGTGACTGTCTAGTTTTGTGTATTACTTAATCATGTCCATTTAATCTTGTCTGTATCGTTTTGAGAGTCTAGTCTTGTCCTTTCGTCTGGTTTTATCTAGTTTAGATGATCTAGTCGCGTCTGTTTGGTTTTTTTGTGTCTAGTCTTGTCTGTCTATTTGTCTATTTTTCTCTTTTAAGTCTCGTCTCCTTAATCTAGCCTTGCCTGTCTTGCCTTGTCTGTATAATCTTGTCCATCAGTCTTGTCTGTATTGTCTTGCCTGGCTAATCTTGCCCATCTCTAGCTATATAATTGGTAGCTATATAAAAAGTCACAACTAATGTTTGTCTTAGCTATATAGTGTTTAATTTACATTGCCTTCTTCATTCTTCTTAATATCGTGTGTTCGACTTATCGTGTGTATATATTCTTTCGACTAATATTTTTCTAGATTGATTTTCCTTCCTTTATGTATTTGAAATGTCTGTATTGAAACTGTATGTGTGTTTGCATTGATTAATTTCCGATTATTGATTCGGTGTTCGTTGGGATTCAACCCTTTACTGTAAATTTGTCGCGTTAGGAGGCAGTTTGAATGGAGATTGGTAGATGGCGCAAGGTATAATGAAATTAGTATTCGTGGAAACGTGTGTGAATGCTCGTGCGGGAAAAATCTCGGCGAAGGGTCAGCTGGATGCAGAAGCTGGTTATCCCGTCTCGGCAATTTGGTGCAGGAAGAGTGTCATTAGTCAGGTGTCGTGCACACGCGTTCGTTACGCCCTGCTTTTTCCTGCTGGTCCCTTATTTTCAACCCCCCGGTTAGGTTCGCCCCATCTTTATCTTTTTCAAGGAAAGGAAGGACGTATTTCTTTGTGCATTTCTTCTTTCAAAATTATTCAATCTTTATATTACCAATTTTTTATATTGCCCATAAAAGTTCACAAAATATTTTCAACTTCCACCTAGATTTAAAATATTAAAATTATTTACAAATAATTACAATTGCAAAATAAGTAGAACAAAATTAAAAAAAACTAATAATCCTTGATCTTCTGTTAATACCAACATAGTTCAGATTAATTATTTTGCCTACTTCCTTCGTGTTTTTTTTTCTCTGTTTGTAAAGGCTGTGCAGAAGGGTTGCTCTGGTGACGGGGGTAGTGAGGTGGGAAAGTGTGTAATTGAGTTATAGTCTCGCCTTCTGCGTTGGAAATATCTCGGGAGATAGTTGGGTTTGGTATACGGTTTTGTGTACACAGTCACCAGTGGCCGCCAAAATGTGATGGCAATAATACTGAAAGTCTCATTAGATTGTATAAACATATTTGTTTAGTCTGATGGTCTGGTTTTGTCTGTCTAGTCTTGTCTGCCTGGTCTGACTGTCTGACTAGTCTTGTGTGTTCAGTCTTGCCTATTCAGTATTGTATATCTAGTTTAGCCTGTCTAGTCTTGTCTGTTAACCCTTGTCTGTTTATTCTTGCATGTCTACTCTTGTATATCGAGTCCTTTCTGTCTAGTCTTGTCTGCCTAGTCTCATTTATCTCTTACAATAAAAAAAACTAATTCTAAATTGATAACAGTTTTTACGTTCAAAATAACATAAATGTAGACCGGTGACGTTTGCTGTGTCCCTTAATATTTAATCTTGGTATGATTTTATCCTTTCAGAAAATGCATGTGAGGAATATGGTTCCATGTCGATGAGGATGCGAAGACGCTCCTTCTTGAGATGATTAATCAGTAGTAACTTTATTGCGAGTTTATTTGGAATTTTATCAAACTCTTCAAATACATTTTTATTCTTTGCTAAAAATAATATCGACTCATACGTATGTGCCAGTAGTCGTTAGGATTCTGGTAATTCTTAACTTCCCTCTATATGCTTCACTAGCTTCTCTGTTACTTATAATTCCTAGAGCTTTTTCTGACCCTTGAAACACATCATGTGTTTGTATACCGCTCCTAAAGAACATTATGCCGAACCGTTGATGGCTGTGGAAGTTAGCGTATTATACTCTTCATGGTCTCAATGTTCAGGAAACGTTTTAGGATCCTCAGAGCATACACAGCTTTATTTAGTTTCTTTGTCAGTTAGGATGCATGCGTTAGTATATCGTCGGAGTGTATACCAAACCATTTTACGTGGTTCTGTAGTTTAATATTAGTATTTGAGCTTGTAATAGGCTTATTGTATGATCTTTTTTATCTCCTTCAATTTTAAATATTGTATTCATACTTTCTTCATGATATACCTGGTTTTTGCAATAAGGACATAACAATTTTGTATCTAAATAAAACACAGAATAATTGAAATTTCGTCCTAAATTTTTTTCCAGGTGTAGTAAACATGTTACAATAGGGAATATGCAAGAGATTTACATTTACTTGATTTTTTTACCACCGATACTTTATGATTTTGCAATTACACCTATACCATTATTTTCTTATTTAGTTTGTATTTAATTCAAAAAATTAAAATCAAAAAGTCCAAAACATGCGAGCGAAATTCAAATTTGCGAAACGCACCGCATCACCGAACTGTGTCGCACAAAGGACTGTGACGCACACGTTATGACATTTATATACGTCAATATTCACTGTGCTGTTTTGCTGTGCAATATTACTGTAGTGTTTTTCTTGTGTGTTAGTACCTAGTGCCATTTTGATCTATAGTGACATTATAAATTATCAAGAACAATGACGGAAAGTGGTTTTGTTAAAGCACAATCGGACAATTTACCAAAAATAGATGCATTTATGATGTGCTCTGAGAATAACCAAACTGCATTGCTAATATGTTAAATGATTCATTTAAATTTAATTTCTTTAATATACTTAGTATGTCTATAGTTGGAAGTGGGATGCTTTCACTGAAAAGTTTTATTAAATGATATGATTATTTGGGTAATAATATCAACATTTTAGGCTCTTTTCCTATAACAGTTATTGTGCCAATTCGCATTACATTTTTTAAATGTTTTTCATCCTCCAAATCATCTTGCATCCAACTTCATTCAGATGAGCTACATGATGCATAATCTGGGGATATCACTAAATAATCAGATGAAATAGATGCCATGCCACTATCAACTGGGTTATCTGTAAATAACGTCCTAGCTGATTTTATTGGTGACGTTGCAATTTTTTGTAATGAAAGACGAAGAGGAGACAAAGCAACATTTTTCTGTTCCATTCTTAAATTTACTTGAACAACTTTACTTCAGTATTTTGACTTAATATTTATTTCCAGAGCTTTGTCATTAGTACTACTAGAGGCTTCAATCTGCTCTGCTTTAGAGACATCCATGCCAGAGGTACTGGGCCTTGCTCGATCCCTATAATTATAACTTCCTTCAATATGATAACTACTTTGCCCGGCTTCATGGTAACTTGTTTTGGTGTTTCAATTTCTAAAGCATTTGTACTTTTGACAGCTACTAGTGACAATCCTTGTCTTTTAATAGCACATATTCCCTCTTGTGGTGGTGGCATATTTTCTTTTTGGCACTAAAATATATGAGGCTCTTTCTTTGAACCGTAGTATAAATTTTTGCCCTTGTTGTTTCATGATGTATTGAACATAATTTGTTGTACCTTCCTCAATCTGAAATAAATTCAACATTTAGTAAAACCCTGGAAGAAATTCACACCATGTAAACTATCGAAATAAAAAATACTTACATTAAAGTTATCTTCACAACAATGTAAACACGATTTTGGAGATATTTCATCTCTTCTTATAACTTTACACCTTTCTTTACGCATTTTCGCATTTCTTGGAACAACAAAACACTTTATCTGGTGTAGTTATAATAGTGTTTTTTCATTCCGGTACAAAACAATATCTATTACATGGTTTTTTAGCTTTCTCCATTATCGAAATAGCGATTCAAACTGAAAATACTTAACTGTCAAAAGTGTAAGTAACTGTCAACATTGCAAAGAGTAAACAACACTGAATGCAAGGAGAGCTGTGACGTCATCCAAAGCGCGCGAAAAATGGGACCGTTCAAACAGGTCAAATTTAATCGGTATTTTATATAATTTTTTTAAAATTAATTGAAACACTTTCAACAGTATTTATATTTTTTACTAACTTAAAACGAAGTAAAAAGTGCATTAAGCAAATAAAAAAAATTGATGCATATTCCCTATAATGTATGGGATTCAAAGTCGTTCAAATAATCACCACGAGGACGACGGCAGCGATCGATTCTTCAGATCCTGATTTTATTTGCTCTTTCACACATATCCACCCGAAATTTTGGCAATCTTGCGTTCGATACTGTTCCTGAGCTCCTCTAACGTTGTTGGTTTGTTGGCGTACACCTTCGACTTAAGGTAACGCCATAAGAAAATTCAACGGTGTCAAATCGCATGAGCGAGGTGGCCATTCGACTGGACCATTTCTCGAGATTAAACGATTACCCAATTTTCGTTTCAATAAATCAATTGTTTGACCAGCTGTGTGGCTTGTGGCAGCATCTTGTATGAACCATATATTGCTGATGTCAAGTCACCCAATTCTCCAAAAATAGTCTTCCAACATGGCACGATAGCGAACTCAGATATTACACTTCCGACATTAAATCCACGCCACACGGTCACTTTTTGTGGATGCAATGTAGTCTCATGAAGCACATGTGGGTTTGTTGTTGTCCAGTAATGCATATTCTGCTTATTGACAAAGCCATTCAGTCAAAAATGAGCTTCATCGCTCAAGATAATTTTTCGATGAAATTCAGGATTTTCTCCAAACTTTTCCAGAACAAACTCGTATAAGTTTCGGGGCTTTAAATAATCCAGAGGTTTCACTTCTTCGATTAATTTGATCTTTTACGGGTGTAGTTGGAGATCTTTACGCAAATTTAGCCATAATGTGAGCTGAGACATTCCCATTTCTTGTGAACGGAGTGGAATTGGCTGGTTTGGTTCATTTTGAACTGAAGCTCTTACGGCTGCAATATTTTCAGAACTTCAACAGGTGCGTTGTCTCACTAGCACAGGAACATTCAATAGTGAATTTGCTGATTCAAATTTATTCATCTACGACGATTATTGAGACCAAGAATTGGAAATGCTCTTAGAAATGCGACTTCCGACAAACGTTGCTCGTTTGTGAACTTCATCATGACGAAAATGTAAGCCTTGACTGGCGTTTTAATATTGACAGATCATAAAAAAAGTTTGTAGGTAATGTTCCGTATTATAAAACTAAATTTTGGAATTTCTAAATTTGACGTTTAATTAATTTGACATTTGATAAAAGAAACCTACTAGAAATTATGAATAAACAAACAAATCTAAAACAGATCTGAACCCAGTAATATAATAATACGTACCCCTTGAACATCTTTGGTAAACAATGGCACGGAGCCTAGCACCTGGGAAGAGTGGGGAGGACAGGACTCCTTAGCCGTAGTGAAGGCGACCTGTCTAGGGGTGACAACCCTGAATAATAAGCCTCCCAAACTAACAACTTGGGTAGTATCTTGGACAGTGGCTCGCCACTGTCCCATGAAGAATATTCTTCAACTGAGCATGAAGGAAAATCTCGCTAAATGCACTACCCCAGGTGGTAACCAATCCACCGTCACCTATGGTGACGTTAGCGGACCTTCGAATTCTGGGAAGTCCGCACCAACATGCTTTAAGGATGAGTCGGAGCATCTTGAAATCACCGGACGTAAACTCAGACCAAGACGGCAAAGCTTCTTCGCAACAATTAATGCCAACTCACTGCTAAATGTGGGTAAACTAAAACATTTGACTGATTCACTAACACGACACAACATAATACTGACAGCAGTACAGGAAACCAGTTTTACAGACGAACATGCCTTCGAGTTCCAAGGCTACATAATCCTCAAAGGAAAGGTGGGTCAGCGGGTAATGAAGAACGCAGCCTACTTAGGTAGAGGATTTATAATCAGTCACAGGATACTGGATTCAGTCACCGACTTTACCTCCCCGAGTAGTCGTGTATCCATCCTCTCTCTCAAATGCGCAAACAAGGGCTACAGTATAGTCAATGTACATGCCCCAATCAACCAGGACAATCGACGCAATCCAGACAGAACTGATAAATTCTGGGAGGACTTAGACGATATTATCTCTAAACTTCCAGAGAGGCACACCGTCATACTGCTTGGTGACTTCAATGCTCAATTGGGAAGAGAGAAAAAATACTGAAACACAGTGGGCAATTATCCGGCGCATAAGCAAACCAACAGCAACGGAGAACGATTGGTGGATCTGTGTAGGACTTTTGGGTTGATCATGAAGTCTACAGCCTTCAAACACTTGCCAAGGAAGCAGAAGACTTGGATTTCACCTAATACCCATCTGGGTGAATTCCAGATAGATCATGTGGCCATTTCACGGAAATCTCAAAAGGAAATACAAAACGTGAAGGTACTAAGAAGCGCCAATCTGGACTCAGACCACTACCTCTCAAAGATCAAAATAAAACTCCAGCCTAGAAACACTAGATTACACAGAACCTCCAAAATGGTAAAATTTGACGTCGAGCGACTCAAGAACAGTCAAGAACTAAGTCAGACTGAACAATACAGACCTAAACAACTGGGACCAACTGAAGGAGACTCTTGTCAAGGCGGCCAATGAACTCGCCCCTCTCGCTAGAAGAAGGAAGCATCCGTGGTGGACTGAAGACTGTGACAATGCAATAGCCCAAAGACAGATAGCCTGGCTGAAGTGGAATTCTAAAAAGACCAAGGAAAATTGGCATACATTTTTGGAACAAAGAAAGGTTACAGCCAAGATAATTCGAGGAACCCAACGAACCTTCACACAAAACCAACTAACTCAAATCGAAGAGAGCTTTGCTAAGAATAACTCCAGAGATTTCTTTGGCAACTTTAAGCAGGTACTCAGAAAATACGCTCCGCCAAGCCTCCAGAGACTCACAAGGCAAACTGGCTTATAACGACAAGGACAACTGCCACCTTTTGGCTCAGTACTTTAAAAATCTACTCAACTGTGACCCACTTAGCGAAGACTTCGACTATAAACAAACCACACCAAACCCGGACTCGCTTCCCCCTTCATTGGAAGAAGTTGGCCAGATCATTCAACTTCTTAAGAATAATAAGGCAGCTGGAGAGGACTCTATCGTTGCTGAACTGTGGAAAGGTCCTGGAAACAATGCCGTGCGCAAGCTAACCGAGATCATCCAGGACATCTGGGAAACAGAGAAATTACTACCCGATTGGAAATCTGCTCTGATCCATCCGCTTCACAAAATGGGAAATTTTACGGATCTAAACTACCGTGGAATTTCTCTCGTCCCGGTAACATACAAGATTCTCTCGAAGGCGTTACAAACAAGGGCAGAAAATCAGTTGGATATTCAACTGGGAGAATACCAGGGGGCTTCAGGAAGACCCGATCCTGTGTTGAACAGATCCTCAACCTTAAAACTGTACTTGCATACTCCAAGATGAGAAACCGCAAGGTGGTTGTCACCTTTTTTGATTTAAGGAAGGCCTACGATTCAATCGATAGAGAAACGCTTAACAAAGTACTTCAGGAACTAGCACTAGACAACAAAACCCGCAGACTAATCCTAGAAACTTTGACCAACACCCATTCCATGGTTAAATTTAGAGGCGAGATTTCAGAAAGCTTCGAAATAAAAACTGGAGTGAGACAAGGAAATGGACTTTCCCCTCTTCTCTTCAACTGTGTCCTTGAAAAGGTTATGAGAGAATGGAGCAAGGAACTCAGCAATTTGGTTGCTCAGAGTGGTATCTATCTGGGACGTAAGAACGATAGACTGGTTGTAGATTGCCTGGCCTTTGCAGATGACATGGCACTGTTTGCTGATTCTCTTGAGATGGCAACAATGCAGGTAAACTGTCTCAGAAAAAAGGCTGCCAAAGTGGGTCTTCAAGTGTCGCTGGAGAAAACAGAATTCTTTACCAACATTAGAGAAGCAAACAGAGAGATATTACTAAAACAGGGAAACATCAAGAGGACTGAGAAATGTAAGTATCTCGGTGAATGGATTGAACCCAACTTATCAGAAAGAGCATCATTATCCAAGAGAGTCAGCAAGCTAGAACTAGCATATCGGCTGACTAAGAACACTTACAATAAGAAATGCCTGTCACGCAACCTGAAACTTAAGCACCACACATCAGTCTTACGACCAGAAGCCCTATATGCTATGGAGTGTCTTTCCTTGAACCGAAGGGGTCTAATAGAGAAATTGGAAATCAGAGAGAGGAGAATCCTCAGGAAAATCCTAGGCCCGGTAAAGGAAGATGGGAAATTCCGAAGACGGCATAACTCTGAGCTCTACGAACATATTGAGATGCTCTCTGACTGTGCAAGGAAAAGAAGGGTAGCTTTCTATGGCCACATTGCAAGATTGCCTCCAAACGGACTAACCAACAATCTGTTCACCTTTTGGCAAAACAAGAAGCTTTGTACCACTTGGTTGACAGAGACCGAGAAGGATATTAAAGAACTGGGAATAACAGATCTCAAAAACAGACAGTCTGTGAGACGCACCCTCAAGGAAGTCCGTGGATTTCAGGAAAAACCTCGAAGGAAAGGTACCCCCTGGACAGAAGAGGGAAAGGAGTTACACCGGCAGAAGATGCGACAATACTGGGCAAAGGTCAAAGCCCAACAGTTGAACAAGCGTGGTCCCAAGTAGGCCTATTCGAAAGAAGAAGAAGAAGAAAACTAAATTGTTATATCCCTATTGAAAACCCTTTAAAATAAGTCTATTCTCGTTACACCAGTTTATCATAGTCTCTAATGCGGCATTGATAGTTAGTCGGTATGACTTCTATTGACCTATTTTCGATCAGTGTGCTTATGTGGTCACCATAATTCAAATTTCTAGCGTTCTTTTTTAAACTAAAATTACATATAGCATTCATATAGAGCAGTGGTGACCTTTTGCATACCATCCAACAATTTTTCACAGACAAGTTCAGATGCGCCATATTACTCCACAATTTTTTATACCATCTTACATTCATGGTTACTAGAGATAATAATAAAATCTATTTCAATTGGGAGAGAAAAACGAATAATTTCGCAGTTAAATTAATTAATTTACTCCAGCTTAATGAAATATCAATCTACAATAGTCATTAATGATCTCCGGTACGAGAGGATGATCGCTTCATGATGGTTCATGATTGGTGAAGATTACTCTGGCACTTAGAGTGGGTTCAGCTTGGAACTTACGAGTTGTCTGTTCTTTCTGCTTACCTATGCTTATCCTAGACCTGGCGAATGCTTAATAGCCTTTTTAATAGAAATATGTGTGGACATGAACCAAAGACACAAATCGCAAAAACTTAAAAAAAAAACTGCTTTAAAACTCGACAGCACGAAAGCTTACTCAGTATAGGGACCTAATAGGGACCAGAGACGAACAACCCGCGGCTCGCGGGTTCACTTTCTTCACTTTCTCGAGAGGCCCTTCTCCAAAGATTTTACATTTCAAAATTTCTCATTAAATAATCTTCCACATATTTCTTTCAATAGTATACCTATTAATGATTGTTTAATATAGAGATAATTTGAGTTCTTAATTTTATTTTAGTTTAGTATTACCATACGTTTCTATATATATTTTCATACGGCTCACACAACATTTTCAAATTTGTAACTGACCCGTTGTAAAAATGTTGCTCACGCCTGTTCTAAAAATAAATAAACACGTTTTGATTTTTTCGGCCATATTTCAACTAACTTAGTAATTAACGAACCATAAACAAGGATTTTGTCCAGTTAATTAATTATCAATCATATCTGTAATTAAACCAGAATACAGTTTATATATTAATTGCGATTTAGTTAACTTAGCCATGTCGTAGATATCCAGAAATCTTGAACTTGGCAGAAATTTATTAATTCAAGCCTTGTTATTTGACTTTTAATTTTAATTTTCGCAATACGAAGTATCTAAAATAGTTTTGCCCGCTTCAGAACTCACTTTGCACTCATAACAGTCTGAAGCGCCACTTGTAATCATCCAAT
Source organism: Phosphuga atrata (assembly GCA_944588485.1). Lineage (NCBI taxonomy): Eukaryota > Metazoa > Arthropoda > Insecta > Coleoptera > Silphidae > Phosphuga > Phosphuga atrata. The sequence goes on along the minus strand of OX155893.1, from coordinate 78,776,831 downwards.
GCGCCATGTTTGGCTCAGGCGCCACGTATTGACCACCCCTGATATAAAGTATGAGTAGTATCGCCATATTATGCTCCAAGGTGTCCATCTCTCCATACCTTGCGATGTTACGATTTTTGTTATCTGCATTCTAATATTAAGGTAGTTCGAGAGTAGATCGAGCGCTACTCCCATTACGAACCTACATGGCATTTCGTTTGAATGGAATGGTCATCGGTGTCTATGCTTTTGTGAGATCTAGATTCCGCATGGGATATTTTGCTACTCCTATTTCCAGCTTGTTTTAGGAAATGGAATAATTCTGTCTCTATATACCGTTTGTAAAACTCCTTTCATAAACCTATGTTGTCTGTCATTTACGAGGTCGTGTTTGTTTATAAAGGAAAACTGTCTTTTACAAATTAGTTTGCATTAGTTTGCACATTATTTTGCAACACCTTTAGTTGTTTATGTCGTCCTTGTTCCCTTTTTAAACATAGGTACAGTTTTTGACACCATAACGCAGTTTGGTATACTACGATTTGGAAGTCGTTGTTGATAATTACTTCTTACGGTACTGATAGTTCTTTCAGAGTAATTTAATCTTTTTCAACTTTTGGGTTTTTTATGCTCTATGTTGCCAATATTTCTTCTTCCTGCGTTGTCGGTTTTAAGAACACTGAATACGGTTTCATACTGTGTGAATATTTTAATAAATATTTTTCATTTCTTTGGGTCCATCGTCCATATATAAATTGTTTATCTTGTTGTGCCTCAAGTCAGGTCCGACCTTTTGTGATTTTGATTTTGGCTTGAATTTCACAATTTCGTAAACTGACCCATCGGGCGTTTTAATTTTCTTCTGATACTTTGATTTAATAAGTTGCTGTATTTCCTTAGTCCATTGCTTGACCGGCCAAAAATAACTGAAAATGAAATAAAAACTGAATCTTTAGCGTTCGAAAGGAGTTTCTTCATTGTCCGTCTACATCTGTAATGTCGTTGCTGTAACCTCCTCCCATGCTTCTTTGGATATGTTTTCCATAAAATTGCTCAAGATCTCTTCTACTTATGTTTCGATTGCCAAAGATTGTTTGATTCTCATCCGATTTAAAGGTAAAAGGCGAGTTGGTCCGGTACATGAAATTTTCGACATCTGCTATGTAACTTTTATGTGTGTACACTGTAATGTTTTCAATACAAATACAGATTTTGCAACTTTGATGGGCCTTTCTTTCATTGTCAAATTTATGTTAAATGACTGGGGATGCGATGCAAATTGTTTACTACTATAGTCTCGCCTGTCTTGTCTCACCTATCTTCTCTTGTATGTCTAGTTTGGATGGTCTGGTCTTTCTTATTAAATTAAAATAACCTGCAAAGACAAATAAAACAGGAAATAAGAAAAGCAAATTAAAAACTGGATCAAAGAGCAATGCAAAGAAATAGAGGTTTAAAACCGAAATATGACACATTTAACATGCACAGAAAAATTAGAGAGACAGCGTGGATCTACAAACCAAACACAGTAGGAACATTCAACAATGCGGATGGCAAGATAATTGTTGATAAATCTGAAATAATGAATACCTGGAAAAAATACCTCAGCGAACTCTTTGAAGACGACCGGAGAGAACAACACATTGAAGCTACTAATCTAGAAGGCATGACACTAACAACAGAGGAAGTCACAAAAGTAATAAGACAACTAACAGATGGTAAAGCCCCTGGGCCAGATATAGCGAACATATATAGCGAATTTAGAATAAACTACTCGATACAGAAAGAATTCGATGGCTAACAACACACTCCTTAATAAGGTGTATACTAAAGGATAAATACCAAAACCTTGGCTGACATCAACATTCATTACTCTCCCAAAGAAACAAAGCGCTAAATATCTGCTAAAACTCTTCTAAAAATAATTAATGGAAGAATAACTAAGATTTGACATATAAAATATCAGCCGCACTTTGTTTGGTTTCAGAAACGCTCTAGAAACGAGGGAGGCACTCTTCAGTACCCAGGTTTTGATATAGAGATGTATGGATATGGATTCTGACGTCCATATATACTTCATTGATTAGCAGAAAGCTTTTGACAGAGTACAACATAATAAACTCATAGGCAAAAAGAGATAAGGTTAAGAAAGAGATAGGATTAGGACACAGGGACATAAAGATAATCAGCAACCTATACTGTAAACAAACTGCCTCAAAACGCATTCAAGGAGAAAGATTGGACCACATCGAAATCATAAGAGGCGGGCGCCAGGGATGTCATTCGATGGACTATCACCGACTTTGTTTAATATATAATCAGAACGCACATTTCAGGAAGCGTTGGAATAAATAAGATGTGGTATTATAATAATTGGAGAGTATATAAGCAATCTGAGATACGCGGACGATACAGTAGTATGCGCAGACAGCCTAGAAAACTTGCAAGAGCTCATGAACAGAATATTAGAAGTAAAAAAAAACGAAGTACATGATAGTATCCAAAAATACACGTATGGGCAAATAGAAAGAGCGAGATCCGCATCCGAAAATGGCAAAGGTATTCAAAGCATCAACTGAATATACAAACGAAGATGAGGCTACTGAGATGCTACATCTTTACAGTACTATATGAAGTGGAGTCCTGGACTCTGACAGAGGCTATCGAACGGAGACTTGAGGCATTTGAGATTTGGCTATATCGCCGCTACCTCAAAATTTCCTGGACGGCTCACGTCACCAACCAGTAGGTCCTAGAGAGAATGGGAAAATAACGAGAGGTCTTACTAACAATAGAGACAAGGAAGCTGGAATACCTATGCCATATAATGAGGAACAGTCAACGGTACGGTCTATTGCAACTTATACTACAAGGAAGAGTAGATGGAAGAAGAGGGCTAGGTAGAAGGAGAATATCGTGGCTAAAAAACCTTCGAACCTGGTTCAACACAACAACAACAAATCTCTTCAGGGCTGCAAAAAACAAAGTCAGAATTTCCATGATGATAGCCAACATCCGAAGCGGATAAGCACCAGCAGAAGAAATCTTTCTTGTTTAGTTTTGTCTGACTAGTATTGTTTGTCTAGTTAGTATTGTCTGTCTAGTCTTGTCTATTGAGTCTTGTCTGTATAGTCTTCTCTGTCTTGTTTATCTAGTTTTGCTTGTTTTGCTCGTATTGTTTGCCTAGTCTTGTCGATCTAGTCCTGTTTGTCTAATGTTGGCTGTCTAGTATTGTCTGTCCAGTATTATCTGCCTTGTCTTGTCTGTATAGAAAACTTGTCTAGTATAAAATATGTCTAGTTTTGTTTCTACTGTTTTGTCTTATCTAGTCTTATCTTGATTTAAAGCAAACAAAGGTAATCCCTCTTGAATATTTGCCCCAATTTTTTCTTTGCTAAAACATATTGACCCAAATTTCACCGTACATCTCACCCCTCTGCCATAAATTCTCGTCTCCTCAGCACCCATTATCCCGTGTTGCAATTCTATCTGCAACGACGAATTACCGAACAAAAAAATAACACACACACACACACAAATAGCGATAAAAGGATATTAATTAAAACATTTTAAGAGAACAGATATCCCTTAAGTTGATTGTTGAAATAATGAGCAAGGCTTAACGGGGCAAGGCGAGCGGCGGCGGCGTAATACGGGGGCGTGCGCCACCCCCGTGGCATTTATCTTGCAAGGGTTAAGCTGAGGTGTTGGCCTGGTGATTATTCACCCCCTTACTAAACGGGGGGAGGTAAGACTAATGCCACCTCGGCATTAAAGGGTTTCTCCTGCGAAGATAAAACGCGACCCTTATTATAAAAGCTTATTACTATCATAATATTTATTGAGAGATGAGGAAACTTCTGGCTGAAACTTTAATTCTTAATTAACTATTTCAAATAATATTTTCCAATTTTTGTACTCTTCCTTTATATTAGGTTAATATTGAAGCTACCATTGAAGTTTCATGGGGAAAAGAGACTAGTTAAACACACGTTTCTAGTTTAGACACGAAGGTGTTTTAGGAGAATTTTAATAAATTAGATGTAATTTATGAGTTGCAGAAGTTTGTTTTTGGATTTTCAAGTCAGAGGGAATGCATTAGCAGAACGGCTGGGATAAGTCTGTGATGATGGTCTCAGGGTATTGGAGTAAGACGTGGATATATCTTAGGCATTAGTTAAATCTAAGGGCGAGGGTGTAACACGTTCGCGAGTAATGAATAAGATATTTGCGCTCGTTGTTTATGCTACAGGGATGAGGGCGCCCTCAATCTTTCTCTCTCTCTCAACACTCAGCTACGTGTCTAATCCCAATATAACCTAATTGCTTTAGACAAACCTAGATTAGCCTAGTCTATTTTCAACTTAAGTAAAGTCAATCTCAGAAATTGTAGGTCAAATTTGAATCTGTTTTAATGTAGTAGCTTCAATCCTCGTTCAGCTAGTTTTCTCTGTCAAGACTTGTTTGATATGTTGAGTCTCATCTACATTGTCTTGTCTGTCTAGACTTGTCTCTACACTTTTTCATGTATATTTATTATCATCTTTCTAATCCTGTCTGCCTGCCTAGTCTTCTCTATCTTATTTGCCTTATCCTGTCTGCCTGCTCTTGTTTGTCTTGTCTTATTGGTGTAAATTTCTATATCTAGTTTGGTCTTTTCAGTCTTCTTAGTTTTGGTTTGTGTTCCTGATCTCGCCTGCTTCTTCTTCTCTGTTAAGTCTAGTATGTCTAATCTTATCTGACTAGTTTTGTCTGTCTAATATTGTTTGTCTATTTTTGTTCATTTGGGCTTGCCTATTTAATCTAGTTAGCCCAATTTTGTCTGTCTCGTCCTGAATGTCTATTCATGCCCTGGATGGATGGAGTCTTGTCTGATCAGTTTTCTCTGTTCACCCCTACCTAATCAATCGTGTCTGCCTAGATTTGTCTGTCTAGTCTTGTCTGTATAGTCTTGACTGTCTAGTCTTCTTTGACTAGTCTTGTCTGTCTAGTCTTGTCTGCCTAGTCTTGTCTGTCTAGTCTTATCCGTTTAGTCTTGTCTGTTTAGTCTTCTCTATCTAGTCTAGATTCTCTAGTCTTGCCTGTCTAGTCTTCCCTGTCTAGTCTTGTCTGCTTAATCTTGTCTGACTAGTCTTGTCTGTCTTGTCTTGTCTGTCTAGTCTTATCTGCCTGGTCTTGTTTATCTAGTTTTGTCTGTCAAGTTTTGTCTATCTAGTCTTGTCTGTCTAGTCTTGTCTGTCTAGTCTTGTCTGTCTGGTCTTGTCTGTCTCGTCTTGTCTGTCTAGCCTTGTCTGTCTAGTCTTGTCTGTCTAGTTTTGTCTGTCTAGTCCTGTCTGTCTAGTCTTCTCTCTCTAGTCTAGTCAGTCTAGTTTTGTCTGTCTAGTCTTCTCCGTTTAGTCTTGTCTGTCTAGTCTTCTCTATCTACTCTAGACTATCTAGTCTTGCCTGTCTAGTCCTGTCTGCCTAGTCTTGTCTGCCTGACGAAAGAGAGGAGAGAAATAAAAAAATCGGGAAACAACTTATATGCTAGAAAGAAAGCAACTACAACCATTTCAAGAAAGATGGACAAATACGGAGAAAGGACAGTGGACTAGGCTATTAAATCCAGACATAAATACATGGACTAAGCAAGAACACGAAGTCAGTTACCTCACAGTTAATAAGCGGTCACTGTTGCGTCAGAGACTTTTTACACCTGCTCGGAAGAGCAGCGGATAGCATATGCATTGAAACAGACTCAGTACACCATACAATTTTTGTTTGTTATAGATAGGAGAACGAAAGGGACAAAGTTGTGAAAAACATAGATACTCCATTGAATGCACGAAAAATCATTGGACATATGCTAGAGGGATAAACAAAATTGGGAGAGGGTACAGAAATGTATAAACAATACTATCGGCCAAAGAATCAGACGCTAAACATAGTATAGAGAAACAAGTAGATTAAAATTAGCTAGACACAAACAACTAGCACTCTGAAGCCACAAGCGTTTCCGGAGTGCCTAGTTGGTTTCTGGGGGAACCACTTGTCTGTACAACGTACAGCTACGCCCCTAAAAAAAGGCTTGTCTGCCTAATCTTGTCTGACTTGTCTTATCGCTCTAGTGTTGTCTGTCTAGTCGTATCTTTCTAGTTTTGTCCGTCTTGTCTGTATAGATAAAAATCAAAGATCATTTTTGTCAAACAAATTGTAATTTTGGATCAATTTTTGACAAATACTTTAGCGAAATGTTGTAGAGGGTTTTTAAGGTGATTTGGATTGGGCCTAGCCAATTCTGCAGGACGTCCCTAAAGACATAATTTTCCCTGCGGAACTCAACAAGTATTTGAAGGATAAAAAAGTTCATGATTTGACATTTGAAATTGGTCGACTCAGACAAAACTTGTACGAAAACGACATTAAACAAAAAACAACGAAGAGAAACTTTTACAAATCCGCAAAATTTAGTTCGCACCAAAATCGTCGACCTTAGCAAAAAACTAAGATAAATATACCGCAGAATTAGAATCAGCTAAGTCTAAACGCACCAAATTGGAACATCAACCTCCTACAACGGATCAAGAAAATAATAATAAAGAGGAAAAGACAGACATTGTAGAAAATGTGAAACTGATTGTAGTTGGAAATGAAAAATGTGCAGGAGAAATTGGAGTGTGCAAATTCGAAGTTGTTTGAAAAAAAAATCTTTCTTTGAAGAACGAATTGAAATTGGCGATCAAAATGTGGCAATTGGAGGTGGGCGAGGATTTCGAGAGTGCGGTGCAGCTTTGCCAAAACGGCAATTGGAAAGGCTGGGAATTGTAGAAGAAGAACGAGGAAATGCACGAGAAATTGAAACAGTTGCAAGATGGAAGTAACTTTGGATTGTGCGAATAAACAGAGGAAAATTGTGCTGGGAAGTCGGTTTGAGAAAGCTTCAGCTTTTTGCTAGAATTTCTGATGAAAACGCGGAACTGAGGATGAAAATGCAATATCAACTGCATAGGAATTGGACGATAGCAAGTTTGTTTTATTGTAAATCGCAATTTAACAATGTTAATGAAGATTTTTTCTTGTATGTGCAGTCTTGTCTGTCTAGTCTTGTCTATTTAGTCTTGTTTGTCTAGTCTTGTCTGTCTAGTCTTGTCTGTCTAGTCTTGTCCGTCTAGTCTTGTCTGTCTAGTCTTGTCTGTCTAGTCTTGTCTGTCTAGTCTTGTCTGTCCAGTCTTGTCTGTCTTAGTCTTGTCTGTCTAATCTTGTCTGTCTAGTCTTGCCTGTCTAGTCTTGTCGGTCTAGTCTTGTCTGTCTCGTCCTATCTTGTCTGTCTAATCTTGTCTGTCCAGTATTGCTTGTCTAGTGTTGTCTGTCTAGTCTTATCTCTCTAGTCTTGTCTGTCTAATCTTGTCTGTCTAATCTTGTCTGTCCAGTATTGCTTGTCTAGTGTTGTCTGTCTAGTCTTATCTCTCTAGTCTTGGCTGTGTAGTCTTGTCTGTCTAGTCTTGTCTGTCTACTTTTGTCTGTTTTGTCTTTTCTGTTTATTCTTTTCTGTCTAGTCTTTTCTGTCTTGTCTTGTCGGACTGGTCTCGTCTGTCTAATCTAATCCGTCTAATCTTGTCTGTATAGCCTTGTTTAGTCATTGTCTGTCCAGTATTTTCTGCTATATCCTATGAAGCGTATGTTTATATAATTTGAATCACTTATGAAGTGACTGTCTTTCTGTAATCAGCTTTAAGGTAAAAGGAAAATGATTTTCTTGGGGAATAATAATACGAGAAGGGAGAAAATCGTTTAAAATCATCCCTTCATCCCTTTTTTATATTTTAAATCCTGAGCTATTGTTAAACATGTAGTAGCTTAACGAAGTTTTTTCCCGCTCGCGCCCTCCTTAACGAAGTTGCCCCGCCGTCCTCCAGAAATAAACATTTTTCGAACGAGGGTTGCGGAAAAAACGGAGCTAGCAAGAGACAGATAGATTGGATGTATTTTTTACGCCCTCCGGCTTATCTTTAAGGGCTACTTTAATTGCGCGAGAATCTTCCGGAATTGCGTATTTTAAAACCTACCTAATTGCCGGTATCATCCCTTAACAGACAAACGAAACGCATCCGGCTACACCCCTCTCCGGTTTGTTATAATAATCCTATACATATATTTGCAGGCGGAGCGTTCAAACTCTCCACAGACCTACAAAACCTCTTGGAATCGAATCCATAATTGCCAATAAAATGTACATGTTACACTCCACTTTACCCTCTTAAATCTCCCCTTATATGGAATAATTTCTTACATATATCATTCTTAAACTTAACTTACTTAAACTTTACTTAAAGTAACTATATTCCTTTTTATGTTAAATTTAAACAAATATCGTTACACGCTTTTCTTTAAAATCTGTAAAAGAAATTACATTCGAATGTATTTGATTGAATTTACTATTATATTTAACAATTTCCGAACAAGCAATTACTAAAAAAAAAAAATTGTTTATATAATACAGAATAAAACGGCTAAGTCGTGTCGGGCCACGCGCAATGTAGGGTTCCGTAGATTCCATTCTTACTCTTATCACTTAAGACTCAAATGTCTAAAAAATTGCATAACCAACTTAATCAGCTGACATTGATGTTGTCGAGTTTCACGTTCAACATAACCAATAATATATTGTTTAAATGACGCGGCTGCCGCTCGATTTGTTACATTTTATAAGTTGGTTGACTATTACTCGTAAACTAATTAAGCCTACTTATCCGTGATACTTTTCCTTTTAAATTCGTTATATATGCTACTATTGTGATTTTTTTCACATATCCAGAAACACCCATTTAGCTGGGAGTGTGGGGGGGGGGGGGGGGGGGGGGTAGGGCTCTTTAAAGCTTAATATTTCACAAATGGATCTCTTAATCGAAATATTATTTTCACAAACCTATAATATTTTTGAAAGACCTATCCAACAATACCCCACACCATGGCGTAGACGAGAAAAAAAAAAACGTAACCACTCCTTTAGGTTAAAGGAGGTACCCTAAAAAAATTTTTTTCTTGATTTTATTTTACCACTTTGTCGGCGTGACTAATCTGTATATCCATGCCAAATTACAGCTTTATATTTCTAATAGTCTGAGCTAAACTGCGGACGGACGGACGGACGGACATATCGAAACTATAAGGGTTCGTTGTTGATAACAACGGAACCCTAAAAGTTCAGATTTTAATTTCTTTACACTTGTTAAAATATTCATATGTGATAATAGGCTATATATAATTGCTTACTCTAGGATACGCAGGGCAAAAAAAAACTAATTTAATTTGTTAAACTAGTTTATTGTGATGAATATAACTATAATTATCGAATATATCCCGAAAAGATGAAATATTCAGCGCAAAGGTTTATATCAAATGACAAATATGAGCAACGAAATAATCGAATCAACGAACGATAAACATGGTCACGATTAAAAAGAAATTAAAAAAAACAATGTATCAGTTTTATTTTTATTATACGGCAATGGTAGTGAAGTGTCGTAGTCACTTACAATTTGGAAAAAATGCCTTTAGATTAATACTATTTTCCAGTTAAGTTCTATGTCGAAAATTATTTGCCGGTATGCAATAAATTTTATTACAATATTTTCTCTATAGAAAATGATAAATTTGAATAATTGGAAATTCTCACAAATCTAATAATACTTGAAAATGCAGATCGGACAATTGATTATAACGTCTTACCCTAACATATGTTGTTTTGTATGAAGTTCCAATTTTCTGTTTATACTCTTATATGAAATTGAAAATAATGAAAACTTGTATTTTTGTCAGTTTAAAGTGTTTTTCGTTTCGATGTTCTAAATTTAAATTTAGTAAAAATTCCTTGAAATATTAATTGTCGAGTGGTAGTAGATGTGAATCCTTTAGTTTTAGTCTCAATGTGTCTCGCGAGTCTGCCGTTATAGATCTTGATAGTAAAGGTCCTTGCGGCGCGCCAATGAGGTTTGAGGCAGCCCCTCCCGACCAATGGGATGTCTTAGAGCGAACCCTTTCCCTCTTACCTGTCTTCCGTCGCAGGAATCCTAGCAGGAACAGTCTGGCCGACTGTGATATCGCGCCCGCTCTCATCCTTTTGTCCCCGGGATCGATCCCGATATTTACGATTAATAATAATACTTTTCCAGGCATAGCGCATCATCTAGCCACCCTGCCAGGACATCATCCCGACTGGGCCATGCTCGGGGCAAGACACCCTTATCCAGCAGGACCTTTCGTCCCGCACCACCACCCACACTTTCCACCCCATATGTTCGCCGCCCTTGACAGACCGGTCAATACCTCACCACGAATAGCAAACGGTAAATATTTAAACAAATATGATATTATTCTTTTAAACAACACAATCTTATTTCCAGAGCCAACATCAACATCCTTAGGACCAATATCAATAAACTGTACAACGGCTCACAGTACAACATCACCAAAATCATCGCCGACGGTCGGTTTATTAACAACGGCGGATGCCCCTCTTTCCCCACCAGAAGACGACATATCAGTAACAGCTTCACCGACGCCTTCGCCACAGCCGCCCCCAGCTTTCCCCGGCGTCGCACCACCCCCGATCCACAACAACCACCTATTTAATAATGCTCTAGCCGCCAGTCTCTTCCTCAACACTCCGCTTCTTCCTCCCCCCGGTCAGTGGCTCTACTCGCAGCTTTATCCTCACGATCTTTGGATGAATCTTCGACAGCCCCTAGCCAGGAGCTCCTCACCTCAGAACCCAGACAGTTCTGGGAATATGGACGTAGAAGTAGACGAAGAAGATTCTAAAAAGGACGAGGAAGAAGAATTTAAGGAAGAAAAGGAAGAGGAGGTTAAAGAAGAAGGTGTTAACTTAACTGTTCATAAGGGTAGAAAAGCGGCTATAACTTTAATTAAACAAAAAGATGAAGTTTCTTCCAGTGAGCCCAGTAAGAGTTCGAGGAGTAGTGCAAGGCATACAGACGTTTGGAGACCTTACTAATACACAGAAACAATATGTTCTTTTAATTTTCGTTATCAGTGTTACCGTCCCAAGACACACAATCTTATTTTATTTTTTAACATAGACAAATTTATCGAAATATATTGAAGGGTACGCAAATATTTAATACTGTAAATAAATTTCTTTTGTATAAATTACGATTGGCAAAACTTATGTAAATATGTGTGTATAGATTGAGTGTTTGTTATTTATTCTTTGTTTCGTTATATATTTTTTAGGTGGAGAATAATGGCTGTTTTTTAATTATTCATTGCGGATGTTTCCAGCATTATTCGTACTGGATGCATACCTCATAGTGTTTTATGATTAAATTTGTATAAAAAAGAAACGGAAATAAAACGAAAGTCTATTGTTGTATGATGTAAATAAAAGTTGTAACTATTACTAGTTGTTGTGTTTTCTTTATGAAGTGAAATGAGATTTAATTAAAAAGAAGAAAACGTTTAAATTTATCCCTTCAAAGTCAAGTGTTTTTAATTCTTACTTGTTCATCTAATTTTATTATACTAATTTAGTAAGGCAAGAACTAAATGTTATATGTGATATTAGTTATGTGATATTTTTGAGATTTCTATGAAGCTTAAATTTCAAGCTTAATTGAATTATTAATTTTAATCGCATTGATGGACAACATCAAATATGTAGATTCACTACTAGTAAACAGACACTATTAGTCGGACAATTACTAAATATTTAATACGACATGTACATAGAATATCTGACATGAAACAACAAACAACTACCGGTGCATATTTTTTAACACATTGAGTATTATTTTTATTGTACAAATAAAGTAGTAATCAGAACACGAATATATTAAAAAAAACTGTAAGTTTTGGACGGACAAGGCTAGACAAAAAATACTAGACGTACAAGACTAGACGAACTAGACTAAACGGACAAGACGAGGAAAATAACACTAGACGGACAAATCTAGGCGGTCAAAACTAGACGGTCAAAACTAGATGGACAGGAGTAAACGGACAAGACTAGATATGCATACAAAACGGACAAGACTAGATAGACAAGACTACACTTACAATACTATACAAACAAGACTAGACAGACAAGACTAGACAGACAGGACTAGACAGACAAGACTAGACAGACAAGACTAGACAGACAAGACTAGACAGACAAGACTAAACAGGGAAAACTAGACACACAAGACTAGAAGAACAAAACTAAAACAGACAAAACTAGAGAGACACGACTAGACAGACAATATTAGACATACAAGACTAGACAGACAAGACTAGACAGAAAAGACTAGACCGGTAAAACTAGACAGATAAGACTAGACAGACAAGACTAGACAGAAAAGTCTAGACAGAAACGGTTAGACAAACAAGACTAGATAGACAAAACTAAACAGAGAAGATTAGATTGACAAAACTAGACAAAGAGGACTAGATAGACAAATTAGTCCAAACTTGACGTTCTAGAATTGATGGACTTAGACTAGATTCATAGGGCTGGACAGACAGGACTAGACAAAAAAAAAAGATTCAAATAAGCTCCCCAACAAACAGAAGCTGTATTGTTAATGGGCAACAGAAATCGTTGGACCTATTACTTTTAAAATTAAAGAGGTAGTAATCACTCCCTAAGAAGCAATTACATACCTGCGAGTTACTATTGACAGAAAGCTCTCCTTCTGGAGCACGTCAAAGGAATTACGGCAAAGGCCCTTAGAAGCACCTCAGATTTTGAAAAACTAATGACTAGACACACAGGGCCAGGCAGACAGGGCTAGGCAGACAGGAATAGGCACACAAGACTAGACAGCCTATTTTGTTGTTTTTTTCATATGCAAGCATATGAAAGCCAGAATTCCATCAAATACGACACTATGCTGGCTGTAACGATTTCTACTGACTATTTACAGAAGCGTCTCTTGACCCAAATTGTTAACACCGGAAGTGACTGTGGTGGTCCAGTCTGGACAATGTCTTGGCGTAGGCCTATGACATCTTTAATAAACGTATCGTCTGCAAATTGGAGTGAGCTGTAGAGAGCTAGTTGCTTGAGGCGGATGTCTACTGGAAGGAGACTTGTAATCACACAAGCTGCCTCTGTGGTTACTGTAAGATAGGCATTTGCAGCGCGGATGGTGCTGGGGCTCTGTATGCCCAAGAGCTTGAGGTTTCGTTTCACGCCATATGACTTCTTCCAGATAGGACATCCATATAATAATGCGGGTTCTATCGCGACTCGATAGATTTCGCAGAGCTCTGTTTTTCCTACACCCCATTTCTCCTTTGCAGCAATACGTAATTTTATACTCAGTTGTTTCACTTTACTACACGCTTGCTTTACGTGTTTCTTAAAATTCAAGAGTCTGCCTTTAGTGATAACTAGATACAGTAGATGTTGTTGGCATTTAATTTTTTCGTTTCCTAGTGTGAAAACGGGACACATTGACTTGAGAATCTGCTGAAGAAGAGGGCTTCAGTCTTTTGGGCATTGAAACTCAGTCAAGTTGAGTTGAGTCAAGTTTCAATTGCCCATTGGCGATGATTTTCTAGAGCACGGTCAGTGGTCTTTTTCAGACCAACAATAGTTCTACTTTTACAGAGCAGAAGAGTATCATCAGCATAAGCTACGATTTCTTACACTCTTCAGGCAGATTACTTTCAAAGATGGTTCCATACAAGAAATTCCAAAAACCTGGACCTGATTTAGAACCCTGTGGATATAATTCTTTTCTCGACGTACAAACCTGGTTCGCTGAGAATGGCCTTGCGTTCTGAAAAGTAGCTTCTGGATAATTTGATGAGATTATCAGGACAACTTTTCTCTATTAGCGTACAGATAATAACCGGTTCAGAAATAACCTGAACTGTACCAGGCCCATTTCTAAAACCAAATTGATTTTGGTTCATCAGTTTGTGCCGGTAGAAGTGATGTTTGATTCTTGAGATGAGTAAAGAATCTAGCACCTTTCCGGCAGCAGGAAGTAAACTTATGGGTCTGAAGTCCTTCGTGGATAGTGCCGGTTTGTTTGGTTTGGGGATGATCTTGATGAGTTGACCTTTCCAACAAGATGGGAATATAGACTTTTTGGACACTCGCTGTACAGAGTAATGAATGTGTTTGGTGCCGAAAAAAAGGTAGCCAACATTATGTCCGATGATATGCCGTCCAGAACAGGCGCCTTCTTCGGGCTCATCCCGCGTATGATGCGTTCTATTTCAGAAAAGGTGAATTGCCTGTCATCAGGCCCACCTTTTTCGACTTTCGCCCGTATTCTGACCCGAGTGTGTAATTCAGAGTCGTCTTCATCGTCCTCTGGAAAGAATGTCTCTAGGAGTTGTCGCGAAGTGTCAAAGATATCAAACGATCCACCCTTAACCTTAAGGCTACTCAGGTGGCTTGTGGAGGTTTTTCTCCCCCTTAATATTTTGAAACTACACAAGAACTACGGCAATACTAGACACACAAGATTAGATAGAAAAGACTAGAGAGACAAAACTAGGCAGACAAGACGACAGACAAGACTAGATAGACAAGACTAGACAGATAAGACCAGACAGACAAGAATAGACCAACAAGACTAGACAGCACTAGACAGACAAGACTAAACAGACATTTTTTTATTGGGTGTGGATGGCACCTTTCGGTTAACCATGCAAGTGAGCCCTCTGAAACCGAAACCCTCCGGAACCGCTAGTCGCATTTCTTCGGTGTGTTGAATGATCTGTTCTTAGACATGTACTATCTACTTCCCCCTTCCGCGCTGTGTGCGATTAGGGTTTCGATTTTTTAGTTTTATTTTCCTTTAGTCATTTTCCTTTTCTGTTATTATTTTTGTTACCATTTTGTGCATATTGTTCTATCCTTCCTGCAATCCTAAAAGGTGCGCGATCATATTTTATGGATCGAGTTTGTCGTTCTCGAACATTTCCCTCTCGTTGTCCCATCTCGGACACTCAAATATAGTATGGGTGACACTATCGGCCAACCCACAGTATACACAATCTGTGTCGGATGCTCTCCCGATGATGGGTAAATAATCCCGGAAACTGAGCCCCGTGAAGTCCTGATTGAGATAGTATGAAACTTCCCCGTATCGTTGTGTATTCCAGGTGTCAATATCCGGAATGAGGATCCCCGTCCACTGACCTTTTTTGGAGGTATTCCACTCTTCCTGCCACTCCTGAGTTAGTTTGGTATCGGCCTCAAGTCTAGATGTTGTGTTCTTGCCTTTCTCATATCGAGAATTTCTATGCTTTACCTGCAGTTCGATTGGAGGGATATCTGCAATAACCAAAACTGCATGGCGCAATACTGTACCTTACTGCAGACTCGTTGGGCCATTTTCCTCTGAAATACAGCTAATTCGGTTATTCTAGCTTTGTTAAGGGCCTGTACTTATATGGGAGCTATGATACCATAGAGCAAAACAAAGTGGGCCACAGTGCTTAGAAGCCTGCGTTTACTGCATCTAGGTCCGCCCAAATTGGGCATTAGTTTTTCCAGTGCCGCAGTAGTTTTGATGCCAGTTTCCGCTGCTTTTTGATGTGCTCTGAAAAATACAGTCTTTTTTCGATTGTCATGCTAAGGTATTTTAGAGAGTCTTTTGGTTTTATGTCCACGCCCATCACTTTGAAAGACATAGCAGCCAACTTTATATGTCCCGTTAACAGGACCGCTTCGGGTAATATAAAAAAAGAACTAGAAAGCGGAATGAACCAATCTGAAACACAATTCGGATTTAGAGAAGGAAGATTTAAAATATTTGCCGTAAAATACGCCATAAATATGTCCGAAAAGGCAAAAGACCGTCACAGTGGTGGCAGAGGTGGCATTCTTAGTAGATATGGCGATATATTTCTTTCCGTTAATTCAACCATGATGTACTACTGCCAGGCAGCCGAGCTGAAGGCATTTTTGATTTCTAGCGTTATAAGCGCACATATTTTCCTGGTCTAATCTTAGACTAATCTGAATAATATCTAATCTTAAAGGTTTCCTTTATGACAAATTTAACGGCATCTATTTGTAGATCTACCTTCTCTACATCCGAATTGTCTTTCAGATAGGCTCATTCCGCTTTCTAGTTCTTATTTTAAACGTGCTAAAGTTAGTTGTTCTAGCATTTTGAGATTAGAAAGACTAGACAATCAGAATTAAATGGGCAACGAACATATATAAAAAGTTATAATTCGTGTATTTTTATTTTTGCTCTGAGTATGTATGCGTAGACCAGATTTTCATTTAAATAGTAATTCGCATTATTAAAACCAAGCAGGGCAGGTTATGAATCTCGGCGTTTCCACTCTAATTAATTAATCCCATCAAGCCACTTCATATCCCTTCCTGAGGATGAATTAATTATCAGGCCGAGACGCAGTTTACGAAATTTCGATCAACCCTACAATTGATTTTTCCTTTTCTTTCAGCATTACCCCTATATTCATATAAGTACACTAGTTGTTCACATGAAAAAATCTGTAACATTTTATTAAAATTATATGCAAGACTTTTACATTAAGGGTAGGTGATATTTGAAACTTGTTATCAGGACTGCAAATCTTAAGCAAAACATAATAACTGTGGTGTGACTACATATGTTGTGATATTTGTTCATGTTTATATTCTTAATTCAACTATAGTAAAGTTAATAGTTAATAGCTGTATATTTATATAAAAAATGCTAAAATTATTCTTGAAATTAAAAAATTAAATTATAAAATATAATAATTTTTTTTAGGCAAATTTGTTTTAGGCTTTAGTGAGGGAATAAAATAACTACTTTAGCCATATCAAAACGGATACGAAAATGGATTTAGGAAAGAGAAAAAAGAAAGACTGATGTGTGAAAAAGGGGGCAGTTAACACTTTTGTCTCCGCTTTCCTCACACAAAAAAAGAAATAAATAAAACAAACAAAATAATATAACAAAAATTATTGTTTGGAATCCGGATAAAGTTAAAACGCAAAAAACCTTTTTCTTTCTGTTTCTGCTTTATCTTTCGTGAAACGCGCTCGGTCGGTCGTCCGGTTTTCTCGCGCACATCCATCGGGATTTTGTCTCCTTTGACGCGAGAATCGTCTATCATTTTCTACGCGCCAAGGTCCGACAATCCGAACAGAAATAGTAGATAGTACAGAGAGCGTCGACTGGCTGCACGGGGGAAAATGCGCATTCCGTTTTTTCACTTTGAAGTGCATCGGTTTGCATGAATCCTTAATGCTCGCTAATTCCCGCCCGAGCGACGCAGGAAAAGAACTCAAAGAAGTTCAAAAGTACGGATTAATTACATGAATATTCCGACGGCTAATTGGGCACAGGAAGAGAAATTAAATATTCATCGAATAATTGATTATTCGCCGAAATAAGTAAAATTAATCTACAGAAAAAAAGGAAGAATACTTTAAGACTTTTCTTTTTCTGTTCTACGAGTATATAATCTATTTAGACAACATTCACAATAGACAATATAAGCGATATTTCTAGCCCGTTTAGTCTTGTCTGTCTAGTATAGAGCCTTATATCTGCCTAACTTAGTCTGTCTAGTTTTTTTCCTCAAGACCTATCTGTCTAGTCCTGTATATCTAGTTTTACTAATCTAGTATTGCATGTCAAGTACTGTTTGACTAAAGATGTAAAAGTGATTATGACTGTAAAGGTGATAGCACCTCCTTGCTCGAGATTCATGTTGTCAGCCAATCAATTGGGCCAAGTCCAACCGACTGTAGATTAGAATCACAGAAGAACTGTGGTTACAAACAGACACATAAAATATTCATAAAACTAGAAGAAGTTTTTGATTAGTTTTATATTAAAGAATATTGGGAAGCGGAAAGTAAGTAACACCTGTGAAATTAGTGCACAAACTGTAATAATTAGCCAAAAACCAACGGAAACTATTGAACGTGAAAGGAGGAATCTGGAAGAACTAGACATCGAAATAAAAACAGGGAACTCGTACCAGGAATTTCAAGAAGATGCGGAAAAGAATTGGCTCCTGGCAGCTTTTGAAGGAGTCAAAGTAGGAAAAAGAGACTTGCTGTTAGCTCGTCTGCTGTGTTGGGACTTGCCCTGATGCGTGGCAGACAACATGAATCTCGAGCAAGGAGGTGCTATCACCTTTACGGTCCAATCTCCTTAACACATTTAGTCAGACAGGACTTGATATTCAAGACTTGGTTGGTAAGACTCGATGCACAGGTCTATTATGGACAGGCTTTTGAAAGTGTCTAAGTAGGAAAAGGAGACATACTGTTGTATGTCTCCTTTTCCTACTTAGACACGATACTGTTGTATGTCTCCTTTTCTACTTAGACACTTTCAAAAGCCTGTCCATAATAGACCTGTGCATCGAGTCTTACCAACCAAGTCTTGAATATCAAGTCCTGTCTGTCTAAATGTGTTAAGGAGATTGGCCTGTAAAGGTGATAGCACCTCCTTGCTCGGGATTCATGTTGTATGCCACGCATCAGGGCAAGTCCCAACAGAGACGAGCTAACAGCAAGTCTCCTTTTCCTACTTTGACTCCTTCAAAAGCTGCCTGGAGCCAATTCTTTTCCACATCTTCTTGAAATTCCTGGTACGAGTTCCCTGTTTTTTCCCTGATCTCTGTTTTATTTCGATGTCTAGTTCTTCCAGAATCCTCCTTTCACGTTCAAAAGTTTCCGTTGGTTTTTGGCTAATTATTACAGTTTGTGCACTAATTTTACAGGTGTTACTTAATTTCCGCTTCCCAATATTCTTTAATATAAAACTAATCAAAAACTTCTTCTAGTTTTTTGAATATTTTATGTGTCTGTTTGTACCCACAGTTCTTCTGTGATTCTACATACGTCTGCATTGCTGTCTGCTTTCGCCAGCCATCGGAGATCCTGTGCTTTCGCAGCCACCTTTTTTATTGTAGTCTTCAACTCCGTGTACTTATATATATATATATATATATATATATATATATATATATATATTATCTCGTTGCTCATTTTGATATGTTCATTTTCTTTAGGTAGTGTGTAACATGAGAAATGTAGCAAGCAGTTTCGTTAACTGAAGCAAGAGGCCCCACTGGAAAACCCACACATCTCGGGACCGCTCTTCGCATAACTTCGAGGTGGTGGTGCATAACACTTCAGCATGTTTTCCAGTTCTTTTCCGTTCCTTCTCATCGTTTCCTTTTAGGGACATTATAATTACGATCACTTCCCTTTGCCATTCCTGAAAAATTTTGGCACTATTTTTCCCCCGCTCCTCGCTTTTCCTCTTTTCCGTCCATTCATCCAGTAACTTCATTGCAATATTTGCTCTAGCAGCTACTCCCGTTTCGGTATTCCCGCACACCACTAGTGCCAGATCATCTGCAAATGCAATGGTTTCCACACCTACTTGTAATAACAGTCTGAGCACTTCATCATAGAGAATGTTCCACAATGTGAGAGCCATGACTGAACCCTGTAGAACCCCACATTCTTCATAGTTGAAGAAACGTAAGCGCGTTAGCGTAGTTATTCAATTCTATATGCCGCAATTTTATATGCCGCCCCAATATAGGCCATAAGTATGGCTTTACGAAAAAATGGTGCACTTCTGAGAATGGACGAGGTTGATAATACCAGACATCGCTAAATGACTGAACAGAAGACACAGAGCATTCCACTTTTATCTGATCCAGTTCCTCACAGGGCACGGTAAAGATATCACGCTCAACTGTTTTTATTGCTGTTGTAACGCTCAACTGTTTTTATTCATCACTGTTGTTATTGTCTGATACCATGATGATTTTGCGGTTATGTAGGTAACTGCGGATCACCTCATCTAGGATATTTTGCCAACATGCCGATTTGAATGCATTTCTTACGCCTAAGGTTAACAGGGCGCAGATCATTCTAGTTCTCCGTGTACCCACTCTGGCTTTCTCAGCTACCTCGAGGACCTTTCTGATGGCGTCAACAGTAGATTTTCCTTCTCTGAAGCCATATTGCCTTTCAGATCATTGAGAGATCAGTTTTTTCTCTAAGTTTAGTTTTTATTCCGCTTAGCAACAGCTGTTCGAGCAATTTTCCAAAAACACATAATAGACACAGTGGGCTTTATGAGGTGACTTCTTGGAGAGGTTTTATACCTTTTCTCAAGAAGACCAGTTTGCCTTATTCCACCGTTCTGGAAAGATGTCCCTTTTGAGTAGATTATTCATGACTTAAAACAATTTCAGAAAAATTTCTATAAGATTATTATTTATAGAATATTTCTCAGGAATTTCTAGAGCTATGATTTTAATTATTGCAGGTGGAATGCCGTCCTGCTTTGGGGCTCTGCCATTTCGGAGGTGGTCATAGGCCGCTTTGAGTTCTGGTTGTGTGAACTTAGGTATCTCAATTACTGCTGTTTGTTCCAATATCGGTGTTTGGTGGATGTGGAAAATGTCTAGTCTGTCCAGTCTATCCAGTCTGTCTAGTCTAGTCTTGTCTCTATAGTCTTGTTTATCTAATCTTGTCTGTCTAGTGATGTTTATCTAGTTTTATTTGCCTAGTGTTGTTTGCCTGGTCTTGCCTGTGTAGTTACAAATTATCTTATCTGTCATGTCTTGTCTGTCTTGGTAGTCATATCTGTCTAGTCATGTCTGCCTATTCATGACGGTATAGTCATCCTTTATAATGGCGTCCTAAGACTGAAATTTCCAGACGGTGCCACACTTGTTGGCTTCGCTCACGACCTGACTTTCGCAGTTTCAGCAAAAACTGAAACCATGCTAATGCGAGTGGTAAACCGCGCAATCCACCAAGTCATCGGATAGGTGATAACAAACATTCTATGCCTTTTTCCCGAAAAAACGAAGCAGTCTTACTAACTGGTCTAGGAAGACTCAAAAACATAAAATTTAGTCCAAGGAACCCGCATAAACCCAAAGAGTTAGTTATAGATAAGATCCATATCGTCGTTCAACACCTTACCTAGGTAGCAGCAAGAAGTATGAAGAAACGTAAGCTCCTTAGCGCAGTTTTACAATCCACCATTCTATATGCCGCCCCAAAATGGTCAAAAAGTTTGACTTTAATAAAAAACTAGCAATTATGCAAAGGAAAATAACAATTAGGGTCTGAAACGCATACAAAACTGTGTGAGGGAAAGCAGATCTAGTAATCGCTGGTATGGTCCTATAGAGCTCCTAATGAAGGAGAGAGCCGCTTTTTCATTTCTCATTTGTATGAGATTGGCGGCAGCAGGCAATCCATAATGATAGCTAGAAGAGATTAAGAAAAGCAATAGCATCGAAAGTTGTGCACGTCCTGAAAATAGACGTTGTTGATAATAGCAGACATCGCTAAATAACTGAACAGAAGACACGGAGGAACCAACTTCTCCAGTTCCTCACAGGGAACAGTTGCTTCCGCGTCTATCTACACCCGCCGCCGCGGAAGATCTATGCGAATACTGTAGCGAAATAGACTCTGTATGCCATACTATATTCGACTTCTGGAGATGGGAAACAGAAAGGGAGAAATAATCAGAAAATATGAAGATGTCGTGCAAACCAAGAACGATAATGTGATATATGCTGGAAAACAAAGAAAATTGGGGCAGCATAGACCAACTAATCAAATTCATCTTATCCTCTAAAGAAAATGACGAAAGACGAAAAGTTCAAAAGAAAGAATTGTCAGATAGTCCCAATGTGCTTAAGCACAAAACGACTTTATTACAGCTATCTCACCGAAGATATTCTCGAGTGTTCCTCACGGTTCCCGAGTGTTTGCATGTGTTAATGGAGACAACTTGTCTGTTCAGCTCTCAGCATCCAGTTACGATAAAAACCTATCCCCTCCCCCCTCCTAATCATGTCTTTGTTTAGTCTTGTTTGCCGACTCTTTTCTGTCTAGACTTGTCCGATTCCTGCTGCCAAAGCCTATCGCACCGTATCAACAGAGGCAGCCTGTGTTATTTCAGGCCTTCTTCCAATCGAGATCCGAGCAAAGCAAGTTGCAATAAACCTCACTATGCACGACTTGGACGAAGCAAGGTTTAGAGAATTAACGGGTTTAAGGGCTTCTCCAAACCAGATCGAGCGTAGAGTAAACTTTCAGGAACTCTTTCACCCCTCGGATATTGGTCACCTAAAATACCTTTGTCCAACACCCTTCAAATCCAAGCACAAAACGACTTTTCACAAATTCCTCAACAGCTAAAAAAGGAATGGAATCAGCTTTTGTGGTTAACAAGGAAGGGAAAGAAACATACAACGAAACATTCCGACTCGAGAGCTACTGCAGAACATTCCAAGCGGAACTTTTCGCGCTAAAGTGAGGGCTACAGTACATCCGAACCAATACCGACAACGTAGATGGTTATTTAATAATTTGTAATAGTCGTTCAGTGCTTGACGCCCTGAAAAACATAACGAGGCCTATGGAACTAGTCGTAGACACATGGGAAGCAGTAAGAGAATTTCGGAGAGTGTAAAGCTACAATGGCATTGAGAAAAATCATATTCTTGAGTCACTGGAAACGATCGAGCTGGTAGCTTGGCAAATCAGGCGTCAGAAAAAGTATGTAACATCCCAATCTCAATCAACAAGATACCCAGCCAATCGATCAAGTCCAGACTAAGTTCATATTTTTAAAAAGAATGGCAAACAAGATGGGAGGCATCGAACACAGGCATATGGATCAAAATATTCATTCTCTCAGTTCATAACTGCCTTAAAATAAATGGTGATATCCATTTGCCACATAGAGCCGTCCAATTAATTACAGGGCACGGAAATTTCCAGGCCTATCTTCACAGATTCGGAAGAAGAGATTCACAAGTATGCCTATGTCATGATAAATGTAAGATAAATAGGTAATGTAAATGTAATGTAAAAGGCTAATGTAAATGCAATGTAAATAGTTATGAAACCAGTATCCATCAGTACGGAGTGCTGGTCAGATAAGCCACTCTTTTGTAAATAAACAAATAAGCTATCTAGTCTTGTCTGTCTAAACTTGTCTGTCTAATCTTGTCTCTCTAGTCTAGTAGTCTAGTCGCATATATCTAGTATTGTCTGTCTTGTTCCATCTATCTAGTCTTGTCTGTCAAGTATTGTCTGTATAGTTTTGTCGGTCCAGTCTTGTCTGTCTGTCCTCCTCGGTAGTGTAGTTGACAACATACCCGCCTTTCAATGCGGGATACCAGAGTTCGAATCCTGGTCGGGGAGGCGAAAACTCTGGCGGTTTTCATTAACCGTCCGGACTGCCCACCCTGAATTAATGCGAAATATGCGATGTCGGGGTGGCGCATACTAAAAGCCAAAGTGGAATAGGGGGTTTAGTGAGAGCTTCCCCCGAACCACTATTAAAAAAAGTCTTGTCTGTCTGGTCTTGTCCGTCTATTTTTGTCTCTCTAGTGTTGTCTCTCTAGTCTTGCCCTGTCTAACTATTTACTTTCTTGTCTTGTTAGTCTATTGGGGATTATAATTGTCTTAAATTTATAAAATAGCTATTAAATGTGATCCACAAAACACTTCCAATGCCATAAAATACAAAACTGCTTCGACTCCTATAATGTATCCTTGCCAGTTAGATTAACTAATTAAGGATAGATCCTCCATAGACTAGCACCGATTCGTTAAATATTCAATTGATAAGAGATTCTTTGTTCGAAATGGAATCGATATTGGTGTAAGCAAGAGTGCGCGATATCCCGCGGGATTTTGATAATCTATCAATCTTAGGTAGCATCAATCACGGTGTGATAACAAGAGACGCGATCAACACTGTTCGATTAAAAATCAAAAGGAGGAAAACGCCACCTGATGGATGATGGCAAGAAAACGCTGAAAAAAATCAATCTGCCGAAGTGAGATGCGCCCAATTTGCTCTCGGTTCATACACATTAATCCCTCTTTGACCCTACTCAAGAAGAAAACTATATAAATGCAGAAAATATAATCCATCCAGGGGGTTATATTTAAATTAATTTTAGGCCGTGAAATTATCTAATGAATTAAACTTTATTCAAACTATTTTGATGAAATCCAGATCAAACTACATTTAAGGCGATTGTCTCAAAATATTTGTTCATTTCTTATTCTCGCGTTAGTTTTAGATTAGGGATAAATAAATATGTTGGATTAAACGCAAATCAAATGCGGTCCTATCGGTGAAACTTTTTCCAATCAGGGTATTTGAGTAGTTAAATTCGTCCGGGTTAGAAAAGCGTTTTATTTTATATTTTTGCCGAACGGGACCGAGCATCCTTTGTATTTGAATTCCTTTTTGGGGCTTTAAATTGAAACGGATCCGGAGTCTGACCCCTCGCTAAAGAGGGACTGCCGGATATTTGCATTAATTACTCAAAAGGATCAAGAGAATTCCTAATCATACTTCATAATATCAATTAAAACTAACTTGTCTGGCATTTGAAAATTCATTTAAAATTGACAGATGAGACGAGGTAGACTAGATTACACAGACAAGAGTAGATAGCCAAGGCTAGATAAACAAGACTAGACTGACAAGACTAGACATAGAAAAAAGACAGAAAATACTAGACAGTGAGACAAAATTCGATTAATTAGACTAGAAGACAAGACTATACAGACATGCCTAGACAGGCCAGGCTACACAGATAAGACTAAATAGACAAGACTAGACAGACAAGACTAGACGGACAAGACTAGACAGACAAGACTAGACAGACAAGACTAGACAAACCAGACTAGACAGACAAGACTAGACAGACAAGACTAGACAGACAAGATTAGACAGACAAGACTAGACAGACAAAACTAGACAGACAAGACTAGACAGACAAGACTAGACAGACAAGACTAGACAGACATGACTAGACAGACAAGACTAGACAGACAAGACTAGACAGTCAAGACTAGACAGACAAGACTAGACAGACAAGACTAGACAGACAAGACTAGACAGACAAGACTAGACAGACAAGACTAGACAGACAAGACTAGACAGACAAGACTAGACAGACAAGACTAGACAGACAAGACTAGACAGACAAGACTAGACAGACAAGACTAGACAGACAAGACTAGACAGACAAGACTAGACAGACAAGACTAGACAGACAAGACTAGACAGACAAGACTAGACAGACAAGACTAGACAGACAAGACTAGACAGACAAGACTAGACAGACAAGACTAGACAGACAAGACTAGACAGACAAGACTAGACAGACAAGACTAGACAGACAAGACTAGACAGACAAGACTAGACAGACAAGACTAGACAGACAAGACTAGACAGACAAAACTAGACAGACAAGACTAGACAGACAAGACTAGACAGACAAGACTAGACAGACAAGACTAGACAGACAAGACTAGACAGACAAGACTAGACAGACAAGACTAGACAGACAAGACTAGACAGACAAGACTAGACAGACAAGACTAGACAGACAAGACTAGACAGACAAGACTAGACAGACAAGACTAGACAGACAAGACTAGACAGACAAGACTAGACAGACAAGACTAGACAGACAAGACTAGACAGACAAGACTAGACAGACAAGACTAGACAGACAAGACTAGACAGACAAGACTAGACAGACAAGACTAGACAGACAAGACTAGACAGACAAGACTAGACAGACAAGACTAGACAGACAAGACTAGACAGACAAGACTAGACAGACAAGACTAGACAGACAAGACTAGACAGACAAGACTAGACAGACAAGACTAGACAGACAAGACTAGACAGACAAGACTAGACAGACAAGACTAGACAGACAAGACTAGACAGACAAGACTAGACAGACAAGACTAGACAGACAAGACTAGACAGACAAGACTAGACAGACAAGACTAGACAGACAAGACTAGACAGACAAGACTAGACAGACAAGACTAGACAGACAAGACTAGACAGACAAGACTAGACAGACAAGACTAGACAGAAAAGACTAGACAGACAAGACTAGACAGACAAGACTAGACAGACAAGACTAGACAGACAAGACTAGACAGACAAGACTAGACAGACAAGACTAGACAGACAAGACTAGACAGACAAGACTAGACAGACAAGACTAGACAGACAAGGCTGGACAGACAAGACTAGACAGACAAGACTAGACAGACAAGACTAGACAGACAAGACTAGACAGACAAGTCTAGACAGACAAGACTAGACAGACAAGACTAGACACACAAGACTAGACAGACAAGACTAGACAGATAAAAGCAGTTTAAACTATCTAGACTTCTATTTTTTTGTTGGCTATGTTATGTTAGCGTATATTGGGATATAAATAATTTTTGTGTGACCGTAATAAGGCAAAGTGGGTTGAAAACAAAAGGGAATTAGCGGCCGTTTCCAAACTTTCGGACGAGACCTAACTTAATAAACGTGCGCCCAAATCGAATGATAGACGGTCCGCAATCTACTAATGGATATTACTCCTATCTCTTTTATTCATTTCCCAGACTTTTTCCCCATGAACAGATTAAACATTTTTTTTATCCCTACTGTATTATTTTTTCCGTCTCTGTACCCATCCCACCGCCAAAAGGAACGAAAACAAAACGAAACGCACCCGATCCCAAAAAACAAAACAATCCAATTTCGAATTTAAAAAAAAAACGGAAACAGAGAAAGGAAAAATGTGGGAATCCAACCCCTTTAAGACGTGAGGTATTAGCAGGGAATAACAATTATTTTAAGTGTACACTCGCAGTAAGGGATGAACGCGCATTGTGTTCGTGAAAAGAAAAGGGTGAAAGGAGAAATGGAGTGCAAATTGGAAATAAAAACGATTTACTGCATTTTGGTATCATCATTTTCTTCGGCAATGCGATTAGCCTTGCTTCTCACTAAAAGGGGAAATTTAAATATGTATTTACACTACAATATACAATAATTACAATGCCTATTTTACAAAAAGTAAAAATAAATTATCAGTACTACACAGACAATGCAAGACTGTTGTACAGTTATACAAAACATTAAAGTAAGGCATATAAGACTAGTCCAGTATTAAACAAGTCAACATGAATTTTGTGCATGACGAAAGGGTGTACAAATAGAAATTGAATTTCACAAAAGAAGCAATCAAACAATTTACAATGTAAAATAAGAAGGTATTTATAACTATCAGCTTAACAAACAGAAAATTAGTTTGTTAACAAGATTCCTTATAGAAAATTCAATTTTCTCTAAGCTTTATTTTAAACATTTATTAAAGTTTTGCTTAGTTTTCGGAATATTTTCTCATTTCAGAGATAAGAAAACTCTAAAACAAAAATAAGCCTCTAAGTTTCTTCTAGGTTGATTACCACCAAATTGACAGACTAAATGTCTTTACGTAAAAAGATTTCTTAGAGACAACTTTATACTCTACAAATTTTATTAGAAATGTTTCTCCAAATTTAGCTTAGTTTCCCTGTTATTTGCGAATTTTAGAACAAGCAAAATACTGCGAAAATGAAAATGATGTTTATTGTGACATAGTTAAAGGTTGAATATCACCAACTAGTAAGATACAAAATCAGTATATATTAAGATATCTTATAGAAAATTTTAAAAATTTCGCCTAGTTTCAGTTAATTTCGAATTCTTGAGGTAAAACAAACTCTATATTATTACTAGCAATACTACAAAATTTTAAGGGGTAGATGGATATTTTTTCATCAAATATATCAAAACAAAAGCTCCTAGCAACAAATTTTCTTACAGGATTGTGTTATCTGTCTAGACTTTTCTGTCTACATTCCTCTGGCTAGTCTTGTCTGTCTAGTCTTGTATGCCTAGTCTTGTCTGCACTGTCTTGTCTGTAAAGTCTTGTCTGTCTAGTGCTGTCTGTTTAGTCTTGTCAACCTAGTCTTTTGTGCCTAGCCTTCTCTATCTAGTCTTGTAAGTCTAGTCTTGTCTGTCTAGTCTTGTCTATCTAGTCTTGTGCTGTTTAGTTTTGTCCGTCTAGTTCTCTCTGTCTAGCCGTATCTGTCTAGTCTTGTCTGTCTTGTCTTGTCTATCTATTCTTGTCTGTCTAATCTTGTCTATTTAGTTTTGTCTATCTAGTCTTGTTTGTCTAGTCTTTAATGTCTAGTCTTGTCTGTCTAGTCTTGTCTGTCTAGTCTAGCAAGAATCATACCAAAAACAAAGATTGTCATCCTGGCTAGGAGATTCAAGGTGCGCATTCTAACAACAGAAGTAGAAGCAACGCTTGTCCAGATTGTTAAATCCCTTAATTTTTGTCTTGTCTGTGTAGTCTTGTCTATCTAGTCTTGTCTGTGTAGTCTTGTCTGTCTAGTCTCATCTGTCTAGATCTAAAAGGGACCACTGGCGTCAACTCTGCGATAAAATAGATGAAAACGTGTGGGGTGACGCATATTCCATTGCTACCCGGGAACTCAAAGTAAGATCTCCAAATCTTAAAATGACCATGGAAAAGGTGCGAGAAGTGGTGGAGGTTCTCTTCCCCAAGCACCAGAAACTATAGTGGGTTTTACCGGAAATTAAAGACACTCCTGAATTTTCTATTGAGGAGCTGAACAGGCCCAGCCAACGTCTTCGAAATGGCAGAGCACCAGGACTCGACAATCTCCCACCAAAAGCTGTAAAGATTGCCGTAAACAGACAACCAAAATTTGTTCTAGAAGTCATGAACAATATAATAGCAGATGGCAGATTCCCGGATAGGTGGAAGATAGCAAGGTTGGTCCTCCTCCGGAAAGGTGAAAATCCCATAAACGAACCATCCTCTTACAGACCAATATGCTTGCTAGATATCCTCGGGAAACTACTTGAACAACTGCTTCTAGCGAGAATTAAAGCGGAATTGGGCAAGGGTAGAGGTCTTTCCGATAGACAATATGCGTTCAGAGAGGGAAGGTCCACGGTCGATGCCGTTCAGAGGGTGATCAAAGTGGCAGAGAATGCCACAAGCGGCACGCGAAGAACACGTAAGATGACGGCGCTGATAACCCTAGACATAAAATATGCTTTTAACTCTGCAGCCAGGGAAATGATTATGGAAGAGCTAACTAACAGAAAGTTTACCCCATACCTGTTGCGGCTGATGCGCAGCTACCTCTCAAATAGGAGAATACAGATGGAATCCGGCGATGAGGTCATCGAATGCGAAGTAAATAATGGTGTTCCTCAGGGCTCAGTGTTGGGCCCTACCCTATAGAACATTCTATACGATGGCGTGTTAAGGCTCGTTTTCCCCGCGGGGGTGGAAATAGTAGGATTCGCCGATGACCTAGCTTTAGTTGCTACAGGTAAAACTGAAGAAGAACTAATGAGAAATGCAAACATCGCCATAAAGCAAGTCGATGAATGGCTAGAGCGAAAAAACCTTAAGCTAGCCCCTGAAAAAACAGAAGGTGTACTTCTCACTGGCAATATGAAAATAGGACCTATAAAATTCAAAATTAAAAAAGTGGACATCACCGAAACAAGAAGTCAAGTACCTAGGCATCACTATTGACTAGAAACTGTCTTTCAAAGCACACCTTAAGAAAGCTACAGAAAAAGCCCTAAAAATTACATCGGCCCTAGGAAAATACACCGGCGGTCCGAAAAGCAGTAAAAGAAGACTACTGTGCTCTGTGGTTCACTCGACCATTCTCTATGGAGCTCCGGTCTGGGCCAGAGCAATTGAAAAGGGGTACATGAAACAGATGCTCACCTCTGTACAGAGAAAAATGGCCATCAGAGTATGCAGTGTATATAGGACTATCTCCAGGGAAGTTGTGTTTGTGATTGCTGGCATCGTCTCGAGTGCAAAATCCATGAGATAGTCCAATTATATAAGACAAGGAACTGGGCAAATAGGACAGAAAGACAAAAAATTGCAAATAACCAAATACATGAAGACTGGCAAAAGTCATGGTGTATGTCCAAAACAGGACATTGAACCAAACTATTGATCCCAAAACTTAAACCTTGGCTAACACGGAACCATGGTGAGATAACTTACCATCTAACACAGGCCATCAGCGGCCACGGATGCTTCAGGGAGTATCTACATAGTTTTGGCAGGGCAAGTGACGCAATGTGTGTATACTGCGGCGACGTGGGCAGTGCACTTCATACTGTGTTTGGATGCAGTAGGTGGATATCCGAGAGGGACAGATGGAAGGAGCAGATCGGCCTCATCCTAGAGGTGCAAACACTGGTAGACGCGATGCTGAGATCACCAGAGGACTGCACATACACGGAGACAATGATACGTGACATCCTGACACAAAAAGAACAAGACGAACGGACAAAAATCAACTACAAAAAGGAATACCAAAACTATAGAGCCAATACTATATAGCCAGATTCTCGAACAACTAGGGCGGCAAAAAAACGGTCCGGGCTGCTCACCCTGAAGGAATGCGCAAGCGATACCGGGGTGGCGTACTTTTTTAAGCCAAGTGGAAGTAGGGGTTTAGTGAGTGAGAGCCTCACACATATGCTGGTAGAGCTTCCCCCAAACCACAAAAAAAGTCTTATCTGTCGAGTCTTGTAATGTTTAGTCTGTTTAGTCTTGTCTGTCTAGTCTTGTCTGTCTAGTCTTGTCTGTCTAGTCTTGTCTGTCTAGTCTTGTCTGTCTAGTCTTGTCTGTCTAGTCTTGTCTGTCTAGTCTTGTCTGTCTAGTCTTGTCTGTCTAGTCTTGTCTGTCTAGTCTTGTCTGTCTAGTCTTGTCTGTCTAGTCTTGTCTGTCTAGTCTTGTCTGTCTAGTCTTGTCTGTCTAGTCTTGTCTGTCTAGTCTTGTCTGTCTAGTCTTGTCTGTCTAGTCTTGTCTGTCTAGTCTTGTCTGTCTAGTCTTGTCTGTCTAGTCTTGTCTGTCTAGTCTTGTCTGTCTAGTCTTGTCTGTCTAGTCTTGTCTGTCTAGTCTTGTCTGTCTAGTCTTGTCTGTCTAGTCTTGTCTGTCTAGTCTTGTCTGTCTAGTCTTGTCTGTCTAGTCTTGTCTGTCTAGTCTTGTCTGTCTAGTCTTGTCTGTCTAGTCTTGTCTGTCTAGTCTTGTCTGTCTAGTCTTGTCTGTCTAGTCTTGTCTGTCTAGTCTTGTCTGTCTAGTCTTGTCTGTCTAGTCTTGTCTGTCTAGTCTTGTCTGTCTAGTCTTGTCTGTCTAGTCTTGTCTGTCTAGTCTTGTCTGTCTAGTCTTGTCTGTC
Source organism: Phosphuga atrata (assembly GCA_944588485.1). Classification (NCBI taxonomy): domain Eukaryota; kingdom Metazoa; phylum Arthropoda; class Insecta; order Coleoptera; family Silphidae; genus Phosphuga; species Phosphuga atrata. The sequence continues at coordinate 78,745,753 of OX155893.1, read as the reverse complement.
TAGTCTTGTCTGTCTAGTCTTGTCTGTCTAGTCTTGTCTGTCTAGTCTTGTCTGTCTAGTCTTGTCTGTCTAGTCTTGTCTGTCTAGTCTTGTCTGTCTAGTCTTGTCTGTCTAGTCTTGTCTGTCTAGTCTTGTCTGTCTAGTCTTGTCTGTCTAGTCTTGTCTGTCTAGTCTTGTCTGTCTAGTCTTGTCTGTCTAGTCTTGTCTGTCTAGTCTTGTCTGTCTAGTCTTGTCTGTCTAGTCTTGTCTGTCTAGTCTTGTCTGTCTAGTCTTGTCTGTCTAGTCTTGTCTGTCTAGTCTTGTCTGTCTAGTCTTGTCTGTCTAGTCTTGTCTGTCTAGTCTTGTCTGTCTAGTCTTGTCTGTCTAGTCTTGTCTGTCTAGTCTTGTCTGTCTAGTCTTGTCTGTCTAGTCTTGTCTGTCTAGTCTTGTCTGTCTAGTCTTGTCTGTCTAGTCTTGTCTGTCTAGTCTTGTCTGTCTAGTCTTGTCTGTCTAGTCTTGTCTGTCTAGTCTTGTCTGTCTAGTCTTGTCTGTCTAGTCTTGTCTGTCTAGTCTTGTCTGTCTAGTCTTGTCTGTCTAGTCTTGTCTGTCTAGTCTTGTCTGTCTAGTCTTGTCTGTCTAGTCTTGTCTGTCTAGTCTTGTCTGTCTAGTCTTGTCTGTCTAGTCTTGTCTGTCTAGTCTTGTCTGTCTAGTCTTGTCTGTCTAGTCTTGTCTGTCTAGTCTTGTCTGTCTAGTCTTGTCTGTCTAGTCTTGTCTGTCTAGTCTTGTCTGTCTAGTCTTGTCTGTCTAGTCTTGTCTGTCTAGTCTTGTCTGTCTAGTCTTGTCTGTCTAGTCTTGTCTGTCTAGTCTTGTCTGTCTAGTCTTGTCTGTCTAGTCTTGTCTGTCTAGTCTTGTCTGTCTAGTCTTGTCTGTCTAGTCTTGTCTGTCTAGTCTTGTCTGTCTAGTCTTGTCTGTCTAGTCTTGTCTGTCTAGTCTTGTCTGTCTAGTCTTGTCTGTCTAGTCTTGTCTGTCTAGTCTTGTCTGTCTAGTCTTGTCTGTCTAGTCTTGTCTGTCTAGTCTTGTCTGTCTAGTCTTGTCTGTCTAGTCTTGTCTGTCTAGTCTTGTCTGTCTAGTCTTGTCTGTCTAGTCTTGTCTGTCTAGTCTTGTCTGTCTAGTCTTGTCTGTCTAGTCTTGTCTGTCTAGTCTTGTCTGTCTAGTCTTGTCTGTCTAGTCTTGTCTGTCTAGTCTTGTCTGTCTAGTCTTGTCTGTCTAGTCTTGTCTGTCTAGTCTTGTCTGTCTAGTCTTGTCTGTCTAGTCTTGTCTGTCTAGTCTTGTCTGTCTAGTCTTGTCTGTCTAGTCTTGTCTGTCTAGTCTTGTCTGTCTAGTCTTGTCTGTCTAGTCTTGTCTGTCTAGTCTTGTCTGTCTAGTCTTGTCTGTCTAGTCTTGTCTGTCTAGTCTTGTCTGTCTAGTCTTGTCTGTCTAGTCTTGTCTGTCTAGTCTTGTCTGTCTAGTCTTGTCTGTCTAGTCTTGTCTGTCTAGTCTTGTCTGTCTAGTCTTGTCTGTCTAGTCTTGTCTGTCTAGTCTTGTCTGTCTAGTCTTGTCTGTCTAGTCTTGTCTGTCTAGTCTTGTCTGTCTAGTCTTGTCTGTCTAGTCTTGTCTGTCTAGTCTTGTCTGTCTAGTCTTGTCTGTCTAGTCTTGTCTGTCTAGTCTTGTCTGTCTAGTCTTGTCTGTCTAGTCTTGTCTGTCTAGTCTTGTCTGTCTAGTCTTGTCTGTCTAGTCTTGTCTGTCTAGTCTTGTCTGTCTAGTCTTGTCTGTCTAGTCTTGTCTGTCTAGTCTTGTCTGTCTAGTCTTGTCTGTCTAGTCTTGTCTGTCTAGTCTTGTCTGTCTAGTCTTGTCTGTCTAGTCTTGTCTGTCTAGTCTTGTCTGTCTAGTCTTGTCTGTCTAGTCTTGTCTGTCTAGTCTTGTCTGTCTAGTCTTGTCTGTCTAGTCTTGTCTGTCTAGTCTTGTCTGTCTAGTCTTGTCTGTCTAGTCTTGTCTGTCTAGTCTTGTCTGTCTAGTCTTGTCTGTCTAGTCTGTCTGTCTGTCTAGTCTTGTCTGTCTAGTCTTGTCTGTCTAGTCTTGTCTGTCTAGTCTTGTCTGTCTAGTCTTGTCTGTCTAGTCTTGTCTGTCTAGTCTTGTCTGTCTAGTCTTGTCTGTCTAGTCTTGTCTGTCTAGTCTTGTCTGTCTAGTCTTGTCTGTCTAGTCTTGTCTGTCTAGTCTTGTCTGTCTAGTCTTGTCTGTCTAGTCTTGTCTGTCTAGTCTTGTCTGTCTAGTCTTGTCTGTCTAGTCTTGTCTGTCTAGTCTTGTCTGTCTAGTCTTGTCTGTCTAGTCTTGTCTGTCTAGTCTTGTCTGTCTAGTCTTGTCTGTCTAGTCTTGTCTGTCTAGTCTTGTCTGTCTAGTCTTGTCTGTCTAGTCTTGTCTGTCTAGTCTTGTCTGTCTAGTCTTGTCTGTCTAGTCTTGTCTGTCTAGTCTTGTCTGTCTAGTCTTGTCTGTCTAGTCTTGTCTGTCTAGTCTTGTCTGTCTAGTCTTGTCTGTCTAGTCTTGTCTGTCTAGTCTTGTCTGTCTAGTCTTGTCTGTCTAGTCTTGTCTGTCTAGTCTTGTCTGTCTAGTCTTGTCTGTCTAGTCTTGTCTGTCTAGTCTTGTCTGTCTAGTCTTGTCTGTCTAGTCTTGTCTGTCTAGTCTTGTCTGTCTAGTCTTGTCTGTCTAGTCTTGTCTGTCTAGTCTTGTCTGTCTAGTCTTGTCTGTCTAGTCTTGTCTGTCTAGTCTTGTCTGTCTAGTCTTGTCTGTCTAGTCTTGTCTGTCTAGTCTTGTCTGTCTAGTCTTGTCTGTCTAGTCTTGTCTGTCTAGTCTTGTCTGTCTAGTCTTGTCTGTCTAGTCTTGTCTGTCTAGTCTTGTCTGTCTAGTCTTGTCTGTCTAGTCTTGTCTGTCTAGTCTTGTCTGTCTAGTCTTGTCTGTCTAGTCTTGTCTGTCTAGTCTTGTCTGTCTAGTCTTGTCTGTCTAGTCTTGTCTGTCTAGTCTTGTCTGTCTAGTCTTGTCTGTCTAGTCTTGTCTGTCTAGCCTTGTCTGTCTAGTCTTGTCTGTCTAGTCTTGTCTGTCTAGTCTTGTCTGTCTAGTCTTGTCTGTCTAGTCTTGTCTGTCTAGTCTTGTCTGTCTAGTCTTGTCTCTCTAGTCTTGTCTGTCTAGTCTTGTCTGTCTAGTCTTGTCTGTCTAGTCTTGTCTGTCTAGTCTTGTCTGTCTAGTCTTGTCTGTCTAGTCTTGTCTGTCTAGTCTTGTCTGTCTAGTCTTGTCTGTCTAGTCTTGTCTGTCTAGTCTTGTCTGTCTAGTCTTGCCTGTCTAGTCTTGTCTATCTAGCCTTGTCCAGCTTTCAAAAATAGAGATTTCTGTGCAATAATCACGCTAGATATAGAAAACGCCTTCAACTCTGCTCCCTGGGAATATATCATATGCGAACTAAAAGATGCAGAAGTCAGTGAATACCTCCTCAAAATTATACAGTCATACCTATCTAATAGATTCATCATAACAACTGATGGAACATGCAGAAGAACTACTTGTGGGGTGCTGCAGGGATTCGTTCTGGGCCCGACATTGTCGCTAGCCTTTTATGACAAAGTACTAAGAACGGATACAGGAACGAGTGTTAGGTTAAATAACTTACGCAGACGATCTTGCCGTTGTGGTATCAGCTCAAACATCACAGATCCTGAAGGAACGTATAAGACATGCCATAAACAAAATCGGCCTGACATTGAAGGAAATGGGTATCAAGCTAGCCTTCAAAAAAACAAAGATTGTTCTCCTGGCTGGGAGATTCAAGGTGCGCAATCTAACAACAAAAGTAGAAGGAACGCTTGTCCAGATTGTTAAATCCCTTAAATACATGATAATACACATAGACAAACACGTAAGAATGAGAATACATATTAAGAGTACGTGCGAGTAGGCTAATGTTACCCTGATGACTTTGGCAAGAATCATATGCCAAATAATGGAGTATAATTTTTGTTTGCGTCGTTTCTTCAATACTCCTATATCAGCTTTGGCTCCACAACCTATTATGGGTCTTGGCCTCATGATGTGCTCTATTTGCAAGGAATAATTTTCTTTTAATCTCTTTGTTGCAGCTGCTAGTGTTCGCAATTTGGGAGCCCAGGTATATGAATTCTGATACGCCTTCGATGTTACGTGTCCCGATAGTTACGTTTTTACTCAAAACATGTACTCGAGGCCACCATATTTAATGAGGCTGCTAAGTGAATTAATCTTATTTCGTTGTTGTTTGACTTCTTAAGTTTACTATGTTTGCCTATTGTTGGGGCATACAGGTCTTCCTGTCCTACTTTTGCATTTAGGTTGCCTATTATAATTTTGATCATTTCTAGGGCATCTCTAGTAGGTTGCTTCTAGAGACTCGTAGAAGTCATCCTTTTCTTCATCCGTCTTCTCTTCTGTAGGTGCGTGTACATTTATAAAGCTGTAGACGAAAAATTTACCTTTCATTCTGATAGTACACATTTGTAGAGATATTGCTTCAAAGTCGGTTGTCAGATGTTTTACTCTCTTGTTTACGATGAATCCTGTCCCAAAGGTATGTTGGCTTGGGTCACAGCTATAGTCTATTGTGTGTTTTCATTTCTCGATGATCTTACTACCAGTCCATCTCATTTCCTGTTTTGCCATGATATCCGTTTTATATTTGTCCAGTATTTGTAGTAGATTGTGCAGTGCTCCGGGCTTGTATAGTGATCGCACATAACATGTATGAAGGGGCAGCTCTTTGTCCGTTTTCTCGCTAAAAGCTAAGATGGTTTTTTTTTTTAAGATGGGATTGTTGGCCCCAAGCTAAACCCCCTTATCGGAGGGCCATCTATCCCGCTCTCGTTTGCCCTGACCTCGCCTTCCATACGGATTGGTTACCGCATCTCCGACGAGGTTACTCAGGTTACCAGGGTTCACCACCTGGAGGCGAGAGCCGGAATTGAGTAGGAGAGGCTATGCGACAATCTCTTCCTGTGCGGTGGTCGTGCGGTGCGCATGCACTACCCTTGAACCCCAGATAATACTCCTATATGGGGCTCCAATATGGACGCAAGTAATACGCCACAAAATATTAGAGGAAATGCTAGAGAGCATAAAGAGAAAAATGGCAATACGTGTAGCAGCGGCCTACAGGACCGCCTCAAGCATGACTATACTGCTGTAGCAGGCATACCGCCGTCGAAGTTACGCGTCGAAGAAAGAGTCTCTATCCACAAGAGAGGGAGACAATCAAAACCGGCAGCCAGAGAAATTATGCTGAACGCTTAGCAATAAAAATGGATACCGTTTGAAGGATGGACCAAAACCTTTATTAAGGATGTTCGTAGATGGAGTAATAGAAAGTGGGGAGATCTAGACTAACACTCAATCCAGGCAATGACAGGACATGGTGTTTTCAACACATATCTAGAAAGAATAGGAAAGAGCGAGACAGGCGAATGCTGGTATTGCGGACCAGAGATGGTGGACTCTACAGAACACACTGCATTATAATGCCCTACGTCGGACCATATAAGAAGAGTTGCCCAAAGCTAATGTCAATTTTCCGGTTACCAAGGAAAACGCAGCAGCACTGCTGCTGGAGTCAAAAGACGACAGGGGCGCGGTAACAAGGATGCTGCAGGAATTATGTGAGGGAAGGAGGCTGAAGAGCGTAAAAGGAAGTTCGTGAGTGATAGAGCCTATTGGAGAGAAGTATAACCTCGAAGTAATGCTTAACAGCAGTACCAGGGCGACGCGGGAAGTCTATCAGAAGATTTTATTGGTTTACATACTATGTAGCGATGTTTTTTAATCTAGTCTTGTCTGTCTAGTATTTTCTGTCTAATTTGGTCTCTCTAGTCTTGTCTCTCGAATCAAATCAAAATCATATTTATTCAGTTTACGATGTACAAAGGAAAACTACATATTGAATTTGTCAGTAAAAAAATCATTAAGGCTATAGTAGCACTTCTCTATTAATATTATTTTAAGTTTTTTTCTAAAAGATTTTCGGTAAGTTTCTTTAGTCAGCATATTTGGAAGCTTGGTATAGATTTGGATTCCAATCTAGTGCGGTGCTTTGCTGCAAATTGTTAAATTTGATATTGAAATTAGCGTAGTGGCTTTTGACATCTTGTATTATGATGTGTTGGTCTATGTTTCTTATAATTGAGGCCATGAGACATATCGCATGCAGTTTCCCATATGTATAGTTTCCCATATGTCTTGTCTGCCTAGTCTTGCCTCTATAGTCTTGCCTGTCGAGTCTTGTGTGTCTGGTATTGTCTGTTTGGCCTTGTCTGTCTGCTCTTGGCTGTGTTTTCTGTCTAGTTTTGTTTAGCCTAGTCTTGTTTGTTCAGTCTTGTCTGTGTAGTCTTGTCTGTCTAGTCTTGTCTGTCTAGTCTTGCCTGTCTAGTCTTGTCTGTCTAGTCTTACCTATATAGCCTTTTCTGTCTAGTCTTGTGTGGCTGGTATTGTCTGTCTTATCTTAGCTGTCTGGTCTTGTCTGTCTGGTCTTGTCTGTTTGGTCTTGTCGGTCTGGTCTTGTCTGCCTTGTCTTGTCTGTCTGGTCTTGTCGGTCTGGGCTTGTCCGTCTGGTCTTATCTGCCTGCTATTATCAATCTTGTATTATCTGTTTGGTCTTGGCTGTCTGGTTTTGTTTGTCTTGTCTTGTTGGTTTAATATTGTCCGTCTTATTTTGTCTGTCTGTCTAATCTTGTGTGTCTAGTCTATCGACTATTCAGACCAAGATTCGACTATTTTTTGTTTAATTCAAAACCCCCCTAATCTACAAAATAAACTTGAAACTGGTATTTTCAATGCCAGAGAAAAAAATTGCAACCGTCAATTAGCAAATATTCAAATTTTTTGCAAAATTTGATTAATAAACCTATTATTATTCAAATCAATAATTCTAACTTTTAACTAATAAGCTTAATATTAAACAAACCACTAGTTCCTTCTACAAAAGTGTGTAGGATTGACGGATGGAATTTGATGTTAATAGTTACAATGTAAAGTTAATCTGAATGTTTGTAGGATGTAGTCAGCGATAAATGTAGTGAGACGTATATCATTAAGGAAGACAAAAGGACCGGAGGACATCCGTGTGCGAATCTAATTTGCTTAGTTCACCAACGTTCATTTGTTCGAATTACGCAGCGGCGGCCATTCCTATACACTAACCCAGATAAGTAGAACACATCCAATTCTTTAACAAAATATTCTCAAAAAATATTTAAATTAAATTACAATCGAGCATCAATCTAGTTCAATTCTGACTAAATGAATTTATTAATTATTCTTTATCGTTATCGTTTTTTTGGCTTTGAATTGGGAATGTTTGCTTGGTCGACTGGGTTTTACGTAACGTCGTGTAAGCCAGATCTCGCCGACCGACCCCAAACTCAAAATTAATGATGGCTTTTATTGAAACTTCAATTTCTTGATTAGCAGCATAGACCTTCCATCCCCCTGCAAAAAATCAACAGAACCCCCCGCCTGATTTCAGGAAAACACTTTGTTTCGAAGATATTGGGTGAACAAAATATTCGAGTGTAACAACATTTTATTATCAAAATGTACATGTAAAGTTGCTCTATTTACTATAAATGTCCGAAATGACTTTCGCCAGATAGGATACAGGCATTCAATCTTCTCGCCATTCAGTGCAGAAATCTTTTAAACACACCAGGTTTTATTTCTAATTGAGTTGATGACACCCAACAATTACCTGATTTCGCAATTCCTTCTAATTCTCCACTGGAGTAGCGTAAACTAATGCCTTCAGATAGCTGCATAAAAAATAATCCAGGGGATGTACGTCTGGGTATCGAGCAGCCCATGCGCCCAATCCTCAACCAACCCAGAAATCTCCCTATGTTACTGTTAAAAAATCAAGAGCAACCAGACTGAAATGTGGTGGTACTCCATCGGACATAAACCACATTGCAATTCTTGTTCTTAGTGGTACACCCTGCAGAAACTCAATGGCAGTGTTTTTTCCAAAAAGTTGCGTTACATATCGCCTGTAAGTCTTGTTGGTAGATATACCGGTCCATTAGTCACCCACAATTGCAACACAAAGATTCAATGAGAACTGATGTTAAAATCGATATTCACATACCTCATGAGGATTTTCATCAGCCCACACATGGTTGTTATGAATTTTTTTTATTGCATTCAGAACATTGGCTTTATCGGTGAAAAGAATCTGAGTCAGAAATTATGCGATAGAACTAATGTTGAAAAGCCATTGACACAGCGCAATAAATGGACGATAATCAGCAGGTAGTAGTGTCTGAACACGTTGAATATGGTATGGATTCTACAAGAATTTTTCAAACTGTCCAATGACTTACATTCAAAGTATTGGTAATTTGTCCCGTAGAAGTACTTGATCCTCCTCTATCATGTAATTATTATTCCTGGTCCTCCATTTCGTTTCAATGTACCTATTTGACGATGAATGTTTCCGAAGATTTTTCGATCTGGGATATTGCGGCTCCGAAGTTTCGAAGCTTCAATGTACAATCGTCTAGCTTGTAATGAATTGCCATCAGCACGTCCAAACATAAAATGATTGTCAGTCATCTCGGCGTCCGTACACATGGTAGAGAACTTCACTAACCATTAAAGACACGCCAAACAGCCACTTAAGTCACTTAATAGAAACAATTGCGACTGATACAGGTTATAATCAATGACGAGACGTATTAAAATGAACTCCACTTGTATTTTAGCAGATAAAACAGCCTTTGATTTTGATAAACTGATTGGCGTACACCATTCTTTTATTTACATTAATGATTTCAGCAAATATCGAATATGGTTGTCGCAAATTTTGTTCACCCTGTATCTTCGAAACAAAGAGGTTTTTCAGAAATCATCATATGACAATGTATTCGTAGAATAGTCCAAAGAATAAAACCTTGAATTTTTGCCGCATGTTTAGCTAAGACCCTGTATATAAATGATATTCTTATTATTCTAGTATAATATATATTCTTAGTAGCAACTTAGTTTCCTAAGATGATGATACGGCTATATTATGTTCTGGTAAATCCTGGGATGAAGTAGCTGCGAAAATTACGATATGGATGAATAAGATTTATATATGGCTAAGAACTAATCAACTATCACTAAACATTAATTAAACTACTTTAAAAATTTGAGTGTTATCGTGATAGTATACCAGTTGATATCAAACTCAGATATGGAAATTAAGAGAGTTGACTCATGTAAATATCTAGGAATCCATCTGGATTGCTTTATGAGATAAACTGGATTACCACATAGACGAAATTCTAAAAAATAAAAGATATTTATTTGATCTTTGTCTTTCATAAACTAAGTTACATTCTTGAAACAAAAGCTATGAAGGTCATTTGTCATGCCCTATTTGAAAGTATCGTTAGCTATGGTATAATTGCATGGGTAGTGCCTATGCTAATGCATATAACCCACTTGTCTGGATGCGAAATAAACTGATTAGAAAAATTAATGTGCAATCTGTACCAGATATTGATAAAATCTATATATCTAATTTTGTAGTATATTTTTATGATACTTGTAATAAGCTGTATATGGTGCATACCGTGAAAACTAAAGACAAATAGATAACTTTGCCTAAAACTAAGAAATCTATTGGCCAGAAAAATGCGCTTTTTACGGCTATTAAATATTTTAATATACTACCGAATAAT